>OZ030007.1:20703450-21250950 GCA_964023405.1 Apodemus agrarius
TTAGTGCATATATCTTATGCAATAAAAGTATCCAAGTTTTATGCATTAGAAGCCTACTGCTGAATCTTTGAGTTTGTTCTATTTATTTGAGCACCTACTAACTGCAAGAAGCTGTAATCACTAACAAAACTGACAAAGCCCTGCCATCTAGTGGGAAGACAGACAATAAATGAGAAAAGTATAAATATACATATTATTAGGGGCAAAGATTTTATAGTGCAGCATTTCAGTTTGGAAGCTTCCAATGTTGCTTAAAGAAAGTCAAGTATCTCCCCTTTTTCTTTCTTAGAGACTTGAATATTAGTAAGTCTTCTGTAAATGAATGTTTTATAAAGGACACTTTATTGGTCTAATTAGTGTTCACTACCACTGACAAAAAGACATTGTAAAAAAAAATGAAAATTGAACATGGCTTGTCCAAAGATGGTTATTTAAGCAAGTGGCAATGTTCTGAAGTGGACCTTTTCCTCAAAAAAGACAAAACAATTAATTTTATAAAGAAATAAAGCAAAGAATTGTTTTACAACACATCTAATCAATGTGTTATTGCCATCTTTGAAAGAATAAGTCAACCATCTATAGTTGGGATTTATATATAAATGTTTAAAAGCACAGTGTTAATCCCATATAATGAATACTTGAATAAGACCCACATTTTAATGAAACAATTGAAAACATATTATATTCACTATCCAGTATAACTTTAAAACTACTAATATTTAAATGACATATGTTTAGGTTAAATATCATTTTAACCTAAGTAAGAAGCTAAAATATGGTACAATTAATCTCTTCTGGCCAGTTTCCCCACAAGTTTAAATAACAGTGGTTGAATATATTCCTTTTAAAAATGAGGGCTTTTTTCTTATTCATATGTTAAATGTATTCTTTTTTGTTTTGTCTTAGGAAATCTTATATGTACAGCATATATAAATATTTCTGTGACTACAAAAGGCACTCTCTTAAAAAGTATTGCAAAAATACACTCCCAAGACAAATTTATAAGATTAAAATTTTAATTAGGACTCTACCTGGAAGTGTGATATCCAAGTTGGCCAGGGAATTATGTAAGCGATCTTCACTCCCCTTACTGTCCTCCAGTTTCAAACCCCTAGTGTTATCTATCGCTTTGTAGCAGATCATCTGCTGTTGGCTACTCTTTGTTCCCTGCCCCCATTCCCCGGTCTTCTGTCCATTCTTCTCTACCCATACCTTTGTTTCAACTCCCATTCTGACTAGGAATCAGGTAGAAGGATCACTAGACTCTTTTCTTCCTCCTCCAATTCCAGCTCTAGACTCTTCTACAGATCTGTAGAAACCTACAGTGGCCTCTCCTCCTTTCCTGCAGGGCCCAGGGACTTCAAAGATCCATATAGTAGACCCAGCTTCATTTCCTTCTCAGGACCCTCTCAGCATCTGCCCTTCTAATAATTATCCCAACATGTAGAAAAAAGGTCTACCAAGAAGGTCCAGGATCCACAACTGGCAGGGACTCAAAAACACTCCCTATTAGGAACCCCACAGCGACACACTCTATTGAGAATCAGAGAAGGAAACAAAGCAATGAATGGAACACCCACCCAACAAACTTAAGAGCAAATACCGGTACATTGAATTGCAATCATCATTTTTATTACTGCTCTACTCATAATAGCCTGAAATTAGGAACAAACGAGACATTTGTAAATGGGAAAAGTGGTTATAAAGAAACTATGGGGACAGGCATAGGACCTACATAGGTTTGAGTTCATTGGAGACTCAGCAGTGACATAGAAAATGGGTACAACCACTCATCTGAAACACAGAAGTAATCTCTAATAGAAAACCATGCTCCAAAGAAAAATTAGTGTTTTCTTATGGAGACTCACTGGTATTACATTACAAACCACTCTCAAAGGTTCCCATGCCACGTAGCAGATGGTTAACACAAAATGAGCTCAGTCACATATTTTTTTAAGGTTCTTATCTCATAATCATTTGTCTTATATTTTAATTTCCTTACAGTTCATATTGTGATTTTCAGTTTTATGTTCTTATAGGATTTATTCATGTGTGATTGTGTTTTTGTGTTTTATCTTTGGCTAATTTTCTTGTTTGTGTGTTAGTTTTGTCTTAATCTGTTTTGTATTTTAATCTTATTTTACTATTATAATTACTTATTATTATTTTATATGCCTCTGAGGAGAGAGAGAGAAAATGAAAGGGTATGGATTTGGGTGGATTGGGAGATGGGAGGATCTAGGAAAATTTGAAGAAGAGAAAATTGTAATCAGAACACAATGTATGAAAAGAAAATTGGTTTTCAGGAAAAAGGCAGAAACATCTTAACAACTCAAAAAAAAGAAAAGGACTAACACAAGGTTAGTATGTGTTGTTGAACATAAATTATTAATTTTGATTTATAATAAAATTTTAATTGGATGATTTGTAACAAATGTGGGAAACATGAAACATGGTATATTTTAGAATCATAATTCAAAAATATCAGTGATTTTACTTTTAAAATAAACGATAAGTTTACAAGTTTCTTTTTTATTGTGCTTCAGAAACATTTTGTCAGTTGGGATCTATCTTTCTACTTCTAGAATAGAGGCAGCCTGACTTGATCAGTAATAGGATGTCTGCTGGATTTATTCCATTATTTCGCTCTCCTTGATGTGCTCAATTGCTTAAACAGCCCAAAAGCAGAGGTAGTCACGAAATCTATTTTCTTCATCTATAGAGCAAGGATTCATTTCCTCATCTTCAATATACATCTTATTTACTCAATGGCTTGAAACTCTGGTAAGACTTTACAGCAGGAAAAAAAAAGTAAAATTGTCGGTGCTATGTAGCAGGATTGGTAACTTTGAACAGAAGAAAGAGATGTGTTTCCCTGGCTGCTTTCCATAATAATCACCCAAGACACATTGCACTTCCAAAGTTAATATTCAAGTCATACCTTCAGTTTCGACTCTGATGCCAGTGCTTGATTCAGCTATTTTACTTTGAGTTCCCATCAATTTCACATTTAAGTAAGTATCCTTTTCTGTCTCTACTAGAGAAGAAACAGGGATTTCTTTAAAACTTTTAAATGAATGTTTATCCCAAAATATATACTACTTCTGAGGTTATCACATATAACGCACATTCAGTTTCAGGCTTCTTCCTACCATACACCATCAATTAAAAATAACTCTATCCCTTGGAAAGATTTGCAATCATGACGTGTAGCTTTTCATTAGATGTGTTCCTGTAGGTGTAGAGAAAGTCAAGCACTGAAAGGAAGGCAGGAAGTGGCTGGCGTCAGTCTGGGATCCTCTCTTTCTCAGGGATTCTTGGGAACACATCATAAATGTCAGAACCCTTCTAAAAGCATGTAATTTGTAAAGTCACTTTGCTGTCTATTAGAGTTTGTAAATTTTTTGTTTATAGATTTAAAATGGAACCCTAGGTGGGACACTCTCTGGATGGCCTTTCCTTCAGATTCTGCTCCACTCTTTGTCCCCGTATTTCCTTTTGACAGAAGAAATTCTGGATTAATATTTTTGAGGTGGGTGGGTGGCCCCATCCCTCAACTGGGGGCCATGCCTACAGGGTCTATCTCCCCTTTAGTATTTCAGCTAAAGACCCCCCTTCTTCCTCCGTTCAGTCATGGGAACTTCTTGAGTCCCTGGCATCTGGGACTTTCTAGTGGCTATTCCCAGTTCCCTCTCCCCTACTGCTACACACTTCCTATCAAATTCCTGACTAAAGACTGCCCCACCTAGGAAACCATCCCATATGTAGACACCAAATCCACACACTATTGCTGATGCCAAGAAGAACATGCTGATAGGAGTCTTGTATAGCTTCCCCCTGAGAGGCTCTGCCAGAGCATGACCAATACAGATGCAGATGCTGATAGCTAAGCATCTGCTTGAGGTCCTGGACCCAAATGGAGAAATTAGAGCAAGGACTGTAGGAACTGAAAGGGTTTGCAACCCCATAGGAAGGACAACAATATCAACCAACCAGAACACTCCCTTCTCTCCCCCCCCCAGGGAGATCCCAGTTACTAAATCACCCACCAAAGTTTACACATGGGGAGACTCATAGCTCCAGCAGGATATGTAGTTTGGGATTAATTTATCTGTCATCACTAGGAGGGGAGAGCCTTGGTCCTGTGAAGGCTTGGTGCCCCAGCATAGGGGAATCCTAGGGCACTGAGGGAGCACCCTCATAGAGTCAGGGGGAGGGAATGGGGGTTTTTGGAGGGGAAACTGGAAAGGGGGATAACATTTGAAATGTAAATAAATAAAATAACCAAAAAAATGAAAAAATAGTTTTAGAATGATTGAGGTTTTGTTATAATAAATTAAAATACAGTACTCATAATAAATTTCTACAAATATGAATTATTTCCTTGTAGTAGATTATCAGATGGAGAGTGACAGGTTCAAATGGCTTAATTTGTTCGTGTCATCTGATAGTTATGTGCTACCAAAATATTTCTCCAAAGGTATAATATTTATATAAGCAAGATATCGACGTGTGCATCTGATACTTCAAAAATTATTAATTATCTAGAGGTCCTTAAAGAGAAAATGAATAAATCCTTAAATTCAGGAAGCCACAAACAGTAAAGAAAATAAATAAAACTGTTCAAGACTTGAAATTGGAGATAGAAAAAATAAAAAATTTAAACTGAGGGAACTCTGAACAGGAAGTACAGAGGCAACCTTCATCAACAAAAAGACATGGAAGAGAAAATCTTAGGCGCTAAAGATAAGATAGAAAAAATTGACACATCAGTCAAAAATGCTATTGTAAAAATACATTAACATCTCAGTCTAAAATACATCCTAAGATACAACACCAGAAAATCTGTGACTGTATAAAAAGATCAAATTTAAGAATAATAGGAAGAGCCAGGCAGTGGTGGTGCACGCCTTTAATCCCAGCACTTGGGAGACAGAAGCAGGCAGATTTCTGAGTTCGAGGCCAGCCTGGTCTACAGAGTGAGTTCCAGGACAGCCAGGGCTATACAGAGAAACCCTGTCTTGAAAAACAAACAAACAACAACAAAAAAGAGTAATAGGAAGAGAACAATTCCAGCTTAATGAAAATGTTTTCAACAAAACCATAAAATAATTTTCATAGCCTAATGAAGGAGATACCAATAATGATAAAAGAATCATACAGAACACTAAAATGTATTGGACCAGAAAATATAGTCTCCTTGCCATATAATAATAAAACCACTAGACATTATGAATGAAAATAACATTAACATCCGACAGAGGGCTCATATCCAATATATACAAAGAACTCAAGAAGTTAGACCCCAAAGAACCAAATAACCCTATCAAAAAATGGGGTACAGAGCTAAACAAAGAATTTTCACCAGAAGAAATTCGGATGGCCGAGAAACACCTTAAGAGATGTTCAACATCATTAGTCATCAGGGAAATGCAAATCAAAACAACCCTGCGATTCCACCTCACACCAGTCAGAATGGCTAAGATTAAAAACTCAAGAGACAACAGGTGCTGGCTAGGATGTGGAGAAAGAGGAACACTCCTCCACTGTTGGTGGGATTGCAAAATGGTAAAACCGCTCTGGAGATCAGTGTGGTGATTCCTCAGAAAATTGGGCATGTCACCTCCAGAGGACCCTGGCATACCACTCCTGGGCATATACCCAGAGGATTCCTCTGCATACAATAAAGACACATGCTCCACTATGTTTATAGCAGCCTTGTTTATAATAGCCAGAAATTAGAAGGAGCCCAGATATCCCTCAAAAGAGGAATGGATACAGAAAATGTGGTATATTTATACAACGGAGTACTACTCAGCAATTAAAAATAATGAACACATGCAATTTGTAGGTAAATGGTTAGATCTGGAAACTATCATCCTAAGTGAGCTAACCCAATCACAAAATAATACACATGAAATGCAATCACTGATAAGTGGATATTAATGAACCCAGAAGCCCTAAATACTCAAGACACAATTAGCAAGTCAAATGACTTCCAAGAAGAAGAATGGAGAGGACCCTGGGCCTGTAAAGATTGGACCCAGTATTGTAGACCCAGAACAGAGAAATTGTGCGTGTGGGGGGGAATGAGTGGGGAATAGCGGGGGTGGGGGGAGAGGAATTATGGGATATATGGTGGGGGGTAATTGGGAAAGGGGAAAACCTTTGGAATGTAAACATAGAATATAGAAAATAAAAAAAATAACTAGAAAAAAAAAGAAAATAACATTAAAAGAACAAAAGACAAAAGATGAAGTAATATATGAAGGCAGATCTATTAGAATTACTCATGACTTCTCAATGGATACTTTAAAGAAACAAGGGCCTCCAGCTTCTGGCTACTATAAATAAGGCTACTATGAACATAGTGGAGCATGTATCCTTATTACTTGCTGGGGAATTTTCTGGATATATGCCCAGGAGTGGTATGGCAGGTTCTCCAGAAGTATCATTGCCAGTTTTCTGAGGAAACTCCAGACTAATTTCCAGAGTGGTTGTACCAGCTTGCAATCCCATCAGCATTGGAGGAGTGTTCCTCTTTCTCCACATCTTCGCCAACACCTGATGTTTCCTGAGTTTTTAATCTTAACCATTCTGACTAGTGTGAGGTGAAATCTCAGGGTTGTTTTGATTTGCATTTCCTTAATGACTAATGATGCTGAATGTTTCTTAAGGTATTTGTTTAGCTGTGTACCCCATTTTTGATAGAGTTAATTGGTTTTCTGGGGTCTAACTTCTTGAGTTCTTTCTATACATTGGATATTAGCCCTCTGTCAGATGTAGGGTTGGTGAATATCTTTTCCCAATTTGTTGGTTGCTGATTTGTCCTTTTGACAGTGTCTTTTGCCTTACAGAATCTTTGTAATTTTATGAGGTCCCAGAATGCAGATGTCCCTCAACAGAGGAATAGATAAAATAATGTGGTATATATGCGCAATGGAGTACTATTCAGCCATTAGAAACAATGAATTCATGAAATTCTTAGACAAATGGATGGAGCAGGAGAACATCATACTAAGTGAGGTAACTCAGTCTGAAAAGAATAGCAATGGTATGCACTCACTGATAAGTTGATATTAGCCTAGAATCTTGGAACACCAAAGACGCAATCCACATACCAAATGATGTCCAACAAGAAGGAAGGAGTGGACCCTGGTTCTGGAAAGGCTCAATGCATCATTGTAGGGGAATACCAGAACAGGGAAGCAGGAGGGGTGGGTGGGGGAACAGGGCGAGGGAAAAGGGCATGTGGGACCTTTGGGAGTGGGGAACCAGGACAAGGAAAATGAAATGTAAATAAAGAATATTTCCAATAAAAATAAATAAATGAAAGACCTCTCTTATTAAAAAAAAAAGCAAGGGCCTAGACAGATGTGCTGTAGACTCATAAACACCAGAGAATCCACTCCACAATGCTATATCTAGCAAAACTCTCAACTACTATAGATGTAGAAACAAGATATTCCATGATAAATTTAAATTTAAGAATGTCTATGTATAAACTCAGCTGTACAGAAAATTCTAGTATGAAAATTCCAATCTAAAGAGGTATACTACACCCATGAAAACGAGGAAGTAAAATCTCACCAAAATCCAAAGAAAGGAAAGATACATATAGATACATACAAATAAGCATACTCTTGCAAACCATAACTAACACTGCCAAAAACAATCAACAATCATTTGGCATTACTATATTTCAACATCTATGGTTGCAAATCTCCAATAAAAATATAAAGACTACCAGAGTAGATCCATCCTTCTTTTGTATCCAAGAAATATACCTCAGTATCAATGATATATTTTTACCTCATATTAAAGGGTTGGGGAATGATATTCTAAGCAAATGGGCCTAAGACATAAGCAGGTATAGACATTTTAATATTAAAAATGTGCTCTAAATCAAAGCGAATCTAAAGATATAGGGAAAGACACTAGATACTCAACAAAGTAAAAATCTGTCAGATGATATTTTAGTTCTTAATATCTATGCCTCAAACACAAGGACACACAAATTTATAAAACAAACTCTACTATAGCTTAACCAATGACAGTGGGAGAATTTAGTACCCAGTTCTCACTAATAGAAACACTGTCGAGAAGAAAACTGGATAGAGAAATACTATACCCAAAAGACACAAATGTACAGAACCATTTACTCACACAAAACAACATACCCTTTACTCCAAACCTCATGGATCTTCCTCCAAAACTGACCATATTCTAAGACAAAAATCAACTCTCAAAAAATACAAGAAAGTTGAAGTAACTCCTAGCATTCTATCAGACTACTTCAGATTAAAGTTGGATATTAACACAGAAACAACAGAAAGTTTACAAACTCATAGACACTGGACTACTCTCTACTCAGTGAAAAAAATGTGTAAATAAATTAATTAATTAATTAAACACTTCCTAGACTTTGATGAAAATAAATATATAGCATAAATGAACTATATATTTGGGACACAATGAAAGTAGTACAAAAAGGGAAGTTCATAGAATTATATGCTTATATTACGAGTTGGAGAAAAACTCAGCAGCCTTGAGGTCTGTCCTGACTTCTTCGTGTTCTGTCTTCTGGTTCTTCATGTCTAACCACAACTCTAGACATGCTCAGCCATGAGGGTCAACCAAATGAGACCCTTTCCCTATCCTTTGCCTGCCTATCTCTCTGGGCAAACCCAGCCGCAACTAGCTCTGCTCTGTCCCTTGTGCATTCCATTTCCATTGCCACAACTTTTCCATCATAGAGGCCTGCTGCTGTCTAGGACAAATAGAGGCATGCAACCATCAGGGACCATGAGCTCCATCTACATCCCTAGAGGCCTGCCCTCAACTAGGATAACTAGCAGCCTGAAGCTACCATGGGTTACACTTCTACCTGCATCCATGAAAGTCTCTTAGCCTTACCTACAATCCCAGAGGTCTGCTGACATCAGGGAATACCAGACCTGCCAACATTATTGACAACTATGTGGGTAAAAGCTAGTGTAGAAACATAATCAACAAAAGTTAGAGCAGTAAGGCACCACCAGAACACAAGCAGCTTACTACAGCAAGCCACAAATATCCTCAGAATACCATAAACACAAGAAAATAACCACAAATAGAATCTTCTGAAGATGACAGAGTCCTTTAAAAGAGAAATGAATAAATGCTTTAAAGAAATGCAAGAAAATACAATCAAACAGGTAGAGCCCCTTAAACAGGAAATGAACAAATATAAACAAATACAGGAAAATACAATAAACAGATGAAAGAAATAAATACAATTGTTTAAGCCCCAAAATAGAAACAGAAGTGATAAAGGAAACTCAATCTGAGGAAAATCCTGGAGATACAATACTTAGGAAAGAGAACAGGAAATACAGAAACACCATAGACAAAATATGAGAGATGAAAGAGAGAACCTCAGGTATAGAAGGTACAAAGAAGAAATTGGTACATCAAAGAAAATGCTAAAGTTCAAAAGTTTCTAATACAAATGTCCAGGAAATTTGGAACACTATGTAAATATAAAAACTAAGAATAATAGAAATAGTAGAAGACTCCCAACACAAAAGTTCAGAAAATATTGTCAATAAAACCATAGAAGAAAATTTCTATAACCTAAAGATAGAGATACCAAAAAACATACAAGAAGCTTACAGAATACCAAATAGAGTGGACCAATAAAAGAAAATCTACTGCCACATAATAAACAAAAACACTAAATATGAAGAACAAAGAAAGAATAGTAAAATATCCAAGTGATGAAGGCCTAGGGAAATAAAAAGGGAGACTTATTAGAGTTGCATTAGACTTCTCCACAGACACTTTAAAAGCCAGAAAGTCCTGGACAGATATTTTGCAGTCTCCAAGAGGGTGAGGGTTAAGGTTAGGGTTAGGGTTAGGGTTAGGGTTAGGGTTAGGGTTAGGGTTAGGGTTAGGGTTAGGGTTAGGGTTAGGGTTAGGGTTAGGGTTAGGGTTAAGGTTAGGGTTAAGTTTAGAGTTAGGTCTGGGGTTATGGTTATGGCTATGGCTTTGGTTATGGTTATGGTTATGGTTATGGTTATGGTTATGTTTAGGGTTAAGGTTAGGGTTAGAGTTAAGGTTAGGGTTAGGGTTAGGGTTAGGGTTAGGGTTAGAGTTAGAGTTAGATTTTGGTGATAGACACTAGCCTGATATATCCACCAAACCATTCCATTACCCCAGATGGAGAAAACAATAAAATCCATTACTAAACAAAGCATATCTTTCTACTAATCCATCCTTGTGGTGGCTTAATGAAACACACACACACACACACACACACACACACACACACACACAGCTTTTATATTTTAATATACCTTAATCAGTATAATAGTTGGGCCAATTCCCAACCTCCATGCAATTATTCCACCTCCTGTGGAAATTCCTGAATTATCACTTAACAAATTCTATTTTATATCTTTACTACCTGGGATCTGATGAGTTTCTGAACAGAACATCAATACCACAGTCTCTAAGAAAAACAATAAAGAAATGTGACTTCACGAAACTGAAAAACTTCTCTAAGACCAAGGAGACAATTAATCATATAAAGCAGCAACCTACAGAATCAGAAATCATTTTTTTTTACTAACATCATATCCAATAGAGGACTAGTATCCAAAATATATAAAGAAGTCAAGAACAATATATCAAAAGTTTCCCAACAAATAATCCAATTAAAAATGGGGTGCAGCTGTAGAAAAAAATCTCAAATGGACAAGGGACACTTAAAGAAATGTTCAATATCAGGGACATGGAAATCAAAAGTACTTTGAGATTTTAAATTATACCTGTTGCAAGCGCTAAGACAAAAAGCACAAGTTACAGCACATGCGGGCAAGAAGGTGGACCAAGAATAATACTGCTCCATCACCATTTTGTACAGCCACTATGGAAACTAAAAATTAGGCTCCCCAGAAATTTAGAAATTGATCTACCTCAAGACTAAGCTATACTGTTGGCATATATCTAAAGAACATTACATCTTATATCAAGAATCCCATTTATTGAAATTTCATTGATACTTTCCAGAAAATGATAACAACCTTGATGTCTCTCAGTAGAGGAATGGATAAGGAAAATGTGGCACATTTACAAAATAGAGTAATATTCAGCTAAAAAAGTGACATTGTAAAAATTGCGGGAAATGGGATGGAAATATAGCTCATTCTGATTGAAATAACCCCTCCAATAAAAACAAATTTGCATGCATTCACTCATACCTGGATATTAGCCATCAAGTCAACAATAACAAAGCTACAATCTGGAGATTCAGAGTGATTAGATAAAGAGAATGCTTATGGGTAGACACATGGATGGGAAACTACAATAGATTTTACTGATGAACTAGAGGAGCATAGAGATAGGAGTGCAGAGATCAGGTTCAGGAAGATCGAGGGAAGAGGGAGAGATTGCAGGTGTAGATGGTTGAAATTGGCGGGTATTTGTGTGGTAGTTTAGAAACTTAGTTCACTGTATCCATGAAGGTGATTCATTCTAATGAGAACTTCAAGTAATGGAGACTACAAAGTTTCAACTGGCCATCTCTTATAACTAGGCAAGGCTTCCAACGCAAGCACTTGGTTATATGCAATTTATTTGTTGCACAGGGTCCCATTGATATCCTCAAGCTGTTACTAGGACAAAAGGTTGCTCTCTACAAAATTGTCCCATTGCCCAGGACAATACCACCACAACTCATTAAATGTGGAGAAGCTGGTATCTAAATGGAGCTCTTACTCCTGTGTTATAGCACCTGTGAAGACTACTGAAAAAGATATGTCATGTCGATGCCAGCCCTTCTCAAAACCCACATTCTGACCTGCCAGCAAAAGATGCTAGGGCCATGGTGACAAAGAACGTGTGGGAGTAACCACCAGTGTCTGATCTGACTTAAGACCTACTTTTTGAGAAGGAACTCATACTCAATATTGCTTGGATAACAAAGAACAAGAAACTAGATAGCTTTTGATTTGGTAAACCCTAACACTAAGAGTGAATAAATAAATAAATTCAACAAAATGATTCCCAATGATATTCTGTTATACTAAGTGTGCATTCAGGCATTTTCAGAAGGGCTTCCTCTGCCAGCAGATGAAAATAGATGCACAGACCAACAGCCAGACAGACATTATGTAGAAAAGTGACTACTAATTGGAGGTCTCCATTAAATTGCTCCCCTCAGAGCTCATGAAATCCAGTGAAAATGAATGATTGCAATATCCATAGGGGATGAAAGAAAGCAGAACAAGGCCCTCTGAATCAACTAAGAGAGGTGCTTATGAGCTCACAGAAACCTAAGCATCAAACACAGGGTCATCATGGATCTGGACCAGGTCTTCTGTATAAATAAGTAACTATTAGTTTAGTAATTAGTAGGACTTCTGTCTAATAGAAGAAGTGTCTCCATTTCTTGTGCTTTCTCTTAGGACACTTTTCTTCCAGTTGGATTGTCATGTCCACCTTTATTATGATTATTTCTCTTTCATTTTATTATATTTAATTTGTCATATTTGATTGTTATCTCTTAGAATCCTGATCATTTCTAATGAGAGACAGAAATGGAGTGGATCCTGAGGAGGAGGAGGAAGAGGAGGAGGAGGAAAAAGAGGAGTAGGAGGAGGGAAATAACTGGAAGTAGTTTATAGGGCACAAAATATAATTAGGATTTATTGTATGAGAAAAAATTTCAATAAAAGAAAAAGTAAAATAAATAAAATGATATTAAAAGCATATTACATAATTTATTATTGGTTTACTACCTTACATAAAACATGGCCTACATTTAATATAATAATGATGATACTGGTTCATTAGCTTCCTATTTTAAATATAATCTATATTTGATAGTTGTTCTCTTTGACCATCATATGCATTGTCTTGACTATAATAACAAATAAATAAATATATTCACAAAATGAAAATTAATGACCACATTTCAAAGTTATATAAATTTGAAATTTGCTGGTCCTGAATTATGAATACTGGAAACCTACATTATTCATGTCATCTCTGTCTATGCAGGATTTTCATTCTGACATAATGTCTGAAGCTTGTGTTCTCTCTCTTATACTTTACCACCACGTTAAATCATTCCTATAGCAATTAGAAACAATTTAGTAGGAGAGAGAATTATAAGCTTTAATCCAAAGAACATAGCCTTATGTTGAAACAACATGGAATATATGCCATATATATATATGCCATGCCCATATAACTACATATGTTAAATCCTATAATGAATGATACACAGATGAGATTGCTCTGTATCTGGAAAGCACACAAATATTCAGAAGGAGAAGAAATGGAAAATGGAAGGCCAGAAGAGATGGAGAGAACTGGTATAAAAAATTATAATGATTAAATACAACTAAGTATTAATTTGGGTGCTCTCATATTAAAGTTGTCAGCTGAGGAAAGAAAACTACTAATGACTACTCCAACTAATTACAGAGTGCTAATTCACTCAAAGAGGACTTTGGCATTAAATGTGCCACCCTAAAATGGCATCCTTTTAAACATTTCACAAAGCAAAGGTATAATTTCCTTACTAAATAAACTATAGTTGTGTCAAGACACTGTAAATGATCTGTAGGCTTACAGCTCTAAATCCAAGGAAATCATAATTACATATCAGCAAAAGTTCTACTTTATAATTGTTGAGAACATTTTTAGAGTGTATAGGTTTTTGATTTAGCTGATAGACATTTTTAATTATGATTCTCTCTCTCTCTCTCTCTCTCTCTCTCTCTCTCTCTCTCTTTCTCTCTCAATAGGCAGGTATCAAAACTTGCAATTGAAAAGGATCAAATGGTTAATGCCCTTGGCTTGTAGATAGTCAGAGGTTTGTAAGCATTCTTTCAATATTTGAACAGTCGCCCATTTAAGAAAACATTTATTCAGATTATCTCTACAGTCCATAGAGCACCTCTAATAGACATTTAATGAGGGACCTTCTAAAGGACACATTTGCCAAGGTTTTATTTGTGCCCTGGAAACACTCAACAGCCGACTTTTAATAGTTATGGTAAAATAAAACAAAAGGTATACTTCTTTATAAAAGGCCTTGAAAAATCTATTTGAACCTTCACCATAATAGCTTTGAGGTTACATAATGTTACAGTAATATCCTCCAGGTAGGAAGATCCTGGTTTAAACGAATAAAATCTATCTACACTATGCCAACTAACTTTGTATGAGATTTACATTTGCTACCAAAAGTATGAATACTGAAAATCCCCAGGAAGTACTGAGGCAGCCATGCCTGCCCCTTCAAGGCTACAGTGGTAGCTTTATGTTGGTATAAAATTACCTGTGGGTGGAATGATATGTGTAACAACACAGCACAATAGACAGGACAGCAGGGAACAACTAGAAAGGCATTTAAAATATGCTAATATAAAAATATTTAAGTTGCAGAGCCAATTACTGTTTATTATCATTGATAAACTAATAAGAGAAAATATAAATATTAATTAAAGCTATACTTTGGAAAAAATGTTTAAGAGGGCAGGAAAGTACTGTAAGACTGTATATAAGGAATTCATTCATAGTATATAAAAGGGGTGAATAGGAAACATGTATGAAAGCATATAACTTAAATAGCATATATTTAAAATTGAGATCTGTTAATGAGAAATATCAGTTATCATACTATGAATAAAATGATTATAATTGGTATAAGTGTTAAGTATCTTTGTATAATTACAAAGAGACATAGTAATTGGTAAAATGACAAGCAAAATAAAAGAAACCAAAGGATAAGCTCCCCAAACATGCACATACATACAAATAGCATTATATGGATGAGTAGATTGTATCTATACACTCTGTACACACACACACACACACACACACACACACACACACACACATTTTCTCTGTTTATGCTTTCTGTAACAATATTTGTAGGGGGCAAAATTAGAAGGAGCTGATACTTTGTCTTTTCTTAGAAGCAGATAAATTAAATTAAAACAGTGTCACTGTTGGATGGGAAAGTCTTTAATACAATTCCAGAGTTGTTGACATTGAAGAATGGACATTATTCATGTTAAATAAACAACAATCAAAATTTATTTTTTTCACAAAACAATAAACTGAAAGTTATGAACTATGGAGCTACTACAGTGATTTTCTGAGGCAATGTAGACTTACCTTTCTAGTTTAAATTTTATGAGCCTGAGATACACTTGGGATTTTCTTGCCCATTTCTTCTAGGAATTCTTCAGGATATTGGAATGTACAGTGGACCCTCCCTGCTTTCACAAACTTCCCCCAAAGCTTATTCATGTACATATTCATCTTTTTTTCTTTAATTCTTGTTGTTTTTTTTTTTAGAGCCAAGACCCATGTCTCATTGCCCTTTTACCCGAATGCAAAACTTTGATGTTGACATTTTAACAGAGCACATTGTTAATACCTCTTCCCGAGTAAAATTATCTCCATTTGTAAGGCAGCAGAGAAAAATGGCCATTGCATGAGTGACTACCAATGTCTGCCAGTCCTATGGAAGTGCCCGTGTGTTTCATAGGATCATATGACTGGAGATAAATGAGCAAGGAAATGCAGCAATCTGCTAAGACTGATGACACCACAGCAGAGGCTGGAATGGAGGTTCTATGAGAGTATGAACATTGTACACCACGTCCCTATCCTTTCACTTATGACCATGAGAACACATGCTCTTTTATTTTAATCAAAGTGATTACCAATAAATGAATGACCAAGAAATTGCTTACTGTATCATGATTAAAAACCGGGAAACAAAAGTAGTTTATTTAGTTGCATTAAACTCTGAATACGAATGAGCATGTTGAGTTTAATACTTTATTTATAATGTTTACTGATAGCAATCTCTAGAAAATAGAGAAACATATACAATAAGTAGTGGAAGCCTTTGGGTAAAGTCAAGTATGAGATGATAATTTATTGCATTTTCATGTGATTTAAATTTTTATACATTTATTAACTACCATACTTTATAAGTAAATCCCTCAATAGACATGAAGAGGGGAGCAGAGTAAAAGCAAGGAGCCCAAACAGTCAAACCTTTTCAGATATGATGAGTTCCTCAGGCTGACTGCCTTCAAAGAGTACTCAATGGAGAAATGGAGAGATCAGGAGAAGAAGACAAAGATATCCTGTTAACTCTTGCAGAGTTTATACTAATAGGTGCTGGATACAGAATTTTATTTAGTTTGAACAAGTTCTGGGGATGATGAGGGTAAATTTTTATGACAAAACATTCAGCCAGAGTTCAAAAAGAGAAAGCATAAGATCTGAATTTAGTTCACACTGCACTCCAGATGACAGTTGCACATCCAGTGTATCTAGGCTGTGCTTATTAGTTCATTTTAGGCATTAGTAAAGCTCAACGCTTCAACTCAGAGCAGCAATGTCTGCAGGCAGTTTGGAGTTCATTTTATGTGAACATATAAGTAGTGGATGACTCTGTGCTGCTTGTATTTTTATGTTAATTCTGTTCTCCAGGGAGAGGCTGTTTGGAGTGAGGAATGAGTCAAATACTCAGGTGGCTTTTTATAAACCAATCCCCTAATGAATAAATGAGCCAATCACTGGGTATATAGATGGGACTTCTGGGTTGGATGGAAGAAGAGAAGAAGGAGGAGAGAGTTAGGTCCTTTTGGAATGGGAACAGCATATGGCTAAGATGTGGCTACTAGAGTTTCCCAGTATTACCTTAAGGAATGTTCAACATCATTAGTCATCAGGGAAATGCAAATCAAAACAACCCTGAGATTACACCTCACACCAGTTAGAATGGCTAAGATTAAAACCTCAAGAGACAACAGGTGCTGGTGAGGATGTGGAGAAAGAGGAGCACTCCTCCATTGTTGGTGGGATGGCAAGATGGTACAACTGCTCTGGAAATCAGTATGGCGGTTCCTCAGAAAATTGGGCAGGATACTTCCAGAGAACCCTGTCATACCACTCCTGGGCATATACCCAGAGGATTCCCCTGCATGCAATAAAGACACATGCTCCACTATGTTTATAGCAGCCTTATTTATAATAGCCAGAAGCTCGAAAGAACCCAGATGTCCTTCAACGGAGGAATGGATACAGAAAATGTGGTATATTTATACAGTGGAATACTACTCAGCAATTAAAAGTAACAAATTCATGCTATTTGTAGGCAAATGGTTGGATCTGGAAAATATCATCCTAAGTGAGTTAACCCAATCACAAAAGAATACACATGAATTGCAATCACTGATAAGTGGATATTAATGAGCCCAAAAGCTCTGAATACTCAAGGCACAATTAGCTAAGCAAAAGATTCCCAAGAAAAAGGAAGGAGAGGACCCTGATCCAGAAAAGACTAAATCCAGTTTTGTAGGAGAGTACCAGAACAGAGAAATGGTGGGGGGTGGGGTGATTGGGGAATGGGCGGGCAGAAGAGGACTTATGAGACATATGGTGAGGGGGGAAACTAGGAAAGGGGAAAGCCTTTGGAATGTAAACAAAGAATATAGAAAAAAATTAAAAAAAGATAGAAAGGTACTGCAGCAAAGCATGGATTTGCACAACAAAGGCCTTGGAGTATTTGAAGCACCCAGCTAGGGTGGTAGTGACCAGCCAGTTGGAACATATCATGCTGGGTGGGGAGATTGTGGAGTTCTGAGTCAGATTCTCCTGGAGATAAAAACAGGTCAGCCATTGCCTAACAGTGCATGGCCAGCAAGGTTGCCAGGGCAAAAAGTTGACAGCACAAGTTGGGGAACATGATGGTTTCATTGTATTTTAATTATTTCCTGCAACACATGTAAGTATTTAAAGAAAAATGCTCTGAAACTATGTACAAGAAGTAATTACATTATAGGGAAGTCATTACATATAGGAAGTTGCAGGAATTATTTCCTGCACCACATGAAAATATTTAAAGAAAAAATGCTCAGAAACTATGTACAAGAAGTAATTACATTATAGGGAAGTCACATAGAGCAGTTTAGAACTCTGTCAAGAATTATAGAAGAACTTTAGAGACTGGCCTAAATAGATAACTGGTCGCACAGGAGTACTGGTCACACAGGCTTTCAGGAAGGACAAGCCACAGTCAGAGAAAGCAAGACCAGTTAACACCAGAGATAATCAGAAGGTGATCTAAGGATAATAGATATAGAGAGAACGAAGATTCCCAACTTAAAAGCCAGTAAATATCTTCAACAAAATTATAAGAGAAAACTTTCCTAGCCTAAAGAAAGATATACCCATAAACATACAAGAAGCCTACAGAACTCTAAATATGTTTGACCAGAAAAGAAATTCCTCCAGATACACAATAGTCAAAACACCAAATGTACAAAACAAAGAAAGAATATTAAAAGCTGTAATGGAAAAAGGTCAAATAACATATAAAGGCAGACCCATCAGAATTACACGAGACTTCTCAAAAGACTATGAAAGCTAGAAAATCCTGGGGAGATATCATACAGATCCTAAAAGAATATAAATGCCAGCCCAGACTATATACCCAGAAAAACTCTCAATTACCATAGCTGGATAAACCAAGATATTCCATGACAAACTGAAATATACATAATACCTTTCCACAAATCCAGCTGAGCAAAGGATAAAAGATAGTAAAAGGCAACAAAAGGAGGGAAACTATATCCTAGAAAAAGCAAGAAAGTAATCTTTCAACAAACCCAAAAGAAGATAGCCATATAAACATAAATATAATATCAAAATAAAAGGAAACAACAATCATTATTCTTTAATATCATTTAACATGAATGGACTCAATTTCCCAATAAAAAGGCAGAGACTAACAGACTAGATATGTAAACAGGACCCAACATTCTGCTGCATACAGGAAATGTACCTCAGTGTCAAATACAGACACCTCAGAGTAAAGGACTGGCAAACAATTTTCCAAGCAAATGGTCCAAAGAAACAAGCTGAAATAGCCATTCTAATATTAAATGAAATCAACTTTCAACCAAAAGTTTTCAAAAGGATAAGGAAGGACACTTCATATTCATCAAAGGAAAAATCAACCAAGAACTTCAATTCTAAACATCTATGTTCCAAATGCAAGAGCACCCACATTAATAATAGAAACTTAATTAAAGTTAAAAGCACACATTGCACCTCACACAATAATAGTGGGAGACTTCCACAACCCACTTTCATCAAGGGAGAGATCATGGAAACACATACAAAATAGAGACAAAGTGAAACTACCAGAAGTTATGAACCAAGTGGTTTTAACAGATAACTATAGAATATCTCATCATAAAACAAAAGTATATACCTTTTCAGAACCTCATGGTACCTTCAGGAAAACTGACCATATAATTGGTCACAAAGCAGGAATCAACTGATATAAGAAGACTGAAATAATCCCATGCATTCTTAGAGATCACCATGGGAAAAGACTGGTCTTCAATAACAACAAAAACAGTGTAAAGCCCACATAAACATCGAAGATGAACAACACTCTACTCAATGGTAATTTGGTCAAGTAAGAAATAAAGAAATTAAAGACTTTTTAGAATTTAATATAAATGAATGCACAGCATATCCAAACTTGAATATGGAACACAATGAAAGCAGTGCTAGGAGGAAAAGTCAAAGCTCTGAGTGCCTCCAAAAAGAAATGAGAGAACATACACTAGCTGTTCAACAGTACGCCTGAAAGCTCTAGAACAAAAAGAATCAAATGTTCCTAAAAGTAGCAGAAGGCATGAAATAATCAAACTCAGGGCTGAAATCAACCAAGTAGGAACAAAAAAGAGCTATACAAAGAATCAACACAATCAGGAACTGATTCTTTGAGAAAATCAACACGATAGATAAACCCTTAGGTACACTAAAGAGAAGTCACAGAGAGAGTGTCCAAATTAACAAAATCAGAAATGAAAAGGACAATATAACAGCTGAAACAGGAAATTCAAAAAATTACCAGATCCTACTACAAAAGCTTATACTCAACAAAACTGGAAAATCTGGAAGAAATGGACAATTATTTAGGCATATACAAAATCCTAAAATTAAATTAGTATCAGGTAAACCTTCTAAACATTCCCATAACCCCTGAAGTAATAGAAGCAGTCACACTGAAACTATTAGAAAAGAAACTTGGGAAGACCCTGGAGGACATGGGCACAGGGGTAAAGTTCCTGAACAGAACACCAATAGCTTATGCTCTAAGATCAAGAATTGACAAATGGGACCTCATAAAATTACAAAGTTTCTGTAAGGCAAAGGACACTGTCAGAAGGACAAAACGGCAACCAACAACGTGGGAAATCTTCACCAACCCCACATCCGACAGAGGGCTAATATCCAATATATACAAAGAACTCAAGAAGTTGGACCCCAAAGACCCAAATAACCCTATCAAAAAATGGGGTACAGAGCTAAACAAAGAATTTTCACCAGAAGAAATTCAGATGGCCGAGAAACACCTTAAGAGATGTTCAACATCATTAGTCATCAGGGAAATGCAAATCAAAACAACCCTGAGATTCCACCTCACCCCAGTCAGAATGGCTAAGATTAAAAACTCAAGAGACAACAAGTGCTGGTGAGGATGTGGAGAAAGAGGAACACTCCTCCACTGTTGGTGGGATTGCAAAATGGTAAAACCACTCTGGAAATCAGTTTGGCGGTTCCTCAGAAAATTGGGCATGCCACACCCAGAGGACCCTGGCATACCACTCCTGGGCATATACCCAGAGGATTCCTCTGCATACAACAAAGACACATGCTCCACTATGTTTATAGCAGCCTTGTTTATAATAGCCAGAAATTGGAAGGAGCCCAGATATCCCTCAAAAGAGGAATGGATACAGAAAATGAGGTATATTTATACAATGGAGTACTACTCAGCAATTAAAAATAATGAATTCATGCAATTTGTAGGTAAATGGTTAGATCTGGAAACTATCATCCTAAGTGAGCTAACCCAATCACAAAAGAATACACACGAAATGCAATCACTGATAAGTGGATATTAATGAGCCCAGAAGCCCTAAATACTCAAGGCACAATTAGCAAGTCAAATGACTCTCAAGAAGAAAAAAAGGAGAGGACCCTGGGCCTGTAAAGATTGGATCCAGTATTGTAGACCCAGAACAGAGAAATCGTGGGGGGGGGAAGAGTGGGGAATAGCATGGGGGGGAGAGGAATTATGGGACATATGGTGGGGGGTAACTGGGAAAGGGGAAAGCCTTTGGAATATAAACAAAGAATATAGAAAATAAAAAAAAAAGTCTCCCATCCAAGCTGGTACAACCGTTCTGGAAATCAGTCTGGCGGTTCCTCAGAAAACTGGGCATGACACTTTGGGAGGACCCTGTTATACCACTCCTGGGCATATAACCAGAGGATTCCCCAGCATGCAATAAGAACACATGCTGCACTATGTTCATAGCAGCCTTTTTTTATAATAGCCAGAAGCTGAAAAGAACCCAGATGTCCCTCAGTGGAGGAATGGATACAGAAAATGTGGTATATTTACACAATGGAATACTACTCAGCAATTTAAAAAAAAAAGAATTCATGAAATTTTTAGGCAAATGGTTGGAACTGGAAAATATCCTAAGTGAGGTAACCCAATCACAAAAGAATACAAAAGGACTGCAGACATTGATAAGTGGATATTAGCCCAGAAGCTCTGAATATTCAAGACACAATTAATATATCAAATGATTCCCAAGAATCACAAAAGAATACAAAAGGACTGCAGACATTGATAAGTGGATATTAGCCCAGAAGCTCTGAATATTCAAGACACAATTAATATATCAAATGATTCCCAAGAAGAAGGAAGGAGATGGCCCTGGTCCTGGAAAGGGTTGATGTAGCATTGTAGGGGATTGCCAGGACAGAGGAGTGGGAGGGGGTTGATTAGGGAATGGGCAGAGGGAAGAGGGCTTATGGGACTTATGGGGAGGGGGAAACCCGGAAAGGAGAAATCATTTTGAATGTAAACAAAGAATATAGAAAAAAAAGAAAATACCATCTTGAGTAAGATAACTCAGTCACAAAAGAACACACAGGGCATGTCCTCACTGATAAGTGGATATTAGACCAAAAGTTAAGAATATACAAGATTCAGTTTATAAACCATATGAAGTTCAAGAAGATGAAAGACATTTTATGGATGCTTCAGTGCTTCTTAGAAAGGTGAACAAAATTCTCACCAGAGGAAATATGGAGACAAAATGTGCAGCAGAATCTGAAGCAAAGCCCATCCACAGACTGCCCCACCTGGGTATCTTTCCCATATACAGCCACCAAAGCCAGATGCCATTGTGGATGCCAGGAAGTGCTTGCTGATGGAAGCCTGATGTGGCTGTCTCCTGAGAGGATCTGTCAGAGCTTGACAAATATAAAGGTGGATGCTTGCAGCCAAGCATTGGAGCCCTCAATGGAGGAGTTATAGAAGAAACTGAAGGAGCTGAAGGAGTTTGCAGCCCCATAGAGGGAGCAACAGTGTCAACTGGCAGACTTCTTGGAGCCCCTGGGGACTTGACCACCAACCAAAGAATACACATGGTGGGATCCATGGCTCCAGCTGCATATGTGGCAGAACATGGCCTTGTTGGATATGAGTGGGAGGAAAGGCCCTTGGGGCTTAGGGTGTTTGACGATCCAGTGTAGGGGAAACCCAGAGAGGGAAGACAGGCTTGGGTGGGTGGGGGTGTATCCTCATAGAGGCAGGGGGAGGGAAGATGGGATAGAGGGTTTCTGAAAGGGAGACCTGGAAAGGGGAAAACATTTGAAATGTAAATAAAAAAATCCAATTAAAAAAAGAGTAGCTATCATCCATGTAATGAAAGAAACATCAAGAGATGTTCAATATAATCTATATTGTAAGAGCTCTGATGGCATCCATTTCATGGAGTAGAGAAAATCATTTTATTACTAGTACACTTAACTTTAAATAGACTCCTTTTCCTCCAGTTTTATAATTATGTTAGGTGTGCTGAAATAAATGTTTGAAAAAAAGTAATGAATATGTGTTTTCTTATTAAATAATGTTCTGAATAATGTAAAACATAATGATATAGAAGTGATATATAGTGGACTATATGTTATTATGACATTTTTGTTGATCCTAATTTTTGCATATTGTTCAGAACAATACTACCTCATGTTTCCAAACGGTATGTTATTAACCAGGAATAATTAAGTAATTGCATGATAAAAGACAAGGGTGTATCTGAATGGATTAAAAACAGGCAAAGTAAAACAAAAGCACACTGGGAGTAATGAGTCACCCTTGCTGTATCAGTATCATGGAGGTTGAAGTAGGAGGACAATGATTTCCAGTCCAGTCTGAAATGCATAGAGAAATCTTGTCTTAAAGAACAAACACACAAAAAAAAACCCAAACTAATGAAAACTCAAAGGCAAGAGGTGCTTAATTTGACTATAAGTATCTGAACGTGGATATCTAACACGGTATTACCTGAAATAGTGGTTTTTAAGACTTAGTTCGATTTATTCATAGATCTTTAAAAATAGAATAATTGATATAAATGAGAACTTTATTGAATGGGACATGTTTCCATTAGTTTTTACTTCATTTTGTTTTAAATAGTCCATAAAGAAATCAACAAACAAAATAGGAATAGGTCTCATTTTTCTAATTAATCTGTATGCTGCTTACTAAAAGGCCAATAAAATTATTAGTGTTATTTCAAACATTATTAATATAAGAATAGATATTTTAAAAATAGACATATTGAAAAGTTTCTGAATGTTAGGCACTATATATTAGATATATTGATCCTTGCCACTTATGTCTCTAGAACTTTTCTGAAGTTACATGTCATACTTCTGTGATTTTTAATTTTTTGTTCCTTTTACAATTATTCATTGGAAATTACATACAGTTTATTTTTGTAATATTCATCCCTAACTTCCAATACCTCTTAGATACTCCCACCTTCTTACAAAAGAAACATCAAGTTCTTTATATTATAAAACTAATACAAAACAAGCAAATCTCACTAAAAATCACAGAAGTCATTTGTGTTTGCCCAGTACTTCTGAGCATGGGACCTGCCCTAGGGTCTTACTGACATCCATAGTGTCAGTTTCAGCTGAAGAAAACTGTCATGTCCTCGCTTGGTAGCTATGATTTTTGAATAGATTTTTGGCTAAGGATAGAATTTTCTGCCTACTTCTCCTCCATTGTTTTAGGATTTACTCTGGCTTGATCTTGTGCAGGTCTTGTGCATGCTGTCACAGCTTTTGTGAATTCATGTTTGTGTGCCCTTTTGTGTCTAAAATTACTGTGTCTGTTAAATTGTTAGCTACTTAGGCTCTCACATACCCTGACTCTCTTCTGCATAGATCCATAAGACTCAAAAGGAGAGTTATGATAAACACATCTGTTCTGGGTAGAGAAGTTTCTCTAATGATGAAACATGAGTGGCTAAGAAACAGTTTAAAAGGATTTAATATACTTAGCCTTAAGGGAAATGCAAATTCACACTATTTTGGGATTTCATCTTACCCCAGTCATAATGGACAAAATCAATAAAACAAATGTGAACAGATGCTGGTGGGGATGGAAGAAAAGTGTATCCATATCAGGTGGGAGTGCAAAGTGGTCTGGCCATGAAGGGTGTGAATGTGGTGGCTCCTCAACACACTGGAAATTGACTTACCATACAATGCAGCTATCCTACTCTTAGCCTTTCACTGAGTACTCTGTGATTTACAAGAGAGATTTGTCCAACTATATTCATTGCTGACCTATTGACAATAGCCAGAAATTGAAAACAGTCAAGATGTCTATCAGTAAAAAATGAATAATAAAGATATTGTGTATTGACCAAATGTAATCTATTCAGCTGTTAAGGAAAATTAAATCTGCAGGTAAATAGAAGAAACTAAAAGCAATTATCCTGAGTGAAGTAATCAAATATTACATATTTTCTTTATAAGCAGTATTTTCTTAATGTTTTAGGTATGTTTGTATAGTTTAGGAAATTCAAAGTTATGCTAAATATAAAATAAATTTTAGAAAAGATGTTTTATAGATAATAAGGCACCAGGGAATATGTCCAGGAAGGAGATTTATAATACAGTATTGTAAATAGTTAAGTGGGTGAGCAGAATTGAATTGTTAAAGGGCGGTGGAACAAGCAGGAAGAATAGAGAAAATGATAGGGAGAGAGTAAATAATACTAAATGATTTCTGAAATAAAACCATATGCAAACCTTCTACTTCTGCATTTTTAAATTGAGTTTACTGAAGTATAGTTTGCACACCACAAAACTCATCCTTTGAAACGCTGAATTCAGCATTATCAAATATAGTCAAATTATGCATTCACTGTTGTCATTCAATCTTAGTAAGTTATCATCATGATCAAGAGACCCAAATTTTAAAAACATTACTTACTTGACTGTATCATAATATTAATTATATAACTCTACATGGTAATAATGACACCAGTTCACAGCCATCTATATAGAACTTTTATAATACTTTGGTGCATATGAAAATATCTGGTCTTTATAGTTAGTGAAATCTGGATCTAAGCAGCTTGTGTGTCTGCCATACTTCCCCACCACACACACTTATTCTGGAGTGACTGGTATTGTAAGCTATTATAATAGCTTAGTCAAATAAGGCAAGCTTATTAGCAATAATTTCATCATTCATATTGGAGTAAGTAAGTAGTAAGTAAATTTATTAGTAAGTAAATGCCTCTAACAAGATCAGCTGTTTGTACACATCTTAGTGGTGATAGCTTATGTTTGAATAGTTCTGCCTTCATACTATTAAATCTGACAGAATGAAACAACAATACAAGGGTTTAAGTATAAGATTTGCTTGGTTTGAACTGCTGCTCCTAATGAATCCAGGTATCAAATATTAGATCATGTAGAAACAGTGTTCCCAGAAATATTCATAATGCTAATGTTTAATCATATTTGTTAAATCACTTAGTTGAAAGCTCTGTTACCATTATTGTGTTCATCTTCGATTTCAAGGCCTATAAATCAATTAAAAACCACTCATTTTTACCCACTTAGAGGTCGGCACTGCCTTCTGAACCAGCAGGTGACCCATTAATTTAAAAGAGTCATTAAACATGATCAATACAGCTCTTGTTCTTTTATTAGCTCTAGTGCCTTAATAGGCAATGTCCCTGGAAGAATCAACATTATGAATTCCATTCAAATGGTATTTACTAATAAAAATTATGCATTCTATCATAAGGTATGAAAATTTTTACTTTAGTCATTTAAAACATATTAAAAGTATAATTCTTCACTAGTTGATTTCACAGCTTATTTAGCAATTTATGGTATGGGAACAGATATGAGATATAGAGAAACAACAAATACTGTTTTTATAATTTAAAAGTACTTTAATATAAACCACGACACACTACAGATAAAAATTAAGAACAAACAATGAAAGTCATTTTTCAAGTCTTCTAAATATTAAAATGTGTCAACCAAAATAAAGATCCCTAGGTTTCAGCAATGATATAAACAAACACATTAGGTGTTATAAAATACACATGCACATTCTAATGTAGAAGCCAATGTAAGAGAAGAGACCATAGAAACATCGGCAGAATGGCTGATGTAATATTTTAAGTAAGTTGACATGAAAGTCCGGATACCATTAGATTCATTAAACCTGTACCTTAGACATGTGGAAATGATTTTAGACTGTATTGACTATTATGTTAAAATTTCAGGGCAAGGTTATGAAGTTTTTAAAATTCCTATTTAAAAAACAATTGATAATAAAGAAAAAAGCCATAAATAGCTTACAAAAGAGTTATCTCAAATATAATCACATGTCAAATAATTACTAGGAGCATCTCAAGCCTAGTATTCATTGTGCTAAAGTCAGTCCTCTCCAGGAAAACTGGGTGGAAATCTGACACCTGTGCTCCAATTCTGCAGATTTACATAGTGTCACCTCAGTTTTCATCATTTGCTATTTTTGTACAACTCTCACTCCTTAAAAGTTTAGCCATCACTTTTTGGTATTTAAATTTTAATGTGCATTTCTTTTCTACATGAAATTTGACATATGATTTTAAGTTGCAGACTTTGCAATTATTCAGGATACTAAAAGGTTTCACAAATGTGTAAAATAGTAAGAAACACCTTTGCTTTCTAGTTGGTGTGATACTTTGTGCAGAACTGGCAATTGTTTATACAGATCCAAAAATATGATTGTCTCTGACTCGAGTTTTTAATTAGTTAATTTATTATAAACATAGTATTTAAAAGGATATTCTTTGATTTCAGAGAGATATGAAGGTCAAGAGCAGAATCTATTATTCTTGTATGGTTTGTTTGTTTGCTTGCTTGCTTTTGGAGACAGGGTTTCTCTTTGCCCTGGCTGGCATGGAACTAGCTCTGTAGGTTGGACTGGCCTCATACTCAGAGATCTACCTACCTCTGATAACCTCCCAAATGCTGGGATTAAAGGCGTGTGTTTCAGCACAGCACAGCAGATATTTTTTAAACTTGTAAATATTAAAATTCCACTATTTCTAATCATACAAAGACTTTAAAACTCAATGGAAATAAAGATAATCTTAGGGGGAAAAAAGGTGGGGAGATCCATTTCAAATAACTGTTCTTCAGCACGAAGCTTTTGTTGGCGTTCTGAAATGTTCCATTCACACTTTCAACAAATGAGCCAAAAATTATGGAGCTGTTGAAGACTAAATTGTTGCAATGCAACATAGGTAAACTGTATGTGAAAGGAGATATGTTGGCTTGAATGGGAACGAGCCCTATGAGCTGAGATGTTTGAACACTCAGCTTGCAGAGCTATTTGGAAGGTTTACTAAGTATGGCTTTGGTGGAAAAGGTAGTGGGCTTTGAATTTTCAAAAAACTTATACATTTTCAAGCTAATTCTCACTACTCATTATTTGATGTGAGCTCTCAAATATTTCTTCTCTCAAGCCTTCACTTCATCATGATTCTAACCTCTGGAACTCTAAGCCCCCTGTAAACAGTGTTTCATAACTGTCATTGATCATGGTGTTTTATCACAGCAATAGAAAAATAACTAACAAAGGGGGACATGTACTTATAGTCTACACCCCAAGCCAAGCCCCCCACTACCAAAAGCCAAATCATTCATTTTTCCCTGGCACTGATGGCCAGTTATGAACTTTATTTTTGCCAAAAGCCTGAGAAGAAATGTTTTTCAATATTCTTTGTGGAATGTATTTCAGAATTGGTCCTTATTACTAAATCAAAAAAATTAAGATTTTAATTCACATGTATCATTTTGAAGAGAGCAGCATTTTATAAATCACAAACCAGCTTGAGAACTAAATATTTTCTCTATTTACAAGTCAATTATTGGTCTTGTGAGCTTTTGTTAGATGAGTTAACTGTATGTCTTTTTCACAATATCTGTAGGTAAAATTTTTTCCTATGAAGATCTTACAAAGCTGGCATGAATTTGTAGGTAAAATAAATGGCTTGCTATGAACACTGCTCATAAGCTAGACAGAAAATTGAAATTAATGAAGTGGTTCAGTAAAGGAGTGCAGTAGAGATCCTGAGATTGAAGGCTGTATTATTATTTTTGGAGAAGAATTAAGAAATATTGCTATGAATGACTGTCAAGTAAACACAATTATTAAAGAAACATATTTTGTGATATAACACACCCTTTATCAAGAATCCCAAGTGATTCTGGTTTACTTCCAACTGGACAAAATAAGTGAGAGGAACTGCTATTTGGTCCTTTTCAAATTCTGCCAGTCTCTGTGCCAAAGTTTTACATTTGAGTTATGATGAAATGCCACTTTGGACAGATGTATGCATTTTCAAATCTCTATATCTGTGTCTGTAGCCATCTCTCTCTCTCTCTCTCTCTCTCTCTCTCTCTCTCTCTCTCTCTCTCTCCTCTCTCTCCATCTATCTATCTATACTTTTGGGTTTAGTTGTAGGCTTATTATCTTTTGCTACTATAGAAATTAATTGATTTTTTCTAGGATCAGAGAAATTTCAAGACATGTAAAACCTTATAATATTCTACCAGAAAATGTAGCTTTAGACACAGATTTTATAGAAAAAGGTAAAAAAGATAAAAAAGTTGGCCACTCACTTGTTTTGTATCCATGAGATTGGAGTTCAGGATTTAATAGTATATCAAGATCTTAAAATATCAATGAAAACATCTTCAGATAGGCTCACACACACATGTCTTTGGTCAGATATACATTCATGCACATGATTTAATATTTGTATAAAAGATAATTTATGAACAGAAACTATATTTTCATTGTTGTTTCCACTTAAGCATAACAACCAGTTTTTATATCTTATTAGTAAAATGGTTAATCTTATTTTAAAAGGAAAAGTATGTCTGCCCATTAGATCAAGATTATTTGCTTCATTCAAAAGTCACAATTCAAAATAACTAATGCATATTGTCAAATAAATTTCATTTCTTTTATCACCAAGTAAGTGAACTCATAGCACTATTGTCTACAACTTTATGCATACATGGAGGATAAAATGAAATCTTGCCCTATCAATAACAGTTGTAACCACATGTGAAAATTTTGGGATTACAAAGATCATCAAAAATAGATGATAATGACTTAGAGAAGGAACCAGTCAGACATGTAACAAGCAGTACAGACATTAATGAGTCAAAATTGGTATGCTAAGCAGAAGTATTGAAGAAATATAGAAAAATGAAATGACAGGCGCATGTCAGAAAGAGATTACAGTTATTCAAAGACTGGAAACATACAAGCTAGCTATGGTCATGGTAGTTATACAGGAACTCCTCCAGAGATCCAGGCAAGTAGATGGCTTAAAACCTTCCCTTAGACATATAATTTTAATGCAACTTTTATTGAAATTCTTCTTTGTTGAGAATAGTTTTAGCTATCCTGGGTTTTTTTGTTACTCCAGATGAATTTAAGAATTGCTCTTTCTAGATCTATGAAGAATTGATTTGGGATTTTGATGGGGATTGCATTGAATCTGTAGATTGCTTTTGGCAAGATAGCCATTTTTACTATATTGATTCTGCCAATCCAAGAGCAAGAAATATTTTTCCATCTTCTGAGGTCTTCTTCGATTTCTTTCTTCAAAGACTTGAAGTTCTTGTCATACAGATCTTTCATGTGTTTGGTTAGAGTCATGCCAAGATACTTTATATTGTTTGTGGCTATTGTGAAGGGTGTTATTTCCATAACTTCTTTCTCAGTCTGCTTGCCCTTTGAGTACAGGAAGGGCTTTTGGGGGAATCAATATCTCTGACCTCAAGCAGTACTACAGAGTAATTTTGTTAAAAACTGCATGGTATTGGTACAGCAACAGGCAAGTAGATCAATGGAATAGAATTGAAGACCCAGAAATGAACCCACAGTTATGGTCACTGTATCTTTGATAAAGGAGCTACAACCATCCAGTGGAAAAAAGATAGCCCTTTCAACAGATGTTGCTGGTTCAACTGGAGATCAACATGCAGAAGAATGCAAATTGACCCACTCTTATCACCTTGTACTAAGATCAACTCCAAGTGGATCAAGGACCTCCACATAAAGCCGGAAACACTGAAACTAATAGAAAAGAAACTGGGGAAGACCCTGGAGGACATGGGCACAGGGGGAAAGTTCCTGAACAGAACACTAATACCTTATGCTCTAAGATCAAGAATTAACAAATGGGACCTCATAAAATTACAAAGTTTCTGTAAGGCAAAGGACATGGTCAGAAGGACAAAACAACAATGAACAAATTGGGAAAAGATCTTCACCAACCCTGCATCTGACAGAGGGCTAATATCCAATATATGCAAAGAACTCAAGAAGTTATACCCCAAAGAACCAAACAACCCTATTAAAAAATGGGATACAGACCTAAACAAAGAATTTTCACCTGAAGAAATTTGAATGGCTGAGAAGCACCTTAAGAAATGTTCAACATCATTAGTCATCAGGGAAATACAAATCAAAACAACCCTGAGATTCCACCTCACACTAGTCAGAATGGCTAAGATTAAAAACTCGAGAGACAACAAGTGCTGGCAAGGATGTGGAGAAAGAGGAACACTCCTTCACTGTTGGTGGGATTGCAAGATGGTACAACTGATTTGGAAATCAGTCTGGTGGTTCCTCAGAAAATTGGGCATGACATTTCCAGTGAACCCTATCATATACCACTCCTCAGCATATACCCAGAGGATTCCCCTCCATACAATAAAGACACATGCTCCACTATGTTCATAGCAGCCTTATTTATAATAGCCAGAAGTTGGAAGGAGCCCAGATGTTCTTCAAAGTAGGATTGGTTACAGAAAATGTGGTATATCTACACAATGGAATACTTCTCAGCAATTAAAAATAATGAATTCATGAAATTTGTAGGCAAATTTGTTGGATCTGGAAAACATCATCCTAAGCGAATTAACCCAATCACAAAAGAATACATATAAAATGCAATCACTGATAAGTGGAATTAAAGAGCCCAGAAGCTCTTAATACTCAAGGCACAATTAGCAAATCAAAAGATTCCCAAGAGGGAATGAGAGGACACTGGTCCAGAAAAGACTGGTTCCAGTTTTGCAGGAGAGTACCAGAACAGAGAAAGGGTTGGGGGGTGATTGGGGAATGGGCAGGGTAAAGAGGACTTATGGGACATATGGTGAGGGGGGAACTGGGAAAGGGGAAAGCTTTTGGAATGTAAACAAAGAATATAGAAAAAAAGAAATTCTTCTTTGACCAATTTTTATGTATGTTTTATGGGACTAGTTGGGCATTTCCTAAAATTTACATCATATTGAGGTTTTGTTTGAGTTTGTTTTCCTTTATGATATATTTGGGTATCACTTGTATCTGGGTTGTTTCAAATGTACTGTGCCACCCAGGTTGGCTTCCAGTTTGCAGCATTCATATTGCTAAATATAACTGAGTGCTATGCCTTTTGTTATTGCGCTCCACACAGCCACTCACTGAATCAGATGCAAAGACTGGCAGCCGAATATTAGAGCCAACTGGGGAAGGCTTGTGGAAGAGTTGGGGGATAGATTGAGGATACCAAAGAGAATAGAAGCTTCATAAGAAGATCAACAATATCATCTAACCTGGAGTCTTAGAGGCTCTCTGAGACTGAACACCAACAAAAGAGCATACAAGGACTGTACATAGACCCCTTGTGTGTATGTGTGTGTGTGTGTGTGTGTGTGTGTGTGTGTAACAAACAGATAGCTTGGTCTTCATGCTGGTCCCTCAACATCTGGAACAGGGACTGATGCTGACTCTATTGATTGCATAAGGAACTTATTCTCCTAACTGGGAGGTCTCGTTGGGTGTCACTGGGAGAGGATGAGGTTCCTGGGAAGATTGGTATGGAAGGCAGACCTCCAGCTTCTCAGACATAATGGGGATGGGGGAAGAGGAAAAGGGCCATGTGAGGGCAAGACTGGGATTACCAGGAGTATGATTGGGATGTAAAACATATAAATTGATAGATTATAGATAGATAGATAGATAGATAGATAGATAGATAGATAGATAGAAAGAAATATAAATTGTAATAAAAGATTAACTCAAGTAATTAAATATATTCCAATTATTTTTTATTTTATATTTAACATGTATGTAAATAATTAGTGGAATATGGAGAAAAGTATAAATACTTAATACACTATTTCTCTATATGGTTTTGTTCTGTGCCTGACTGAATCACATATCAAAATCCACACATAGGAAGAGATACTGCAGAATTATCACACTGTAACACTATCCAAAGTACAGACTGAGTACTAAGAAGCTACCTTCATTGATTAAGTGTATTAGCAATGTAAGGACTCAATCTTGAGCCTGATATTTTCTGAAACTTCTAGAACAGCTGAGTGTATTCAATGATGACTAAATCAGTTTACCCAAAGAAGGCCAATAAGTGCATTAATGCCAGCTTTGACAGGCTTCTCTACTGTAGCAATGCAACCTCTGCACCCTTCCTTCTGACATTCCATTTCTTTTTATTGGAAGGATGAATTACAAGCTAGAAAGCATGGTCATAAAATTTTTACCATGGTACAAAATTGCTGTTTCCTGCCTTCTTGCCTGTGTGCTTACTATTCATCTCTCTACTGCAATGTAATTTTTCTCCTTATGCATCTGATAAGTATGTATTCATTATTCAAAGTACAATTCAATCAATTCTGAAAAATTGTAGCCACATGTGCCTTACACACATGTGGTTTTGAATATATACATAAAGACATCTATATGTGTACACATACCTGTCATGTTTACCTATGACAGCCTCTGCTTTTCCCCTTCTCCAATTCTACCATTCTCTAAAGACTTTCCACACAGGTGCACTCCCTCTTGCCATGTTTAAGCACCACCTTTAGTAAATTCCACAAGATGTAGAGATACTGTGACAGACAGTGTTTTTCTTCAGTCTGCTACTTTTCCTTGAGTTTCCTATCTTTAGCCATTTCCTTTTATCTTGGTATTTGTTTAAATGATTTTTCTTCATGGTCATTTACTAGTCATTTATACCAAGTCACATTTCATTTTTTTACTGGTTTCATGGCTTTCAGTATTTTCAGTCATGTTATATTTAAGGATTTGTAATTATATTTACATAGCTATTGCTTAATATTTATTGCTTGCATGAATTTATTAAAAGTAGTGAGTGAATCAATTTTGATTACCAAGTAACAAATAAGAAGTATTTATCTTACACTTATCTTATTTACCCATATCTTATGAAATAAAAGATGAGCTATATTTAAGAACCTTAAAGTTGGAGGGATTGGATACTCTAGGTGGACCCATCATAACCCCCCAAGTTCTAAATACCAGATCATTATACAGATGTTCCCACAGTGGTGTGGCAATAGAACTTTCCTAGTGAAGCAGTGTTTCTGTGCTTGAAGACAACAGGGTACCAGGGGCGATAAATAAAATGAAAGAATGCTCCTGATGGCCTCTAGCTTCTAGAATGTCTAGGGAAGATCATCCTTGCAGCCAGTATGGATTTGCTTCATTCAGATCTACCTTCTACCACCTCAATGAACCTGCTATTGTGATTTATTTTTTCAAAAAAAGAATCATCGTTAACATGATATTTTGTTGTATAATGGATAGAGAACAATTATACAGAAGTATAGTTCTTAGGTAAGTTGATGGAATAAAGATTTATGAATATTGATTTTTCAGACAAAAATGAATTGAAATGGATATACTTAACTTAGCCATACATCAATAAAACACATATTTAAGACAAAACTACCTGCCTATAGAAATGTTCTGCATTGTCAATAGTACTGGTATAGAGCTCTATGATACTTAATATGACCAGATTTGTGTGTCATGAGAATAGTTTGATTAGTCTGAAAGCAGCTAAAATGACTTTGAATTATGTTTTATTCAGTGGACACTGGACTTATTGCTTGATTCATTTTTGCACTCTGGCATAATACAACACACCAGTGAAATGATAGTAACGTGAGGATATCTATGATTTCTCACTGTACAAAATATCTAAGAATAAGGAGGTAGAATTTTAAAACACTTAATGGTTTTTAAGCCAATGATCTTCAATTATGTAAATGATATCCATGTCTATGATAAACATCTTATCTTACATATGCAAAGAAAACCTGGGAGCAATGCTAGAAAACCATTTCCATTGTGAATTTGACTTGATTTTCTATTAGGGCAATTAGTTCTAGAACATATAAGAAGTGAAAGTTCCTCCTTGTAAAATTCTCCCAATTACATGTAACCTGAAAATATGCCAATTAATTTTCTCAATGTTACTACTTTTTAATAATATCTATTAATTCCTGGAAGAACATCGTTGTTATTCTTAATCTATTAGCATGGTGTAGCAACAGGATTATGTTGTTAACACACAGAAAGCTCATTTTCAATTAATGAATGTTCTTGAACTGAATGAAACAAAAGAACATTTACTTACATAGACAATATACTTTAACAATATACCTTGATAAGAAGCAGATGGCTATATTTATTGAGGTTGTTAGATATCATGAATAAGTATCACTTACTTTCATCTCACTCAATTATATTTATGTTCAATAACTGGAAAAGGATGGGATTAACAACAAAGAAAAAAAATACCTGTTTATACTGATAAAAACCTAGATTCTTTTAGCTAATATTTTCTTGCTAAGAGTGGACATTAAATTGCTGAATTTAGAATAGATTTACAAAACAGCTTGGCGATGAGAGCACATAACTAAAAAAATAGTTGTGATAGAAAGTTTCCAAACTGCTACATTTTGAGGTCATGTCACTCTTGCCATGGCTCTGCTTCAAAAACTGTTAGTGACTTACCAAACTGGACTTCTGTATGACTCTGACCATGACCTGGATTTCTCAACATCAAGCAAATCAGCAGAAAAGGAGCTGAATACTGAAACTATAACTTTTGTAAGTTAATTTCATACATGCCTTTGCATCAATATGCTAAGGGTATTTATATAACCTTATCAGTGTAGAAAAGTTCACAACAGTGTATGGGTGAAATAGCTGGGTTAGACTAACCATGGATGCTAACTACAATGTAGTTTTAAGTATGCTTTAAATAGATATGGCCACACATGCCTATGTTTTATTATTTCTATTTTCCAATATGTTAGGACAGCAACAATTACAAATAAGAATTTTTGTTAGTTTCAAAGAGAAATAACACTGTCATAAATATTTCAAAACACTAATATATTAACTGGTAAATATGTCTACTATTGTGACCAATTTATAGCTCCATTTTTTTGTGGAAAACAAAAAAAAATCCTTATATCCTATTGATCAGCACAAAATACACAAAATACACAAAACAATTTATCAAGATGAGAAGTTTATATTGCTCATGAATATCAAGGTTCTTGTTTAAAAGCAGATAAATCTGTCTGTGCATGTACTATGACAATGGCTGGGATATGTGACTGAATTAACTGCTTCCTCATGGGGCAAGAGTCAAAATAGAGAGGAGAAGGGACCACAGGCTCAATTTGGTGGTCATGCCTCTGTGACTAGGAGAAATCTCATTAATCCCTGGTAGTAATATCAGCAAGAGTACCAAACTTTTAAGACAGAAAACCTTAAGTAAAGATTCAACATAAAAATCAAAGAAGTATTGGTATTTACCAAAATTACTTTCAAAGAAGAGTAAAACATATCCCTACATATTCTCAATACGTATTCACAAGTAATTGATAAAATTTGGTCAAATTATAACATTTACAGACCAAGATAAATCCACTGATATTCTGTCTTCTTGCTTTATTACTAATTTATTCTCTGCTACATAATAATCATTCATTGGTTTGATTGGCATGGAGATACTGTAAAGTTGTAAAGATATAAACAAGAATCAATAGTTTGTGGGGCTTGTCCAAATATTAACAAATATAATTGATTACTTTACAGTGTATATGTAGTTGGTAACTGGTAGAATTTGGGCCTTTCACGCGTAACATGAGCACTCAAGTCAGTACAACATAAAACCAACATATTTCAACTCTGTTGCATTGACCTTTAAAACATCTACAGTCCCAGAGAAATGCCCTCTAAAAATGTATTAATTATATATTCTATATTCTCTAAAATGTATTCAATTCATTTTATGCTTTTCCAATATTTTAAAAAATTGAGCAGATAATTCACTGGCTCAATTGGCATTTTAAAAAACCAACTACATGGTTATTTTTAATGTCTGTCTTGTAGAACTTGGAACAATGACTAATTCCTTCTTCTGAGAGCCATTATTTGTGTCAATGAATTTTCTTCTTGTAGACCAAGATGTGTTCTGTGTGTCTATACTGTTCTGCCAACTCTTCAATATAATTTTCAATGTTTATTATTGTATAAGACCCAGTGTCTTATAAGGTACTATTTTTTAAATCACTGCTTTTAACAAGGTTCTTAAACACATAGTGAAGTTTATTACAATCTAGCATTACCAGGAAAAGGAAATTGGCACAAAAGGAAAAGCTAATCCCATGGCATTCCCAGATTTATGTTGTGAAATTAGAAAATCCTAATCAACTGAACATTCTGATGTTCTGAAGGATGCATTTGTATTATTGACATTTCATGTTAAGTACTCATAATGGAGACAAGAGGGACCCCTTGAGGTCCTTTATTTCATGGAAATTTGGAGCTGCCACTTTGAGGAGGTGGTATCATAAGCAACAGTGACTCTGGATGCTTTTGCTTCAGAGGTGGAGATGGCCATTGATACTGATGTGATCAGGGGCACCTTTCTGTGCTATTAGAGTAATATGATGAAGCACCTCCATCACATCAAGTGATTAATAAGGTTCTATCGTTTAAGAAACTAGCATCCTAAAGCTTCTAATATCAACTTATCTTGTGATTGTTCACCATTCTCAAATATTGTTATACTTGTTTTTAGTCATAAATTAGGTTTTACTTTGTTATTTGTGCCAGATGGTAATAGTACAGCTCATAATTTTCTAATAACCATATTTATATGTGTACTGGTAAGTATTGCTGTCATTTTTATCATTAATGCTAATAAGCATGAATCTGTAATGTCTCTTCCCACACCTAGACATGGTGGATCCCAGCGATAGAGATGATTTCCTTATCTGCTACTATGACCTTTTAAAAGAATATTCATCACTTTATGTTTTCTGTGTACCATAATGACAGGTGATAGACTGTTTTGTGGATAGCTGCCAATTAGGATCCCCGAGTAATCATAACTTTGAAATGACTCCAGGCAACCGTATTAAGAATAGAACAAATAATTTTTTTTAAAAAAAGGTTGTTGAAATATTGAACTGGTTATTACATTGTGAACTAGATTGCCCTAACCAATATACATGCATTGCTGACATACATCCATGTACATGGCTCTCAAAAGAAAACTCATTGCAGTAAAACTTTTCAAATTTCCTCATGAGCTGCTGAATTCATTGTGTATTTTAATGTCTTTTAAAGTGTTAAAAACATTCTAGATTGATGGTATATTTTGCAATACAAAAACACATGTACAACTTATTTGTAAAATGGAAAACAAATAACTCATATAACTAATATGAAATGAATGTTCTTGTACAATATGAAGTAGTTACTTCCTAAAGTTTATTTCTATCCAATATTTACATTACATGCAATACTGATAGCATATTAACTCGTTATATAAAACACACCTTTTGGGCTTTCTTTGATGTCTTCTGTTCACTCTTTCTCCTCTCAAATTTTTCCGTATATCCCTATTATGTGCCCTTCCTTCTTTCCTTACCTTACTTGTTCTCTCTCTCCCTTCCTACCTCTTCATTTCTTCCTCCACTTCCTTCCTTCCATCCATAATTTTTTCCTTTTCTCCTTCCTTCCTTACTTCCTCCATTCCTTCCTTCCTTCCTTCCTTCTTTCTTCAAATTGGACATGGAATTTTGTACTGCTTAAGGAATAGAATATGAATTTGATGTTTGAGCATAATTTTCATATCTCTCCTACGATCCACCCAGATGTTAACTGCTCCAATAGTATTAGCATTCCTTTGTTATTATGTCTGCCATTTTATGTATATAGCAAGCTCAGTAAAACCATTACCTCAGCAGGTAGCTGTACATCAGTGTACATCAAAGTGCTAGACTTTTCCATGCCTGAACAAGTATGCATACCGAGATGTGATTTTGCAAAAAGTATAAAATCGTTCTTTTAAGACATTCAGCAGCCATTGTGCTACCACAAATGCTTTTTCTTTCTTTCTTTTTTTTTGTTCTTAGCAGAAAACTTGAGTCTAAGTGGAAGCTCACTCAGGCAAACTCAAATGCACATATTCCAATTCACCAAAGTAATTTCTATGTCACTAACAGTGAAAGATCATTCTACTGCTATTTTCTAGAAGTGGCTTTGATAGTATATGCATAATGTCACTGTCATAAAGTTATACAATATACAGCATTGCACCACTCACAATAACACGTTACGCCTTTTCATGCTAATCATTTGTTATCATAGTCATGATATTGCCCGGTGTTCACTGTTTTAAAGCCTATAATAGAAAACCATAGAGGTGTTTTAAAATATGAGCAAAAAGGAAATGGGGCTACAGCTCAGCATGACGGCTTTCATCCAGCCTCTTAAAGTTGTGTGGAGGATTACAAAAAGAATGAATGGACATTTATTTACTTGCGGCCTCAGATTTCCGGCATATTGTATTTCTAACCATGCTTTTAATTGATACTATGACTGTGTCTGGGTTCAATAATTGGAATGTTTGCAACAGCTCATTCTTGCTTGAGCATCAGGTCAGGGTCAGTGCTGAGAATCCTATATGTAAGAATAGAAACGGATGTAAAAATCATATTTAAAATATGCATAGAAATAATTGTCACATATTAGATTACTTTAAACGTTACAGAGAGGCCAAACAAACATCAAAATAGCACATTAAGAATACACTTTCCATGGCGTGGAACACAGCAGTAACTATTGCTTGTTCTGGCTGAATGTTTGGGAAAAAAATTCAAATCACAAAGAGAGAAGCAAGGGAGAGCTTCAAGGGGGAAATTACATGAGAAAAATGGATTATATGAAAAAATATAAACAAGTTTTAAATACAAAACAACGATACATTTTAATATATTCACTAGGTACTTAACTAAGTTAGTTTGCCCTCTCATTAGCATTCCATAATATTTTAAACAAAATATGACAAGTATGGATTTACTTGAAAAAGGAAAACAGGTAGTTAAATGTTGTTAAATGTCTTCTACTCTAATTTTAAGTTTACATTGAGAACACTAATCTCACTATTATGTCAATAAGTTTGTATATGACTGAGAACATCTAGTATCCTACAACATAATTCAATCAATTTTGTTGTCATCTGAATATTTATAAAAAAGCCAACATTCCCATAAAACATAAGATGTTAGGTAAAGACATTACATAAAATACCCATTGGCACATTTATTTTCTAATATGTTCAGCTTCTAGATTTATTAACCTAATACCAATATTTTAGAATACTTCTATACCAACTTGTGGAAGGCATTACAAAGTTCCAGAGAAAAATGCTACAAACCTGACTACTTGAAAATATAAATCGGATTTGTTACTCCATGATTTATCATAATGAATAAATACATTAAAATATGTATGGGTAGATGGATAAAGGTTATATACGTGACTACTTCTATGACTCAGTGACTTCCCAATAAGAGAAAGAAAAAAATTAAGTAGTAATTATGTTTCTGAGAGATTAAAATGAGCATCCTGTATTTATTACTCTTCTACCCTTGTGTTAAATTTTGTTAATTAGATGTAGAAGGTCATAGGAAGATGCAAAGTACATTTGTAGGGGTAATTGTAGCAGGAGCAATCAAGTCATGTTTAAATGCTTCCATGGTTATCATTTTAATGGAGACCTCTGGTAACCCAGTTTTAGTTAAGAGACAAAGTGGCTGCTCCTCCTCCTGAGGTGCTTCCCCGCAGCCAGGCAGTCTGGAGTGTGGGACATTCAGGATGTGACTCATTGAGAAATCCATTGCTGCTTCTTCTCCTTTTTTTATTAGATATTTGCTTTATTTACATTTCAAATGTTATCCCCTTTCCTCTGTTTCCCCTCTGAAAACCCCTATCCCACTGCCCCTTCCCCTACTTATCACACCCCTCCCCCCATTTTCCTCACCTGGCATTCCCCTACACTGGGGCATCCTCTCATTGATGTCTGAAAAGGCCATCCTCTGCTACATATGTAGCTGGAGGCATGGGTCCCTCCATGTGTACTCTTTGGTTGGTGGTTTAGTCCCTGGGGTTACTGGTTGGTACATATTATTGTTCCTCCTATCTGGATGCAAACCTCTTCAGTTCCTTGGGTTCTTTCTCTAGCTCTTCCATTGAGGATCCTATGCTCAGTCCAATAGTTGGCTGTGAGCCATAGGTATTTTGGACCCCCTTCTAAGAAAAACCAAAGTATCTACACTTTTGGTTTCCTTCTTCTTGAGCTTCATGTGGTCTGTGAATTGTATCTTGAGTCTTGCGAGCTTCTGGGCATATACGCAGAAGATGCTCCAACATGTAATAAGGACACATGCTCCAATATGTTCATAGCAGCCTTATTTATCATAGCCAGAAGCTGGAAAGAACCCAGATGTCCCTCAACAGATCAATGGATACAGAAATGTGGGACATTTACATGATAGAGTATTACTCAACTATTAAAAACAATGAATTCATGAAATCCTTAGGCAAATAGAGGGAGCTAGAAAATATCATCCTGAATGAGGGAACCCAACCACAAAAGAACACACTGGGTTGCACTGGCTGATAAGTGGATATTAGCCCAAAAGTCATTTCTTTTTAAGTCAAAGATCTTGGTTACATGGTGATGGCAAGGAATATTTTATATAAGATTACACAATGATGAGGAGTTGCTTATATAGTTCTATATCATTAGTACAAGAATAGGATGTACCCATTTTGAACAATATAGCTCTCTATGCTTTTTTACAATGTTTAGAATTTGAGTGGTTGTAATTTTTTTAATTTATTGAAAAACTAACAAGTATTTAGGTTTATGGGTTTTATTTCAGTTGCATGTTTTATATGAGTGAATGGAAATTAGATAGAAGGATATAAAGATGGGTGAGTAGAAGTGGTTCATGCCAGGCAGACATAAAAGCATGAGGAACTCACTAAAAGTTTTGGCTGGATACATACATATACATGCATATATATAATCTCCAGGGCTGTGGGACATAAATAGGCAGATGCCTACAATTCAGTGCCCAGCTAGCCCAAACAAAACAAATCAGCGAGCTCCAGGGTTGATGAGAAACACTGTCCCATAATATGAGGTAGACTGCAATAAGAAAATATCTATCATTGATTTTTGGCCTCTCCATGTAATTACTGGGTTACACACCATAACACACACACACTCACACACACACACACACACACACACACACAATCAGTATAAAGCTGTGCAGTTTATATACTGTGAGTGTTCATGGCTTAGAATTAAATATAAGTGTGAAAACCTGACAGTGGTAAAATAAGGGTGTTTAGTAGAATGTTTAAGATGTGGTTAGGATTAGATAAAGCAATAAGGCCTAGTTTCCAAAGCTGGGGATTCTGGAGCAGGAGCCAGAGGACACACTTTCAAGCTTAAGAATGCATAAGCACTCACAGCTTCACATTCTCACATGAACATAAACTATAACAAGTACACACATTCATGCATACACATGAATGTACACCTGTTTGAACACAGCCATGCAAGACATGCCATGTACATACAACACAAACTGTGCAATGCTTACATGTGCACATATGTGCACAATGCACATGTGTATACATGCACGAACATTACTCAGATTTATATTGATTCAACTAGAGGCATGCCATCATCCAAAACAGACTAAACACTGTTTAAAGAGCAATGTTCTCCTGAGAGACTGGAAAATTGAGTACTAAGACTATTTTCTCACAGTGATTTAAATTACAATTTGGACACTGAACTTTTGTTTCATTTGCTTAGATTTGAGGTTGAAGATGTTTTTGCCTTTATTTCTTGTTGTTGTAAAATTGCAAGCATCCAATGTGAGGTGTTAAGGATAGTTGGAATATATCACGAATAGATTATATTAACTGGAACTTGAAACTGTGGACTTCAAGTAATAACATCATTATAGCTTGCCCATACAAACTTTATTTGTGAGTAAATCATGGCCATTTCAATATAAGAGACAGGAGAGGTGAGTACATTGCATTTTATAAATTATTACTTACAAAAATATTTCAGGTTTGAATTTTAATATACATCAAAGCTCAACATCTCAAAAAATCAGTTTTTCTAAAAATAAGTATACTCTCTTCTCTTTAAGTTGACAGCTTAAAGGGGCACCTAAGTGAAGTAAATAAAGAGTGCCCTTAACTGGGAGAAGCCAAAAGATACCTATCTGTAACATACTAAAGATTTACTTTATTATTGTTTTCCAGCACTAGAAAATTGATGTCAACTGGGATGACTTAAGACCATGTACTGGAAAGCTCAGACCAGAGTTTGACACATATTATTCAGTGTCTAATTGGCCTGCATCCAGCAACCTTATCCAGAAGGTAAGCATGTTTAGTTACCTCCAGACAGATCTTACAACTAATTTACCTCTTAATGGATCAGTGCAAAGTTAAAGTGCTGAAAACGCAACACGTTACAGACCCTGGTGAATGATTAATAATCTTCCTTAAAAAAATGCTCAAGCTAAAATAACAAAGGCCATCACTATGGGATATCAGTTTCTAACATTTCAGGCTCTTTTGGTAATTTTTTTTTGTTACACTCAGTTTTTTTAAGGTAATGCCAAATCCAAACTACTTTTATTGCTCTCATTCAAATATGTTATGTTCTTTCAGAGTTATTTTTTAGAATTAAAATTTAAAATAAAACCTTGGTAATCTCATGGATTTAAAAGAGTTCAATCCCCAAAAAAGAGACTGTTATTTACACACACACACACACACACACAAACACAGACACACACACACACACACACACACACACACACACACACAATACAGGAAGTTGACAGGGAAAATGGTAGTGGAGCTATACACAAGGAGTTGGAGGTCATGGGGTCTATTTGACCAGAACACATTATTTTCAAGTACCTAACATATAATTTGATTGTTAAAATAGCCTCTGCTTAAACTAAATTATAGGTTGCATATAAATATGTTTGCTGGTAGAGAGTTTTGCTTAATTTACACTTTATCAGACGTTTTTGATTCCTTTGTAGTTTCTTATTGCTTCTCACAGTAATTACACCTGTCAATTTTCTCTTGGAAAAAAGTCTGCTGAAAACTGTTTTAAGCTTCTTGTCATTTAGAATGTAACTTAATAAATAATAATAATCAAACAGGAAAGAGAACATAACTTTAGCCATGAGCCCCAATGCACTATTTGTGGTTTTTGGGAAACTTGATTGCATTTTTATTATGAACTCATTAGCATAGTGGGGTGGGGGAGAAGAGCACCATAGAAGGATGAAACAGGAGGGTACAAATTCAAGGACCATTGTTGTGACAGAATGATTTCAAAACCATCTTGGCAGTTTATTGACACCATTCATCTATATTACTCTCTCTCTCTCTCTCTCTCTCTCTCTATATATATATATATATATATATATATATATATATATATATTCATACATACACAAATATATAGATGTAGATGCAGATATAGATATAGATACAGACATATTTGCATGCTTGCTAAAGATATTTGAGACTCTCTCTTCAAACCTTTTGTTGGTCCTGAAACTTGTGCTAGGGAATCAAAAGGTTTCCAGGATCCAACAGGCATGAGATTAGCAAAAAACCAACATAGGGGAAAACCCAACATAGAACCTGTAGAGTCCATATCTAGTGGATAGGTACAACCCCTGATTGAAGGATGGAGCCAACCAAAAAACATCTCAAAAACTTTAACCCAAAATTGTTTCTGTCTAAAGAAAATACGGGACTGAGTGGAGCAGAGACTAAAGGAAAGGCCATCCAGAGACTGCCCAACCTAAGGATCCATCCCATCTGCATATACCAAAGCCAGACACTATGGCTGGTGCCAAGAAGAGCTTGCAGGCAGGATCTTGGTATAGCCATCCCCCAAGAGGCTCTGCCAAGTGCCTGACCAATACTGATGCAAATGCTCTCATCAATGCATTGATACAATGATGAAATGCAGCCATCAGACTGCCCATGGGGACCCCAATGGAAGAGTTAGGGGAAGGACTAAAGTAGCTGAAGGGGATTGCAAACTCATTAGAAGAACAATATCAATTAACTGGACCCCCCCCTGGAGCTCCCAGAGACTAAATGAAGAACAAAAGTATACAAATGGAGGGACCCCATGACTCTAGTCCAGATGTAGCAGAGGATTGCCTTATCTAGCATTACTGGAAGGGGAGGCCCTTGGTCCTGTGGCAGCTTGATTCCCCAGCATAGGGGGATGCGAGGGCAGTAAAGTGGGAGTGGGTGGGTGGGTGGGTGGAGGAGCACCCTCAAAGTGGAAGGGATAGGGGAGATGAGATAGGGGGCACACAGAGGGGAAACCAGGAAGGGGGAAACATTTGATATGTAAACAAATACTGTGACTGAGCAGGCTGTAACAGCCAGGAATACAGGGAACAGTGTAAGATCATTTGGGACTCAGTCCATCAGGGCCCTACCTGCACCCAGGAGCTGGGCAGCACCACAGCTGTCTGTACAACTATTCTGCCAGGGGACATCTGCCCTGCAGGGAGTCCGGCATTAAGAGGGAATCCCTCATTTAGAGGTGAGGCCACCATCTTTGCACCTGTGACTGAGCAGACAGGTGCAGCCAGGAACTCAGGGAACGCCTTAGTGTAAGATCATTTGGGACACAGTCCTCCAGGGCCCCACTTGCACCCAGGAGCTGTGCAGTGCCAAAGCACTGTATGCCAGGGGATAGCTGGTCATCCAGGGGTGCTGACACAGGCTTGCAGGCACACAGGAGGGAAAAGCAGCAGCCAGAGACAGCAGGACCAAGTAACACCAGAGATAGCAAGATGGCAAAAGGCAAATGTAGGAACTTTACTAACAGAAATAAAAGCAACATGGCACCACCAACCAAACCCAATTCTCCCACAACAGCAAGTCCTGGATACCCCAACACACCAGAAAAGCAAGATTTGGATTTAAAATCACAGCTCATTATGCTGATAGGGGGGCTTCAAGAAGGACATAAATAATTCCCTTAAAGAAACACAGGAGAACACAAGTAAACAGGGAGAAGCCCCTAAAGAACAACAGGAAAACACAAATAAACAGATGAAGGAATTGAACAAAACCATTCAGGATCTAAAAATGGAAGTAGAAACAATAAGGAAATGACAAAGGGAAACTATTCTCAACAGTAAAAGTACTTCTGGGGCAATCAGTTTCCTGGACCTCAAGCAGTACTACAAAACAATAGTGTTAAAAACTGTATGGTATTGGTACAGTGTCAGGCAGGTAGATCAGTGGAATAGAAAACAGAGGAGGCAGCAGGTGCTGGCAAGGGTATGCAGAGAGAGGAACATTCCTCCTTTGCTGGTGGGATTGCAAGCTGGTACAATGACACTGGAAATAAATCTTGTGGTTCCTCAGAAAACTAGGCATAATACTAATGAGGGTCCCAGTAATACCTGGGCATATACCCAGAGGATTCCTGAGCATGTAATAAGGATACATGCTCCACTATGTTCATAGAAGCCCTATTTATAACAGCCAGAAGCTGGAAAGAACCCAGAAGTCTCTCAATGGAGGAATGGATACAGAAAATGTGGTATATTTACACAATGGAATACTACTCAGCTATTAAAAACAATGAATTTATGAAATTCTTGGCAAATGGGTGGAACTGGAAAATATCATCCTAAGTGAGGTAATGCAATCACAAAAGAACACACATGGTATACACTTGCTGATATGTGGATATTAGCCTAGAACCTGGGAATACCCGATACAATTGACATATCAAATGATGCCCAAGAAGAAATAAGGAGAGACACCTGGTCCTGGAACATCTCAGTGCAGCAGTGTAGGAGAATATCAGGATAGGAAAGCAGAAGGGGGTTGATTGGGGCAACAGGGGGAAGGGAGAGGGCTTATGGGACTTTCCTGGAGGGAGGAAACAGGAAAGGGGCAATCATTTGAAATGTAAATTTAAAAAATAAAAACTCAAGAGACAACAAGTACTGGCTAGGATGTGGAGAAAGTGGAACACTCCTCCACTGTTGGTGGGATTGCAAAATGGCAAAACCGCTCTGGAAATCAGTTTGGCAGTTCCTCAGAAAATTGGGCATGTCACTTCCAGAGGACCCTGGCATACCACTCCTGGGCATATACCCAGAGGATTCCCCTGCATACAATAAAGACACATGCTCCACTATGTTCATAGCAGCCTTGTTTATAATAGCCAGAAATTGGAAGGAGCCCAGATATCCCTCAAAGGAGGAATGGATACAGAAAATGTGGGATATTTATACAATGGAATACTACTCCACAATTAAAAATAATGAATTCATGCAATTTGTAAGTAAATGGTTAGATCTGGAAAATATCATCCTAAGTGAGTTAACCCAATTACAAAAGAACACACATGAAATGCAATCACTTATAAGTGGATAGTAATGAGCCCAGAAGCCCTAAATACTCAAGGCACAATTAGCAATTCAAATGATTCACAAGAAGAAGAAAGGAGAGAACCCTGGGCCTGAAAATATTGGAACCAGTTTTGTAGATCAAGAACAGAGAAATGGTGGGGGGGGATGATTGGGGAATAGTTGGGGGGGAGATGACTTATGGGACATATGGTGGGGGGATCTGGGAAAGGGGAAAGCCTTTGGAATGTAAACAAAGAATATAGAAAATAAATTAAAAATATATCTAAAAAATATTGAAGATCTAGAAATGAACCCACACACCTATGGTCACTTGATCTTTGAAAAAAGAACTAAAACCATCCAGTGGAAAAAAATAGCATTCTCAACAAATGGTGCTGGTTCAACTGGCAGCTAGCTAGCAGAAGAATGCAAATTGATCCATTCTTATCTCTTTGTACTATGCACAAGTCCAAGTGAATCAAGGACCTTCACATAAATCCAGACACACTGAAACAACAAGAAAAGAAACTGGAAAACAACCTTGAGTATATAGGTACAGGGGAAAATTTCCTGAACAGAACACCAATAACTTATGCTTTAAGATTAAGAATTGACAAAAGGGACTTCATAAAATTACAAAGTCTGTAAGGCAAAGGACACTGTCAATTGGACAAAATAGCAACCAACAAATTGGGAAGATATTTACCAACTCTACATCTGAAAGAGGCTAATATCCAATATATACAAAGAACTCAAGAAGTTAGACTCCAGAGAGCCAAATAACCCTATTAAAAATGGGGTACAGAGCCAAACAAAGAAATTTCACCTGAGGAATATCAAATGGCTAAGAAGCACCTATAGAAATGTGCAACATCCTTAGTCATCAGGGAAATGCAAATCACAACCTTTATATTTCACCTCTTACCAGTCAGAATGGATAAGATCAAAAACTCAGGAAACAGCAGGTGCTGGCGAGGATGTGAAGAAAGAGGAACACTCCTCCATTGCTGTTGGGATTGGAAGCTGGAACAAATACTTTGGATATCAGTCTGGTGGTTCCTCTGAAAACTGGGCATGATACTACTGAAGGACCCAGTTATACCACTCCTGGGCATATACCCAAAGGAGTCTCTAGCATGTAATAAGGACACATGCTCCATTATGTTCATAGCAGCCCTATGTATAATAACCAGAAGCTGTAAAGAACCCAGATGTCTCTCAATGGAGGAATGCATGAAGAAAATATGGTATATTTACACAATGGAATACTACTCAACTATTAAAAACAATAAATTCATGAAATTCTTAAGCAAATGGGTGGAACTGAAAAATATTATCTTAAGTGAGGTAACCCAATCACAAAAGAACACACATGCATGCACTCAATGATAAGTGGATATTAGCCCTGAAGCTTGGAATATCCAAGACACAATTCATATATCAAATGATTCCCAAAAAGGAAGAATACATTATGGATACTCTGGTCCTTCTTAGAAGGGGGAACAAAATTCCTACAGAAGGAGATACACAGACAAAATGTGGAGCAGAGACTGAGCAAAAGACCATCCAGAAACTACCCTACCAATCATCCATCTTATGTACAGTTACAAAATCCAGACACTATTATCAATTTCCCCAAGTACTTGCTGACTGGAGCTGGATATAGCTGTTACCTGGGAGTCTCTGCTAGTGCATAACAAATACAGAGGGGGACACTCTCAGCCAGCCATTGATCTGAGCACAGTGTCCCCAATGGTGAAGCTAGAGAAAGGACCCAAGGAGCTAAAGGGGTTTGCAGTGCTATAAGAAGAACAACAATATGAACCACCCAGTACTTCCAGAGCTCCCAGGGACAAAACCATGAACCAGATAGTACACATGTTGTTACCATGGCTCCAGATACATAGGCAGCAGAGGATCTCTTTGTAGGACATGAAAGGGAGAAGTCCCTGGTCCTGGAAAGGCTGGATGCAGCAGTGTAGGGGAATACCAGGACTGGGAAGCAGGAGAAGGTTGATTGGGGAACAGGGGAAGGGGAGATGGTTTATGGGACTTCCAAGGGGAGGGGAACCAGGAAAGGAGAAAATCATATGAAATCTAAATAAAGAATATATCTAATAAAAACTAAGTATAAACAAATAAAATAACAATATCTATATATACACACATATGTATACATACACACACACACATATATGAGCTAATGTGCTCAAACTCACACAACACTGACACATATACATTTGTTTAAAGGTAATTATTAAATAAACAAAGATTTGGAGAATGCCACCTTGGAAAAATACATGTGAAACTTAACAGAGGATTGCACTAAGAGTTCAACAAACTCAGTACTGGCAGGAATGTGGATCCTAAGAAATGCTTCTGAGGTTTGAGGTGGAACTGGGGGGTTACTTAGATAGAGACTTTCTGCAACATTGTATCAATTAATTTCTCTGCACTTCCTCCATTTCTTGTGAGTTTGGGTGATGCTAATATTAAAATACTGGGCTAAGCCTATAAATAACATGCTAACACATTCTGGCATTCAAGTTATAGCATTGCTGGTACAATTAGACAAGTTTTCAGTGAGAGTTGAGCGCAACTCTCTCAAGCAGAACATGTCTCCAAAACTCACAGATTGATCAGAATAATATGTATAGAAATATCACTGCTAAAGAGACAAAGGCCATTTAAAATTCATTAAATGGTTGTAAACCACACAGTAAGAATGTGAGATTTTCATTCATTTGGAAAATACTACCTTGAGACAAAAGCCCCAAGGTGCCTTGCTTACACAGGTCCATCAGGAAGGTACTGTTCTCCTTTCTAAGAATTCAGGTACTCAAAAGCTATTGGACCTACTAGAGTGCCATACTAGAGTAATGGTACAAAGATGGTCAGCTACAATCTTAGCTGGTGTCATGCCTCAGAAGCATGTATTGATACTGATTTTGTAAGTATACAGAATGCAAATTTTATTGGTCAATCAAGGTCTCCATGCAGGTTTCCAACCTGTGGTTGGACCAGGATCTCAGTAAGCAGCCCCTGACAGTGCATTTTGTGAAGCATTGAAAATGAAACCAAAGTTTAAATGGAAACCTCAAGAGGTTAGACCAAGTAGGTACAATATATGCTAAATAAAGGCATAGAGAATAAATGGAAATAATCAGTGAGAAACCCTACAGGCAGAAACCAACAAAGCTCTTAATGTAGGACTTCCTGAGTAGTTGGTCACCATATTAAGGTGCATATTAATTCTGTTCCCTTTCCTGATGATTCACATGGATTTACAGAATTTAATGTATGACCTCTGGGCTGTGATCTTACTTGGGTCCAATCTTCTCTTGTAATTATTTTATACTTCCTTTCATAGTAGAGGTATTTACTCTCTGCTATTATATCTTGGAATTATGTAACTCTGTTTTTTAACCTAATATAATTTCTTAGAGAGATTGTCTTGAATTTTAGAAGGAACTCAATTTCATTTTTGATGATATTACAATATGAATTAATTACTATTAACACAGTGGCAACTTCTGCACAAAGATAAGCATATTTTGCATTAGTAAATAGACATGATCATGTCAGTAAATAAGATGAATCATATTATGGCTTATGTATGAAGTTTTCCTCTACCAAAGGCTCATGTTTCAAGGTCTCATTCTGTCATGCAGAAGTAATCAGAGGTGAAGGATTCTAGGTCATGACTGGACCACAGTTGAATACATAGGTTGATTTATCTCTCTGGCTACCATTTTAATCCTTTTCTGTTAATTTCTCTTTGTCTACTTCTTGTCCATCATGATGGGGAGTGCTTTTCTTCCACAGCCTTTCCCAGTGATGCACAGTCTTACTGCAGGCCCATTATTTTAACATAGGCTGGAAACAATACCACACTGAATCAACAAGGTTCTTTTCCCTTTTAATCTGTATTGTTGGGGATGTTCCCATCACAATGAAGTCTGACTAAAATGGTCCCCATAGAGACAACATTTTATGAGTGGACAACTTTGAAGTATCTTTATGTTTATTAACATATGTGATCAATCTGGAGGGAAAAAAGTCTTAAAGATTTTATAATATGAGAAACTCTATGGGGGAAAACAAATATGACAAAAAACAGGTAGATTATTGTTTTAAAGTCAGATTCTTGCAAAAATTACATAAATTTTGTCCTTTAACTTAATTGGAAATCATGCAAAGACAACCTAGAAAATTCTTGTCTCTCATGCCTGTTCATTATTGGCTGTTGATTTTCCCTTGTTTTGAAAACAGTTTTTATGCAATGGAGTAGGTGATTTCCTTACATGCATAAAAAGAAGAAGTGTCTTTACTTAAAAAAAAAGTGTCTTTAATTTCTGCTTAAAGATTTATCAAATTCTGATAACATAGGGCTATTTATTATTTCCTTTGAAGTATTTATAGGTTTAAAATCTCAACTTAAAATTAAGTGAAATTATCAGTTCTGCTCTTAATTGCAAGCTAAAGAATTGAGCAAATATAGAGGTCCACAGCTTATATTTATAATATTTAAATATTATATGAGCTCCCAAATAACTTATGAGTGGCGGTAAACCTTAGTTGTAAAGCATTTGTATCAGAAACATGTGGCTTCTTGTCTGATCCCAGTCCTAAAATGTCTTCATAAATAGATAAGTGTGCTCTCATTTCTAAGTTATAGTTTCTGGCAAACACAAAAGTTATTTCTAAATGTGCTTTTATATTTTTTCTTATTGCTTTACCCTTGGCTTAACCTAGATATGTTCCACTAGACTTAGACCTTCAAATCAGTTCAAGGTCTATATAACCTTCCCCTGTCCAGCAGTTAGATCTTGAATAACAACAGTGTCACTAGTACTGTAGAAAGGAACATAAAAGCCCTGGAAGCACACTTAAAGTGACAGATAGTAGATTGATGGAAAAAAATCTAAGTAGTTTAGTTTATACTCAATGTGTAGCTTCTGATGCAGGAATCTCAATGAGTCCTAGGTGCCTTGATTCAAATAGCAACTTACAACTGAAAAACAGTAAATCATTTCTCTTTCGTGCATGGCAAGCTGGGTATAATTTTCATTTATCTGGGTTCAAAAGCAAAAGTGTACAGCATATATATATATATATATATATATATATATATATATGTGTGTGTGTGTGTGTGTGTGTGTGTGTGTGTGTTTGGGATATATATATATATATCCCAAAGAGAAGAATTCTAGCTGCCTTTGCTTTATTCATTGAACTTTCTCATGATTTCTTTTTTTTGTTTTTTTTTTTATTTCATCAAAGGCTTTCAATTTCTTCCCCACAGCATTTTGCAAGGTGGACTGATATCTGCCCTCTAATCACTGTTAACATCTTTTTGTTTGTCCCTTTTCTTATTCAAATAATGTAATTGTAAAAAAGAAATCAGGTTGCCAGGGTAACGAGAGCATAGAATGTGTACCACTGCCATGACAGCTAACTTCTCTTGGGTAAACCTCCTCTGGAAACTGGCATATTGGGACCACTCTTCCTTACATGAACCACTCTACCCACTCCTGCTTTGTTCTGGTATCCTTCCCCTCTGGCACAGGATAATTGCATTGCTGATCTCTCCTTGAACTTAACATTTGTTTCTGTTATTTAACATTGGCCCTTCCCTTAGATTTGATAGACTTCCTCTTCTTTTCATTATCTACATTCAAAATTCTGCCAAATAGGACTGCTGGCAGGTCCTTGAATCTTACTGCTACAGAAGACCTTGTTGTCTTGGTAACTTTATAAACTGCCCTTGCATTCCAACCTCTGTGGGCCTGTGCCCGAGAGAATGGGTTGGGCTGCCCAGGGCAGCAGCGGTAGAAGAGAAACCCAAAAATAGGGCTACTCTCAAAGCTATTTTACATTTTCAAAAACTTCTCTATACAATTCTATATTTTTATTGCAAAATAATTTCATTGAAATGAAAGAGAAAATTTAGCTACTGTAAACCATATAGAGAGGAAATGAGCAATATTAAATGGTTGCTTTTAAAATGATGGTTTGCATATAGTTAGTGCTTTTCCCATATTAAAGATGTGCTCCTCTTTTTGCCTGCTTTATTGATTTTTCATTACTGTTTTGAATCATGTATCCAAAAAATACCTTTATTTTTTTCCTGTTTCACCTGTGGAGCTGGACTTCACTCAGAAATGAATCCTAAACCCTATTGTTGGTCCTGAGACCTGTGACATCATATAGGTGACAATTAGTGCAGCCCCACAAGCATAGACCTATTACCAAGGCAACGGCCACCATGTACCCAGAATTCAATGGGCCTACCTCTTTTACCTGTAATTTAAATTACCACCCATATAAAAGGGTAGCATTTCTCCCCCTTGCTCTTTTTCTCTTCACTCCCTGCTTTCTCCCTACCCTGCTCACCTGTACCCCTATCTTAAATAAAGCCACGTGGAATTGTCTGGTCTAGTTATAGCAGTGGCCCACATCTCCCGGCTTCTCCGCTGCGGCTTGCGGCCCAGGCGGTTCCCGCCGGCTGCAGGTCACAGAACTGCGTGGGAAAAAACAACACCTATCAGGCTCTAGTTTCTGACTTTCCTCAGTAAGACCTTTTAAGAGGCTGTCTTCCAGACCCGTGCTGGCTAAATTGCAAACAGGTGTCTTTTTCAAAACCCTCTTATCACCTGGCTCCTTCCAAGAAGCATCATGGTTATTTCCACATCATTTTGATGGAAACAACTTCCAACCTTCTAACCAGTAATTTTACTCTGCTGCTGTTTCTTCTCACATTTTCTCGTGGAGAGAAAAAAAAAGAACAGATTTTGAGTATAGGAACTGCCTTCTTAGGTGAGACTTTAACTAAGAGGTAATGGCATTAGTGCAAAACAGAAGACAGGAGATTGACCAAAATGCTAGAAGAAAGAGAAACCAAAGAGGTGAATGTAGTAGTAAATAAATAAACATCCAGGAAGTGAAGAGACAGAGCAATGAATGAAGAAATAAGCTCAGCTAGAGGAAAGTAGTCAAACATCTCACATCCTATATTACCTTCCTGTTACTTTAATTTTTCCGTGAACCTAAGTTCACCTGGGTGAAGCACTGAGGATCTCTTAGATCACATGTTAACAGCTAACTAGTTCAATGTTTGTTATTGGTAGTTAAAGGTTACAGTCTTGTTCCAGTGTAGGATGCTCAACCTTGCGTATTAAAAGTCACGATTCCAAAATTCACTCTACATGAAAGTTACTCAACTTTCTCAGGGAGGCTTTATTGTTGGCAGCAGCCTCACTGCATGAAGTGATACAGATGGTGTCAAACAAACTAGTTGCTTGCAGGTTGTGTGAGATGCTGAGCAGACCCTCCCTGTGGGTAAGACCTATTCACAGTTCTTACACAAATTCTGGTTATGCAATCTCACATCTCTGACCTATTCTCAATTTTCAGTGATTCCTCTTTTTGTTCACAGTTTCTACAAAGCTTGATCAAGAAGCAAAAATTGCAAAAGAAAAGAAAGAGCATTGATTTTTTGTGGGGGGTGGGGCTGCATGGTGTTTTGTTTATTTTTTTATTCGATATATTCTTTATTTACATTTCAGATGATTTCTCCTTGCCTGGCACCCTGCCCCTCAAAAGTCCCATATGCCCTTTTCTCTCCCCCTGTTCCTCATCCACACCTTCCCACTTCCCTGTTCTAGGATTCCCCTACACTGATACACTGAGCCTTTCCAGAACCAGGGGCCAATCCCTCCTTTTTCTTGGACATCATTTGGTATGTGGATTGTGTCTTTGGTGTTCCAAGATTCTAGGCTAATATCCACTTATCAGTGAGTGCATGCCATGGGTATTTTTTGAGACTGGGTTACCTTACTTAGTATGATGTTCTCCAGCACCATCCATTTATCTAAGAATTTCATGAATTTATTGTTTCTAATGGCTGATTAGTACTCCATTGTGTATATATACCACAGTTTTTGTATCCATTCCTCCGTTGTGTGACATCTGGGTTCTTTCCAGATTCTGGCTATTATAAATAGGGTTGTTATAAATATAGTGGAGCATGTGTCCTTATTACATACTGGGGAATCCTCTGGGTATATGCCCAGGAGCTGTATGGCAGGGTCCTCCGGAAGTGTCATGCCCAGTTTCCCGAGGAACAGCCAGACTGATTTCCAGAGTGGTTGTACTAGCTTGCAATCCCACCAGCAGTGGAGGACTGTTCCTCTTTCTCCACATCCTCACAAACACCTGCTGTCTCCTGAGCTTTTAATCTTAGCCATTCTGACTGGTGTGAGGTGAAACCTCAGGGTTGTTCTGATTTGCATTTCCCTAATGACTAATGATGTTGACCATTTCTTAAGGTGCTTCTCAGCCATCCAAAGACATGAGGAAGTCAAAGGGATACAAATTGGAAAGAAAGAAGTCAAAATATCACTATTTGCAGATGATATGATAGTATACTTAAGTTACCCAAAAAATTCTACCAGAGAACTCCTACAGCTGATAAACAACTTCAGCAAAGTGGCTGGTTATAAAATCAACTCAAACAAATCAGTAGCCTTCCTATACTCAAAGGATAAGCAGGCTGAGAAAGAAATTAGGGAAATGACACCCTTCACAAAAGCCACAAACACTATAAATTATCTTGGTGTGACTCTAACCAAACAAGTGAAAGATTTGTATGACAAGAACTTCAGGTGTCTGAAGAAGAAAATGTAAGAAGACCTCAGAAAATGGAAAAATCTTCCATGCTCATGGATTGGCAGGATTCTTATAATTGGCCAACTTGCCAAAAGCAAGATGCAGATTCAATGCAATCCCCATCAAAATCCCTACTCAATACTTTATAGAGTTAGAAAGAGCAATTCTCAAATTCATCTGGAATAACAAAGAAACCCAGGATAGCTAAAACTATTCTCAACAGTAAAAGAACTTCGGGGGGAATCAGTATCCCGAACCTCAAGCAATACTACAGAGCAATAGTGTTAAAAACTGCATGGTATTGGTACAGTGACAGGCAGGTGGATCAATGGAATAGGATTGATGACCCAGAATTGGACCCACACATCTATGTCCACTTGATCTTCGACAAAGGAGCTGAAAACATCCAGTGGTTAAAAGATAGCCTTTTCAACAAATGGTGCTGGCTCAACTGGAGGTCAGCATTCAGAAGAATGAGAATTGATCCACTCTTATCTCCTTGTACTAAGCTCAACTCCAAGTGGATCAAGGACCTCTGCATAAAACCAGACACATTGAAACTAATAGAAAAGAAACTGGGGAAGACCCTTGAGGACAATGGCTCAGGGAGAAAGTTCCTGAACAGAACACCACTAGCTTATGCTCTAAGATCAAGAATTGACAAATGGGACCTCATAAAACTACAAAGTTTCTGTATGGCAAAGGACATGGTCAAAAGGATAAATCGGCAACCAACAAATTGGAAAAAGATCTTCACCAACCCTACATCTGAAAGAGAGTTAATATCAAATATATACAAAGAACTCAAGACGTTAGACCCCATAAAACCAAATAACCCTATCGTTGATTTATTATAGGTATATCATAAGCACAGGATCTCATAGAGCAATCTGACACTCTGAATCTGATAAGAAGCCTGGAGCTGTGGTGGGTCAGTCTAATACTTAAGAAGGAAACATAGATATGGATGAGAAGAGAGATAGGGCCACCACTTTCAGGACAAACTACAAGCCACAGAAGATACTTATCTTCCTCAAATTGTGTTATTGGTAAGTTTCAGGAGGCAAAATGTGGCACTCTGCCCAGCAGCTAAACACATATTTTGCCAGGAAATTTGTATCTGGAGTAGATTTAGAGGGCTGTAGAGGAATTAGTACTGTCAATATGTAATGGCAATATGCTGATTACAATGAGCCAACAAACAGACTACTATGGTGTAAATTCCCTTCCCTCTTTACGAAATTGCAAGTTTACAGTTTAAACTTTATTAATTTCCTCCATCTTCCTTGTGAATGAATCCCTTCTGTGGCAAACCAATCCCTAGAATCATACCAAGAAATCTATAATTTCATTAAGGGGACATAGAAGAGTTTCACTATTATTTATCATGTATTACTTGCTTTTACAATTATAGTTATATCAGAACTTCATTATTTCTCTCAATATTAAGCCAGACTTCAAATGCAAATTTATGAGACAAGATATATTTGTGTTTAATATATTCCTATTTTACTGTCTTTTATACTCTCCTTCTTTCTTTCACTCTTCTTCCTCCTCTTTCTTCTTAACATTAATCAGGTCCTTGTTAAACATGTATACATTGGATGACCTCTAAAAGTGCTTACCAACAACGGGTTGTAGATTTACTTTTTCAGTCAGTTTTGAGTCACTGTGCCCACCTATCTTCATGGGATAGAAAGGTCTCACACTCTGAAAGATTTTACTAAAATCTGCACTTTAGACTTGAAAAACAGGCTTGAAATGGGGGACTGCACACTTCCCAGCCTTCTCTGAACTTTTTTTTATTTCATTTTTACCTCAGCCAGGGCTTTGTGAAAGATTTTACAGTGTGACAGGATTTCTCCTCAGCATTGGGGGTTGACTTAACTAGACTTGGATATGTAATTATCACCTCAGCTTTAAATACCTTTTACGAAAAAAAGTGATTGGTAATTTATAATTCAATAAGCAGTGGTTTCTTCCATTGGGAAACATATTAATATCTACTTAATTCCAGAGGCAATCTGTTTTGTTGAATTAGTCTTGAACAGGTTTTGTGCATGTTGCCACAAACACTGATGGTTAATCTAAGCAGCAAGCCACCCTGATGTATCTAGAACACAGTTTTCTTGTAGCCATCTACTGCCTCTGGATCTTAAACTCTTTTTGCTCCCCATTCTGCAATAATCCCTGAGCCCATAGGAGGAAGTGAAATATATATGTTCCCTATTATGCTGAACTTTCTGCAGTCTCTTACTCTCTGCACCTTTGTCAGTTGTGGGTCTCAATGTTAATAAATATCTACTGACATAAGAGATCCTCTAATAAGAGTTGATATAGGCATTAATATATGGAAATAAAAATAAATTATTAGGAGTCAGTTTAAATTGATGATAATTTTAGCAGAATAAGCATAACAGTTTCAACCTTAAGGCATATTACCTATATTGCCATATATTCTTGCCTAAATAATGATACCACGAATGGGTTTCAACTTGCAGAATGGGACTAAAATGCAATCATAATGTGATGGATTTACAGTAACGATGCTTATGCTATATGAGAACATGTGAACATGTCTTTCCAATGTCAGTCCAGTATACTATTGTAGCTCACTATGTTCACATCTGGGTATAAGTCTGGCAATTGCTTTAACTCTCTGGTAGCATGTATAACACCTTACTTCACTATATAGAAAGAGCTAGTCAATAGGGATGAAATTTGCCGTTCTAAACTCTTAACTCTTTCAGATTTGTATGTGTATGTAGTTTTGCAAACTATAAACCATTTTGAAAGTTTGTCACCAGGAGACACATCAAATTGACAGGATAGGATAGAAGAATATGTTGACAAGGGGCATCAAGCATGATAATTAAAGGCAACATATGTAAGTAGGTAGTTGTTGAACTATTATGCTGGCTACCTTTCTGTCAAGTTGACAGAGGCTAGAGCAATTTTGGAAGAGGGATTTCTAGTTGGGAAAATACTTCAACCAGATTGGACTGATTCAAACTAACATTGCAATTTGTTGGTTGATGATTGATGTGGGAGGGTCAATATTGCTGGTACCACCCCGGGGTGCTATGAGAAACCAGAATGAGTGAGTGATGGGAAAGCAAGCCAGTAAGCAAAAGTCCTCAAAGGCTTCTACCTAAGGTCCTGCTTCTATGTTTCTGTCTAAACTTCTTTCCAGGATGAACAATGATGTGAAACTCTAAGGAGAAATAGAAGCTTTTGTCTCCAAGTTGACTTAGGGCATGGTGTTTTATCACAGCAGCAGAGATACTAAATAAGATGCAATATAAATTAGAATTTATTTTAGGCCATCATGCAATATAGAATATAATATTATAATCAAAGAGATTTAAAAACATAATGTGAAAAACAAATATGATCCACTTACTTGCATAATCTTGATGTGGAAGTCTCATCAGGACAGAAGTAAAAACTCAGATGGCATGTTCACAGGACATAAAGTGATGGATGTGTAGGCAAAAAAAGCCAGACTCTTTGATGAATCATTTCTCAGTCATTGTATAAATATTTTTTACTTCAGTGTTTTTTTTTCTCTTTTTTTTTAATTTTATTTTCTATATTTTTTAAAAATATCTTTGAGAATCTTTATCCAATTATTTTCATGACAAATACCAAACAGAATTTCTGTCTGTGTTCTTAAATTAATAAAAGTTGACATGGAAAAATCACTATGATAAATAATGAATCTTGTTACATTTAGGTGGTATAAATAAATAAAATTGATTATCAACTTTGAATTTCAAATTTATATTTCAGTATCAGTTGGGGTTAAGATTTAATATTGTGGGTAGTATTTTTACTCTGCTTGAATACATGCATCTATATTTGAATTATTTAATGTTAGGTAAACTAATTCACATCATCTGTCACTTACATATTGTAATTTTTGAAAACAAATAGTATGTTAATAAAATATAATAATTGCATCTGGGATACATACAAATTCAATTTCTATCAATTAATGGTACAGTGTGAGCATTTACCAATTACACACATTTAAAAATCTAAATGTCATGGTAATAATAAATTGTGTAAGAGAAAATACAGAATAATTTATAACATCAAAGAGGGAAATGATTTTCTATTTAAAACACAACAAAAGAATTAATGTTGCAAAGCAAAGAAATTATATTTTATTACAGAAGAATGAATTATTTCTATTATACACAGTGGCCAGATAAGAATTTTTAAAAGTTTAAAGTCAGGAAAAAATAATATTATAATTTAGAAGACCATACTCATGTCAATGAACCTAATATAACGCTTAGCAAAAGAAAATCTGGATGTAATGGAAATATAAAAACTGATTCATTTTATTATAGTAGCTTGGAATAAAAAATGCATGAATTAAAATGAGATAATACTTTATGCATATCAAATGGAAACAAATTAAAAGGGAAGCAAAACTCAGTGATGGAATGGAATTGAAAAGTCTTCCCTATATTTCTGGTGAATATCCAAATTGACAAAACTGCAGTGTTCTGTGCCATAGAACACTTCCACTATTATGTTTATTCTATAGAGCTTTCAAGCATGCACTGCAGAAAAGAAATATGAGCATTGATTGCAGGACAGCTTGTAGTTGGAAATACTTTATATATCCATTAGGAAGACAAGAGATAAATGAACTGGATGATGTTATGTCAATATAGTTCACTAGAGTTAAAATTAAATCACTCTATGCACAGATCAAAATGGGGCAAAAGTAAAACATCAACAAAATCAGGATACATTGATTATGAATGCACAAGTACATATATAAAAATGATGATAGTAAATGTATGAGAACTGTAATCTGCAAGAGAGGAGATGAACAGTGTATTCCAGAGGACTTCATGAGTAGCCTTATTTACCTTCATGTTTATATTCCTAGACACATGCATCACATGCACACATAGAGTTTGGCAATTGCAGTTATTCATTTTGTAAAATTCAATATGATATTTGTTTCAAGTACTTTACAAAATACAATTAAATTCAATAAATGATAAGTCTGTTTATATTCTGTGACCCTGATATGAAGCCAATATGCATACAAAACAAGATCAGGATGTATACATTTTATTTAGCATATCAAATCACAGTGGCTGTGTACTCTGTGTGTGTGCTGTGTGTGTGTGTGTGTTTGTATGTGTGTGTGTATAGGTGTATGTGTATGCATATGTGATTTTTCAGTGGCTTGCTTCAATATGTTCTTTTTGAGTGTTTCCCTTGTGAGAGTATATTGCTTCTTTGGATAGTTTTCAACAAAATAAATGAAAATCCACATTCCGTTATATTGTAATTTCATTTAGGTTTTCTTTAAAGCTTTACTCTTGCTTTTAAGAATGTTAGCATCCTCCTCCTGTATCATGTAAGTACTTTATCAGATGACCAGACATATTATGTTCTTATTAACCTTCTATAGTTTAACAATTCCTTTCAGAGTAATGTCATTATTGTTTTGATCATTTGGTAATCTTTAGGTATGACTAAAATAATATCTAAGTGTCTTATCTATAGATATCATATCTTATCTATATTTTACAATATCCTAGTGTCTGTTTCTTTGATAAAATACTCTGAGAAAAAGCAAATTAAGAAAGAAAATTTTATATTGGCTTATAGATCACACAAATGAAGATATATATATACTTGCATCACTCTCTAATAATCTGACAGTTTCTACCTATACACTCTTACTGGGTACACTGGGTAGGAGGCAAGCCTAGTTTATTGGGGCCATTGAAGCCTTAAGCTTGCTCTAAACTAACATCATTGAATGTGTTTTTATAATACATTCTTCAAGTTTAGTTATAGAAATGAATGAAATATGTTTGTGTTACAATATATATGAACCTCAAAACTAAAATTAAATGTAAAGTCCACTTGTAGAGGAGTTTAAATCCATCAAGATCACTGCTCTGACAAGAAACTACACCCACAGACCTACATCTGTGCGATCAGGATGGTATGTAGATATATCCTGAACTATAGTATGCTCTGGCTGGAACTCAGACTAGCCCTTATTACACCCCCTTAATCCCAAGCAATGTTGTTTAATTGATGGGCAAAGTAATAAATCATAGAAAGATTTGACAGAATGAGTCAGAGATAGGAGTACAGGCAGAGACAGTTGGGAGTTCATTCAGTTGAGAGGCAGTGCACTGGAGTTGAGTTCCTGGCAATTTAGTTGGTGACAGTTCAGTTTGTGGAGTTCAAAGGCAGTTCTTACTGGGACAGTTTTATAGAGAAAGGTTGGAGATAAAATAAACAAGACATAGATGAAGACAGAATGAGCCAGAGAAGGAAAAGGAGCAAGAAGATGAGGAAAGATAGTTTGATAGTTTGAAACGAAGTAGAAATATGCAATCAGAAGCAAAGAGTACCAATTTGAATCAGGCATCTTGGAGTTTGGGCCTGAGCAGCTGAGCTAAACCAGCCAGCTAGAGTTCAGAAAGAACTAATAAAGCTGCAGGAACTTACTCTGCAGTAATTGTCTGAGACAATTGATGTAAAAGTAAATTACACTCACTGAACATAATTGTAATTGTCATCTCAGAGGCTTACTGTTGAATAAGCTCACACTTTCCAGCTCTTTCTGAGCTCTAGTGGGCTCCAATTCAACAGTTCTGGCTCAAACTCCCCTCCAAGCTCACTGCTTCAACCTGGCTTCTCTAAACTTCTGACTACATTGCTCTGCTTGGCTTCAAACCTACTCTGTCAATTTGTTCTAATCCTCTGACTCTTTTTTCCTCTGGATTCAACTGCCTCTGCACAAACTCAGGAATGAACTCAACTTCAAGGCACTACACTCAATCAACTGAATTGCACCCAACTCAATTCCATTCAACTTAACTCAACTGACTGCAGAACTGATTGGTTCTCCCTGAACTGAGCTTAAACAGCTCTCTTTTCTGTGCTGAGAGTTGGGTATATCCCAGCTCTGACTCGTTCGGTTAAATCTTCTGATTTCTCACTTTGCCTGCCCCTCTATTAAATGCCACATTTAGACATGGCTGCCTCCTTCTATAAACTAACCTTATATCACTGCGCATTTCTTGGATCCCGTAATTTCAAGCAGCCAAGCTGCAATCCAGGCAGAGGCTGTGTGATATTTACTGGGGAACGCCTTGTTTGGCAGGGCTGTCCGAGATGAATGCCGCTGTGGGCCTCCTTGGCTGCAGATAGGGCTGAGCTGAAATTTCTCATGGCAAGCTGTGTAAACCTTTATCTGACCTGTTCTTTTACTTACGAGATGTCTCTGCCAGCCAGAGGTGCGAGCATTCCAGGCGTGACAGTTCATTCAGAGTTCATTCTTTGAACTACAGTACTGGCCATGATTTTCCTTCTAGAGATCCATTGCTTTGCTTTTAATTAGCTGTACAGTTATTACCTAGATACATTAAAGAATTAACCTCCCAACAATTTATTTGTATGGTTAGCTGACTTTGGCACTCTGACATGGAAACCATCAGTTAGTAAAGTTTCAAAATAAGCCTGAGAAAGATAACATACATAGTGTTTCCAAGAACTAATTACTAATTCCAATTACTAATTTATCATTGACTACAGAGGGACGCGATGACCTTGTGTGTAATCTCTGACTCTTGAATCACTAATTCATCATTGACCACAGAGGGGCGCAATGACCTTGTGTGTAATCTCTGACGTTCATACCTGACTAGTTTTGTATTTCCTTGTGCCAGATACTCATGGTAACTATTCTTTGTAAACATTTAAAAATACCTGCCTCAGAACAGTAAAGTGCATTCAGACGCATTCAGATCTTGTGTGTGTCTGTCTGTCATTCACCGGACCTGTACCTTCCTGCATACCAAAGACCCTGATTTCCCCACGGGAGTGTGTTCCGACTGAGTCGGTCCGTGGCAGCTGGCGCCCGAACAGGGACCTTGGGCAGGTAAATTTTCCTTCTTTCTTTCTTTCTTTCAAGGTAACAGGCCGGATCTTGCGAGGGAGCCGTGGTCCCGCCGGTAAAGGATCACTGGTTAAGTGCAAGTAATCTGATATCATGGGGCAGACCGAGTCAAAGCAGGAACGAATGTTCTTTTCAGTGTTTAAGCATATGATGGCTAGCAGAGAGTTAAAAGTTTCAGAAAGTACAAGCAGGGAGTTCTTTGAGATACTCCTTAAGCAGTTGGCTTGGGAACATGCTAATGCTTTATGCCAAGATTTGATAAGGCCTATTAGAAAGACAGGAACAGTGCAGGACTATGTGAAAGCCTGCGGGGATGCCTCACCAGCCGTAGTCCAAGGTATGGCCTACGCTGCAGCTATGAAGGGACAGAAATACAGCACCTATGTTAAAAAGACTTATGGTAAAGGAGGGAAAGCAACCTCCAAGCCCACTTGTTTTAAATGTGGGAAATCAGGACATATGCAAAAGCAATGTCCAGAGAACAATAAGAGGGACTCCAATAGAAAGGGTCTTCCCCCAGGAGTATGCCCTCGTTGCCAAAAAGGCAAGCACTGGAAAAGTGAGTGCAAGTCTAGGTTCCACAAGGATGGAACACCCCTTAATGGGGAAAAGAAGGAGGAGGAATCAAAAAACTAAATCAGGGGCAGCCTCTCAGCCCCGAACTCGAAAGAGAGGAAACTCCTGTAGTTACATCTGGGAGTCCTCTGAATCCTGAGGCTCCTGAATTTACTATACATGATTTGCCTAGAGCTACTCCTGGTAGTGCTGGTTTAGATTTAGCCTCTTGTGATGATGTAATATTCTCTAGATGGGACGGTGTTTCCTTGGTCTCTACGTCTACCTTGGGAACTCTGCCACAGGGAACTGTGGGGTTAATAATTGGCCGTAGTTCAAATTATAAAAAGAATTTTGAAGTGTTGCCTGGTGTGATCGATAGTGATAGCACAGGAGAAATAAAAGTCATGATTAGACCATTAAAAGAAACTATACAAATTCATAAGGGGCAGAGAATAGCTCAGCTTCTGCTCCTGCCTTATCTTAACTTACCTAATCCAATCTTAAAGCGTGAACATGGACAAGGGAAGTTTGGTTCTACAGATGTTGTGGCATGGGTCCAAAATATTGGTATGGAAAGACCTTTTAAAGCAGTTAGAATAAATGGAAAGTTGTTTCAAGGACTTTTGGATACAGGGGCAGGTAAGACTTGTATAGCAGGAAAGGATTGGCCTTCATCTTGGCCATGTAAGAGGACTTCTTCTTCTTTGTTAGGTTTAGGGACAGCTTTTAATGTGGCTCAAAGTTCACAGTTTCTGAAATGGGAATTGGAAAGAAAGACAGGAATGATTCAGCCTTACGTTGTTCCTTCTCTCCCCTTTTCCTTGTGGGGAAGAGACATGATGGGTGACATAGATGTAAAATTAGTCACCTCAGATAATCTGAGTGAACAGCATTTTTCATAGGGGCCGCTGAGGGCTTGTTGTACGCAGATAAATTAAATTGGAAATCAGAGCAGCCTGTATGGCTTAATCAGTGGTCCCTAACAGAAGAAAAAATACAGGCTATAGAACAACTTGTGCAAGAACAATTAGAAAAAGGACATCTTGAAGAAAGCAATAGTCCTTAGAACACTCCCATATTTGTAATAAAGAAAAAATCTGGGAAGTGGAGATTGCTACAGGACCTTAGGGCAGTAAATGCTACCATGGAAGACATGGGAGCGTTGCAGCCAGGACTGCCCTCTCCAGTGGCAGTTCCTGCAGGATGGGATGTGATAGTAATTGATTTGCAAGATTGCTTTTTTACTATAAAATTACATCCTGAGGATTGTAAAAGATTTGCTTTTAGTGTGCCAGCTGTAAATTTGAGAAGGCCATATAGAAGGTATCAATGGAAAGTGTTGCCTCAAGGAATGAAAAATAGTCCGACATTATGTCAAAAATTTGTGGATCAAGCTTTAGTATTGATCAGAAAAAAATATCCTGAGGCTTACTTTGCCCACTTTATGGATGACATCTTGATTGCTCATCAATCACCATCAATTAATAAGGAAATATTACTTTATACAATTGAACATTTTACAAAATTTAGATTAGTAATAGCCCCAGATAAGATACAAAAGAATAAACCTTTAAGTTATTTGGGACAGTTAATTCATGATGACTATATTGCCTCACAAAAGGTGTCTATAAGAGTAGACAAATTAAGGAATTTAAATGATTTTCAGAAATTATTAGGAAATATTAATTGGATTAGACCTTTTTTGAAAATTACTACAGGAGAATTAAGTCCTTTGTTTCAACTATTACAAGGGGATACTGATCCTAAGTCTCCAAGAGTTATGACTCAAGAAGCCATAAAAGCTTTAGCATTGGTGGAAGAAAACTTAAATGATGCAAAGGTAAAGCAGATATCTTATGATAAAGAGTGGGACTTGATAATTTTTAAAACACCCTACACTCCCACTGGATGCTTATGGCAGGATGGTGTGTTGGAATGGATACATTTACCTCATGTGCAACAGAAAATGTTGGCTTCTTATCCATATATGTGCTCATTATTGATTAATAAAGGAAGAATGAGATCCAGGGAACTATTTGGTAGAGAAATGCATAATATTATTTTACCATATAATAAAAGGCAATTTGAAATACTATTGATGGAAGATGATGATTGGGGAATTGCATTGCAAGGTTATACAGGACAAATTAAATATCATTATCCTAAACATCCTTTAATTGAATTTTATAAGGAAACAGAAATAATTTTCTCAAATAAGTGTTCTTCACAACCTTTGGAGTCTGCCTTATGTATTTTCACAGATGGCTCCTCTAATGGGAGGTCCGTGGTTTATGTACCAGGACAAAAGCCTCTGATAGAGGAAGGTGTGCAGACTTCTGCTCAGCAAGCAGAGATAAGAGCAGTTCTACTTGCTTTTCAAAATTTTACAGAAAAATTTAATCTTTATACGGATTCAAAGTATGTGGTTAATTTGTTTCCAGCCATAGAAACAGCCTTGCTTTCAGGGTCTCAAATTTTAAATTTATTACAGCAATTGCAAAATATGATTAGAAAAAGAGCAGAAAAATTTTATGTAGGACATATACGGGGTCACTCTAATTTACCAGGCCCTCTTAGTAAAGGAAATTATATGGCTGATGCGTTAACTAGAGGAACAGTTATGAATGTATTAGAGGCAAAGAATAGTCATGAGCTACATCATCAAAATGCTCTTGCTTTAAGAAGGATGTTTCATATTACTAGAGAACAAGCCAGACAGATAGTTAAGGATTGTGGTAATTGTCCTCAAGTTTACCACCCACAAAAAATGGGAGTAAATCCCCGAGGCCTTAAGGCATTAGCTTTATGGCAAATGGACGTTACACATATCCCTGAATTTGGAAAATTGGCTTATGTTCATGTGACAGTGGATACTTATTCTCATGTGCTATTTGCCTCTGCTAGAAGTGGAGAAGCTGTGAAAGATGTAATTCAACATCTTGTACAAAGCTTCATGATGATGGGAAAGCCATTGAGAATTAAGACAGATAATGCTCCAGCTTATACATCTAAGGCTTTTGCCTCTTTTCTGCGAGCATGGGATATACACCATACCACAGGAATACCACATAATCCCCAAGGACAGGCAATAATTGAGAGATCTCACCAAACTTTGAAAAATCAGATTGAACGCCTAAGGGCTGCTAATAAATATTTTTCTCCCCATCATCTTTTAAATCATGCTCTTTTTGTGATAAATTATTTGAATACTGATGAACAAGGAAACTCCCCTGCTATGAAACATTGGGGAGGAATAAAAGGAGAACAACTTCCACAAGTAATGTGGAAAGACTTATTAACCGGATCCTGGAAAGGACCGGATGCTTTAATTTTCCTCCGAGAGAGGGTATGCTTGTGTTTTTTCACAGGATGCAGATAGTCCAGTCTGGATCCCAGACAGGCTCATTCGACCGTTTAACCAGAGGGCCTCTATCGAGGAATCAGAGGAGAAAGCAGAGACTGAAAAAGAAGAAGATGCTGAGAATGATGATGGGGCTTGATCTTGCTGTTCTACGGGAGACCTCGTCTGTTCCTGAGTCACACGAGTCAAGGGAGGATCTGCCCACCTGGGGACAGCTGAGGAGACTCGCCTGAGAAGCGCAGCAGATGATCACTAGCACCAAAAAGCAGTTATCGACAGAAAATATGTTTCTTGCTATGTTTGTTATCCTTTCAATGCAAATGTGTCCTGTGTCTGGAGTTTCATATTGGGCTTATGTTCCTCATCCCCCACTTCTTCATCCCGTGGGTTGGGGGGAGAATGTAAATATTAGAGTGATGACCAATGATACTAGACTTATGGGGGGACATGCTACTCTTTCCTCCCATCTAACCTCTACTCCATTTAGATATAAGGGGATGTCAGACTCTGCTCCGATTTGCATTGATTTAGCTAGATCAGGGTCTATGGGTTGTCTTTCTCTCGCCTATAAAACTATTCTCGCTGATGCTCCAGATAAATCGCCTCCAGCGAAAGAACCTCCATATCATAGAAGATTTATGTGGGAAATTAGACTAAAGATTTTGGGGACTAATTTTCATAATGAAACCTTTAGGAAGTTATTTGAGAAAATCCCTTTAGATTTATGTTCCTGGAACTATAAAGATAAAGATAAGATGTAGGAGCTTCCTCGGATTTATGAAAGACCAAGTTGGCTTAAATGTGGTTTTGAACGTTGGGCTATAGCACATATTCCCTGGGAGAATCAAGAGAGGATTTATGATTATTCCATAGCCACACCAAATAATAACTATAGAGCTTTCCTTCTTGGTGAAAAATTACAGTATCATGGATATAAACCTGAAGGGTTTACTTTAGAACCTATTAATAGGTGGTTTACACCAGGATGGGTAGAACCTATCTATGTTAGTCATTCTTCTTTAGGTGATGTTTTGAATACATTTCCAGGACTATTTAGACTTTTTGCTGCATCTAGTATAATTTACTTTAAGAAGCCTCTGGAGTCTAGACCTCTTCCTGTAGCAATTAGATCTTGTTTGAGCTATCCTTATAGTATACTTGCTGAAAATGATACAGATTTAATCATTACTAAATTAGGGCACTCTTATGAGGTTCACTGTTCCAAATGTATTTTAACTAATTGTATTGATCATAAGTTGGTTGAATCCTATTCACGCATTGTGATATTACAAAGACCTTCCTACGTAATGCTTCCTGTAGATCTAAAGGATGAAGCTTGGTTTGACAATGAGGCTTTACAGGTAGTTACAAGAATTAGTGAGCTTATTAGGCCAAAGCGTTTTGTAGCAGCTTTAATGTTAGGTATCAGTGCCTTGATAGCTATTGTAACTTCACTTACAGTTTCATCAGTTGCTTTAGTCTCAGAAATGAAGACTGCACACTTTGTTAATGATTTGAGTAAGAATGTTTCTTTGGCACTGGTAAAACAAGAGGTTATAGATAAGAAATTGGAAGCAAAGATTGATGCTCTAGAGGATGTAGTTCTAGAGTTAGGACAAGAGATACAAAATATTAAGGTTCAGCTTTCCACCAGATGTCATGCCAGCTTTCGATACATATGCGTAACGCCATTAATCTATGACAAGCAACATAATTGGACTCTTACAAAAAATCATTTGTTGGGAATTTGGAAAGATAATGATATTTCTCATGATATGGCTCAATTAAAAGCTCAAATCGCGGTTATGAGTAAAGCACAAGATGGATCAGTTAACTTAGAGGATTTGGCTCAGGCTTTTAGTTCTGGTTTGAAGTCGCTGAACCCTGTAACTTGGTTACATTGGATTGTTGTCGTCGCCGTGGCTGCAGGGGTAATCTTTCTTTTTCTTCTTATCTTTCCAATAATTTTCAAACTAGTCTTCTCCTCCATTTCTGCTGCCAAAAGAGATATTCATGAGCTCAAAATTAAAAAATAAAAAAGCGGGAGATATCACTGCGCATTTCTTGGATCCCGTAATTTCACGCAGCCAAGCTGCAATCCAGGCAGAGGCTGAGTGATATTTACTGGGGAACGCCTTGTTTGGCAGGGCTGTCCGAGATGAATGCCGCTGTGGGCCTCCTTGGCTGCAGATAGGGCTGAGCTGAAATTTCTCATGGCAAGCTGTGTAAACCTTTATCTGACCTGTTCTTTTACTTACGAGATGTCTCTGCCAGCCAGAGGTGCGAGCATTCCAGGCGTGACAGTTCATTCAGAGTTCATTCTTTGAACTACAGTACTGGCCATGATTTTCCTTCTAGAGATCCATTGCTTTGCTTTTAATTAGCTGTACAGTTATTACCTAGATACATTAAAGAATTAACCTCCCAACAATTTATATGTATGGTTAGCTGACTTTGGCACTCTGACATGGAAACCATCAGTTAGTAAAGTTTCAAAATAAGCCTGAGAAAGATAACATACATAGTGTTTCCAAGAACTAATTACTAATTCCAATTACTAATTTATCATTGACTACAGAGGGACGCGATGACCTTGTGTGTAATCTCTGACTCTTGAATCACTAATTCATCATTGACCACAGAGGGGCGCAATGACCTTGTGTGTAATCTCTGACCTTCATACCTGACTAATTTTGTATTTCCTTGTGCCAGATACTCATGGTAACTATTCTTTGTAAACATTTAAAAATACCTGCCTCAGAACAGTAAAGTGCATTCAGACGCATTCAGATCTTGTGTGTGTCTGTCTGTCATTCGCCGGACCTGTACCTTCCTGCATACCAAAGACCCTGATTTCCCCACGGGAGTGTGTTCCGACTGAGTTGGTGCGTGGCAACCTTACCTACATCGTTTGGGGTTAAAGGTATGTACTAAAAGCATATCTCTATTCCAACCAGATCATATAGACCTAACAGGTCTGTGGATGCAATCTCTTGCCAAAGCAGCCATGTTTCTGGATTAAAGTCTTCTAAAAATTCCATAAGGCAAATAAAAGTGCTTTTACTTTTACCAATACTAGAAAGTGAGAAATAGTTCATTCCACTCATTTGAAATATCTCTTAGCCCAGGGTGTGATTGGGCCACAGTGTGTGTCAGGTGGTTCCATCATGTCAAAAGTGTCTTTTAAACAGGTTGACATAGGGCCCACATCTATGGTAAAGTTCTGAGTGTTCCTAAATGTACACCTTTCACAGCAGTGCTAAAGTTTGCAGCAGAAGAATTTGAATTCCTGCAGTTATAAGTGTGAATATTACTAATGATGGAATAGGAATAAATCCTGCACAGACTGCGGGGATATTTTTACTGAAGCATGGCTCAGAGCTGCGAATCATTCCTAAAGACCGAGTTGGAAGCTGATAATACATGCTTCTTGGAATACACAGCCTTTTGGAATAAATACTGGTACTTGTTGCTGTACAGTTGAAATCGGGCATTAACAATGCAACGAAAGCGCCAAGAATCAACGGAACATGGAAAGCTAATGCTTATCCCTTCTTGTTCATTTTTTTCAAGGAAAGAGAGAACATCTTTGAGTGGAGGGTGCCACACCTAGGTCATACCATGGCGACCCGCTGCCTCACCTGGAGGAGAGAATACCTCTGTGACAAATGGACTGTGCTTTAAAACAAAAACAGCAAAAGTGGAAGGTGAGTGCTATTTCTTTTCAGGAAGCTTGAAAATAGAAATTCAGAGAATCCTATGTATTTTTCTAATTTTGAAATTTAAAAGGATAATTGATCATGGAGGCATTTGGCTTCCTAGTTAAAAATTGAAATTATATAATTTGTGATGAACTTAGTAGGTATTTGAATGAAAAGTTAAATTTATATAAAACCAAATATTAAATTATATTATCTAACCATTATAAGTTGCTATTATGCATAAAATAACTTTGATAGAGATCTTGTAAAAGCAAGTGTGTCATGGTGGGAATTGCCAGTACCACAGAAGCACCCTTAGGTATACTATGATTTCCTTGATAAATAATAAAGCTTTAATACAGACGAAAAGAAATATCCCTCAAAAGCATATCTATAAATATAAAAAGGATACTCATATTTCTTGGGACTTTGAGAAGGAAGTGATGAGAAGTGATTTTTAATTCATACAGGGTTTCTTTCAGGAGGATGATACTTTGCAGAATTAGTCCATAGTAGTGATTGTTGTGAATGTTCATAACCTAGAGCTTTTCTCTTCCGGCTTCCTCTTGAGATGTTCTCTCAATTCTTCCAGATTCTTGTCTTCAGAAGTTCTGACATTACAGATTGGTACTTGAAAGTGCTGTCTCATTACACTATCCTCCATTTTTATATACAGCTGTCTGTTAGTAAAGAAGGCTTATCTCGACTCAAATTAAGAAAATGAAAAATGCAATTGCATTTTTAAAAGATAAAATTATGTAATGAGTGATATGAACATAGAAACAAATAAATAATTGTGAATATCTTATTCCCCTATGAATACTGCCACTGAAAATCCATTTATAAGAAGGTTTTTTTTTTAAATGCTCACTATAGAGGTCACCCTTCAAGATTACCTTGAATTACTCTCTGGCTACCTCATTGTGTAGCTGTACTCCCACATGTAAGATGATACCTGTGGCATAGGTGATGGTGCAATATCTCTCAGTTTATAAAGATGCTTGTGTTTCTTGTTTTTGTTCAGTATTACCTCAGTCTGCCCAATTAAAAAAATATCACAAGGTCACAATTACAAACATTTCATAGAACATGTGACATCCATAGGAAGGAGCTGAGAAGCTGATCCTGCAGCCCAAATGAAAGCTTTGAATGAGTGAAGCCTGGTGTAACAGTTTGATCTGACATCATAAACTATAAATAAGCTAAGCTACTGGAACATTCCTCATCCATACACACTATGTAAAATATTTATTTAAGCTGTTCAGCTTGGGGTTGTCTCACAGACACAGATTAACCTGAGAACCAAAGATAGGTGATAAGAATTTACACTACTTGAATTCTTCATCGCATTCTATGTATTTAAATGTGTGAATCTGTATACTTAAATGTATAATGTTTTCTATACATCATAAAATGTGTTATACAGTATTGCATATACACATATATGTATCCTCTTAGGAAAAGAGTTATAGGAAGAAAGTTCATGTCCACAGACTCCAGGAAGTTTTTACTGCATTTGGGTTTCCACCCTGCCCCTGAAATGCACTGCCCACCTCTCTATTCTAGTACTTTCTCCCTCTATCCTTTCCCTGAACTTGATCCCTTCCGCGGTTGCAAGATATTTGTTCACATTGTAAGCCCCATGACTGTGTTACTTACTGAAGTAAAACAAAAACAAAAACAAAAATGAAAACTCTGTGGCCCACCCTTTGCATATATTGTAAGGGTCTGTGATTCACGAAGAATGATGCCCCAGATTCAAATAGTATGCAATAGCAAAGAGTGTTTATTCCTCAGAAAACCTGAGTTCAGGGCTTCACATACATCTGGATGGAAGACAGAAGTGTGGACTTGCAGGGTCAATTTAAAGTCTGTTAGGGAAGGAGTAGATGATTTTTACCTTTCATTTCCTTGATTGTTTGGTTCTAGCTGCAGGGTTATAGGTGTCTTTGTAATTGGTTAAGGCTTGAGGTATTTGCGGGACTTTGGCTGATTACCTAAACTTGGCTCAGGCTTGGTGTTAGAGCAGCTTCCTGAATGGCTGCCCATGATGAGTGGTTTTTCCTGGAATTGACTTGTTTTGGACTTTTCCAAGTCTGGGAAACAAAAAGTTAGGTTTAGTCTCCCAAACTGCCAGTTTGCAGCCTGCTATGAAGTCAGCCTGGTTTGGCTAACTTTATTCTCTCAATGCCTTTACATCTTCTGGCTGGACTACAGGACATGACTTAGCACATACTTTTAATCCAAACAATGAAGGCAAACTTAGTCTGTAGAAGGAAGCACCCATGATTGAATATGATGTCCAATGGTAGACAAAGTCAAGAATTAGAGAAAGATTTGGCAGAATAGGATATGCCCAACTTTCATGAGAAGAGAAAGGGAAGGGAAGAGCTTTTAAGGGGAGAGCAGGAAGAGAATGAGAAGGAGGAGGAAGAAAATGAGTTGAAGGCAGTTTTACACAGAGAACATTGTAGAGACAGATTGAATAGAGAACAAACTACACACAGGTAAAGACAGAACAAGCCAAAGAATGACAAGGAGCCAGAAGATTAGAACAGATTGTCAAAGTTAGTATAAAACCAAGCTCAGAGAAGCCAGATTGAGTCAATCAATGTGGAAAGGAGTTTGAGACACAACAGCTGAGTGGAACCAGTCAGGCAGAGATCATAAAGAACTATCCCAGCAGCAAGTCCCAGAGGCTGAAAATATTCTGGGTCTAGATTAACTTGTATGGAGGCCAGAAGCTTCCAATATTAGGCCTAGGTTAGCAGACCAAGGCAGTAAGCCTTGGAGTTGACAATTTCATACAGTAATGTAAGTTACATTTACATCTGTTCATATTCTTACCCTCCCCCTACCCATCCACAACATCTATAATATTTCCCTTTCCCTGGAAGACCAATGCTTCCCACCTAGAGCCCTTCTGCACCTAACCTCTCTGGGTCTGTGGATTATGACTTGATTATATTTCATTTAACATCTAATATCCACTTATAATTGAGTACAAAGTATATTTGTCTTTCTGGGTCTGTGTTACCTGATTCAGGATCCATTTGCATCCATTTGTCTGCAAATTTCGTGATACCATTTCTAACAGCTGAGTAATACGCTATGGTGTAAAGGAACCAATTTTCCTGTATCCATGCTTTCATTGAGGATTATCTAGGATGTTTTCAGTAGAGTAGTTCTATAAAAGAATAAAAAATGGTGGCAAAACTAGGGAACACTCTTGATGAGTATTCTCGAGTAAATGTACTTCCTACCAATTGATTAAATTCATTAAGTAAATAAAACAAAAGTAACTAAAAAAATTCTAAACTGGGGTATACTCAAAAGAAAAATAATTTACATTAAATAGAATTTAATGTACACTTTGTAGTTTTTTAAATTTATTTCTATTTTTTACTTATTCACTGGATATTCCACTCACTGCCTCCCTTCTGGTCACCCCCTACTAGAATTTTCCCACTCCCTTCCCTTCTCCTCTGAGTGGATGAGTACCTACCCTCCAGGTATTCCCTGACCCTGACACTTCAGGTCTTTGCAAGGCTAGGAGCTTCTCCCATTGAGACAAGACAAGGCAGCCTGGATAGAAGAACATATTCCATGGCCAGACAACAGCTTTTGGGATAGCTCCTGCTCCAGTTCTTCAGGATCCACATGAAGACCAAGCTGTATTATCTGCTACATATGTGTGGACAGGTCTAGGTACAGCTCATATATGTTCAGTCTCTGAGAGCCCCAAGAGTCTAGGTTAATGACTCTCTTGGTATTCCTGTGGAATTTCTATTTCCTTTGGGGTCTGCAATCCTTCTTCCTATTTTTCCATACGAGTTCCTAAGTTCCATCCACTGTTTGGCTGTGGGTATCTGTATCTGTTGGAGTCAGCTGCTTACTGTAAGTGTTGTGAATAACTCTGAATAGAGGTTTGGGATGGAGTTAAACTAAACTATATAAACAAGAGCTTTAGTTTAATAATCTACAATCACTCCTCTGTGCTTCACAAACAATGGGAGGCCTCAATATTCAGACATAGACACAAATTAAGATATTAACTCAATAATATACAAAATGTAATTGTCAAGAGCACATGTGACATTGTTGAAATTTTATGGGGATTGCATTTATTCAGTACATAGCTTCTGGTCAAGTGAATTTTAACAACATTAATCCTACGATGCCACGAACATTGGAGATCTTTCTATTTTCTGATATCTTCTTTAAATCCTTTCTTCAGTGTTCAAGTCTTTAATTTCCATGATGTGTTGGTTTGTTTATACTTTGCCCAGGGAGTGGCACTATTAGGAGCTGTGGCCTTGTTAGAATAGGTGTGGCATTGTTGGAGTAAGTGTATCACTGTGGACATAGGCTTTTTAACACCCTCCTTCTAGCTGCCTTGAAACCAGGCTTCTCCTAGCTGCCTTCAGAGTAGGAGGTGGAACTCTAAACTCCTCCAGTCTATGTCTGCCTAAATGCTGTCACACACCCACTTTGATGAAAATAGACTGAACCTCTGAAACTTTAATCTAGCCACAATTAATATTGTCCTTATATGAATTGCTTCAGTCATGATTTCTGTTCACAGAAGTAACACTCTAACTAACACACATGGTTAGATTTATTTCAAGATTTGTGATGCTATTTTGAGTAAAATTTAAGATGACATAAATAGAATCAAGGGTTAAAACTACATGAACTTCTTAGTAGAAAAGGTCTTTTACAAAATTCAGCATCCCTTTATTATTTATTCTTGATGAATTTATGTCTTGGCATAAGAGAGGGAATATGCAGTAAGGTTATAGTTTGCTAAAAGGGAAAAGAAAATAGCAAAATATTTCCAGTCAAATCAAGAATAAGACAAGAATGTCCACTATCTCTCTTCCTGTTCTTTATATTGCTTGAGGATTTATGTCAAGCAATAAGGCAAGAGAATAGTGTAAGGTGAATAGCAACAAGAAAGAAAGAAGCCAAATATCTGTTTTTGAAGATTATGTGATTAAATATATATTAATACACATAAATATATTATACATGTATATATGTGTATGCATACATATAAGTATGTTTTCAGAAAGACTCTTCCAAAATTCATAAAACTGATAAGCATATATTGCATTAGTAAGATACAAAGTCAGGAACTCATTTTTATTAGCATTAGGAATACAAGCGCTTTCTCAGCTGAACTGTGAAGTTATAATTGTCTTGTCCCAGCAACTCAAATGCTGAGATTATACAGATAGCTAAAATTAAACTTTACAAATTTAAAAAATTTAATCTTAACTTTGAGTACATATCATATTTATATTTATATGGATTGTTAATATAATACTATAGGCAAATAGCTAGCTTTACTTATTTAAAGATAATATAAATTATATTTTTCTAACGTGAGAAAAAAAATCACTCAATAGAGTCCATGGTGTCTCATCCCATCCTAGGTATCTGACTTATCCTAGAGATGCCCACCCTGCCCGCTGCCTATATTTTTTCTCCTCTCTTCCCTACTTTCTCTACACCTGATACCCCTTTCCCATTCTCCTCCCCATTTCCTCTCCTACCTCAGTCCCTTTCTACCTCTAATGCTTATTTTATCTTATTTTTAGGGAATAATTCAAGCATCCTTTCCTCACCCCTCATTGTTACTTGGCTTCTTTGAGTCTATGAATTATGGTTATACTGTACTTTATGGCTAATATCAACTTATAAATGACTATATATCATGCATGTCCTTTCGGGATCCGGGTTACCTCACTGAGGATGATATTTTCTTTCTCAATTCCTTAGCTGATGGGCATCTGGGTTGTTTCCAGTTTCTGGCTATTAAAAATAATGCTGCTGGGCTGGGCAGTGGTGGCCCACGCCTGTAATCCCAGCACTTGGGAGGCAGAGGCAGGTGGATTTCTGAGTTTGAGGCCATCCTAGTCTACAGAGAGAGTTCCAGGACAGCCAGCGCTACACAGAGAAACCCTGCCTCGAAAAAAAATAAATAAATAAAGTTGCTGAGAACAGATTTGATCAAGTATCTTTGTGGTATAGTGGAACTTCATTTGGGTATATGCCCAGGAGTGGTACATCTGGGTCTTGAGTTAGGACTATTCTCAATGAGACTAGCAGTGGGAATATGGAGACTGAAGAGGCTACCTTCTGTAGTCAGGGAGGACTACCAGTGGAAGGATAAGGACAGCAAGGCACTCACAAAACCTTTGATCCACAATGTGTCCTACCTACAAGATGTGCATGGACAAAGACAGAGCAAAGACAGAGGAAATGGCCAACCCATGACTGGCCCAAATTGAAACCAATTCCTGACACCATTAATGATACTCTGTTATGCTTGCATACAAAATCTTAACATAACTGTCCTCTGAAAGGATCCACCCAGCAGTCAATTGAGACAGATGCAGAGACCCACAGCCAACAAAGTGAATACTGGCAGTCTTCTGAAAGACTTGGGGGAAGAACAGCAGAGCTATCTAACTTGGAATAGTGGAGGCTCCCAGAGACTGAACCACCAACCAAGGAGCAAGTATGAGTGGGACCTAGGCCCTCGGCACCTCTGCAGCAGATGTGCAGCTTGGTCTTCATCTGGTCTCCAACAGCTGGAGCAGGGGCTTTCCTGGAATCTGCCTATGGATACAATTCTCCTAACTGAGGCTTCAATCTATGGCTTCATTGTGGGAGAATGTGCCACGTCCTACTATTCTCAATTTATGTGCCAGAGTAGGGTGATACCAGGGGGGTTGTCCCTATCTCAGAGGAGAGGGAGGTGGAAAGCAGGGAGAGCCTACATATGTGAGGTACAGGGAGGAGAGGTGCAGGATGCCATCAGGATGTGGAATAAATGAATAAATACATTTAATGAAAAATGAGAGAGAAAAAAAGAACCTGCTCTCAACTTGAGAATCTTTTTGGCAATTGTTCCCTAAAGCAAGCATCTCACTGTTGAAATAGAAATCTCTTATAACAAGCAGCTATATAACAGGTGCTAACAACTGCTAAACTATCAAGTTGCTTTTCCTCGCTGCCATGATGTCATGCATACAACCTTGGAAAGAAATAAAGGCAGCAATGACAACTCTGGGCTTTACAATACTGACATTATCCCCTCCTACCCTTCAGGAAGAAAAATAATTAGAGAAACACAATGTCTCTATACTGACTGGGAAAGAGTCACACTGCACCCACACTTTATTCCCCGTTCTTTCTTCTATAACTTTGCTACAAATGGCTTGACTGTGTTTACCTGACATCCACATACTTCCCATCGTATAGGCTTTGAAGCCAGATAGACATGTTTTCTCCAAACAGTTACAGCTCTGTAATAAAACCAGTCTTGAGAGTGTCTAGCTGAAACTTCAACATGTCCTGGACTGTAATTTCCCAGAATATAAAAGCAATTTGGGAAACTAGTCTCGTACAATAGATGTGAGTAGAAGTAAGATTGCTCGGGGGCACAAACATTCAACATTAGCCAAGCCAGCCCAGGGTCAGAGGTTAGGAGTTCTAGCCATGAATGTGCAGAACAGAACCCTCAAAAGCTGATCAACTAGTGACCTCCTTTAAACTTTCAAAAGTCATGGCTCTAGAAATATGTCTTCCGTGTTTTGAAGCCCTTTAACCCCTAATCCAGCAGAGTAATATCTCTAACTGTTGGTCTGAAATAAAGAGCAATTTTGAAGATGTAGTTCTTTGCAAACGCACTCTGGCATGAGAGCTGCAGAGAAATCACCAGCCCAGATGGTTTTCTGGAGCTTTCTTTAAGGAGTGAACCATGAATCTATAAAATGGGAAGGCTTCAGAGATTTCTAGTCGCCCTCATAAGAAATAGACATCATTCTATTTTCTGACAGTCCTGGTAGTAGTAGAAGGCACATTTCACCCCATGAGGCCACGCTATGAATCTAAGTAACTAATATGATAATATCTGAGAGGAGATGTCACAAATTAGAAACCAATATTACAGGAGTGAATTGATGGCATTTCATTATGTATTACTGTCTCCATTAATAAACTGTGATTTCACTAAGTGTTGCAGCTCTGGAGTTTCTCCCGAGACTTCTGTTCAAGTCCAGTTTAAATTAATGGTAGGCTGAAATGATGGATATATGAACCAAAATATACTGAGCGACAGTATCTTACAGGTAAAACCATCTCACATGCTTCATTGTGTCTATACCAAATCCCTCACACAGAATATCCACTGAAAAGAAAAAGAGTGGTTATGTCTAAAATCCACTGAGACTTTGAGTTGGCACGCTGAATAATCAAATTTGAATTTTTCCTTTTTAGCCTGGCCAGTCTGAAAGAGCTCACCGAGTAAAGAAAACTTGGTCTAGATTCACAAAGCTCAAGTCTTCAACATTAGAGCTTTGATTGCAAATGATCCTCCTATCACAGCGGCATCCTCCAGCCTTTTTGGCTTGTTGCAGCTGAATAAGCAAAATGTATTTTCTGAGTAAGATTCGCCTTTCCCTCTGTTTTATCTCATCTCAAGCTCTGACTTGCAAACTCAATCAGCTCTGTGAGTGAGCTGGCATTTTAGCTGCATTAGTATAGCAGGCAGGACAATCTTACTCACTTCAGGGATGATTAACTGACTGAGTCCCCTATTCCTCTTTGTCAGCAAGCAAAATGTGTCATAACCTGTCTTTTAGTAGCTAAGATATGATTTAGAAGAGGTGAAGGCAGGATACAATAGAAATAAACAAGTCAGTTGATCTCATATTGTCTTCAACTGCAATAGGTTAAAAGCATTGCTACTTCTTATTTAGGAGAACATGTCTTTCAGATTTCTACTTGCATTTGAGATAGTTATATATATTGTACATTTCTTAAATTCTATAGTAACAATCTATCATCTATCTATCAATCTTTCATCAATCTATCTATCTACTGTATATCTGTATATTAACTATCTATTATTGATCTGCCTATCTACTAAGGTTCTTACTGCATCCATGTCCTATTTTAATTTTCTCAAAACTATCCCCCAGCTACCCTAACTTAATCCTAATCTTATAATTAATAAAATTATAATGTATAACAACCTTTTAATATGACAACAGTTTAAATATAGCATTTCTGTTGGAACACATTCCATTATTTCTCATACTCCTTCTCTCTGTAGCTGCTAACAAAGCTTCATACTAGACAGCAGTTATCTGACTGTTCAGTTTGTTCTCAGTAAATATTGTGTGCCCCAATGACAGGAGTCCACAGCCTTGTTTTCGGAAACATCTGAGAAAGATTCTTGCAATTTTAATTTTGCCAATGCTGCAGTAGCTTTGTTCTTTCAGTTATTCAAAATTTCAAGCAGAAACCAGTCATCGATGTCATTTAAAAGCTATAATTAGTTTTACTTCAAAGCATTTCTAAAATCTTCTGTTAATCTGTGACTTTTTTCCTAACAATTCCTCCTTGCCAGGCTGTTTGCCATGGTGAGAACCTATATGCTGACATTACACTCACAGCTTTGAAGTCTCTAATCTTCTATTTGTCTCTATTCACTCTAGTAAGAATCATCTTCATCAAGCTTCCATTTCTCCTTCGGAAGACAACACATTCATCTAATTGCATCTCAAATTAAATTTATAGTTAAGATATCCACTTGTGACTGTTAATTACTAGGTTTAACACAAAACAAAATAGGAGGGAAATAAATTTGCCCAGCATCTCTTCTTTGACACAGAGCTCATATGTATCATCTTCTTTTCAACTTCTGGCAACTTTGAGAAGAGCATGTTATTTCTTTATTCTTATGGGAAGAAAAAAGGATATTTAAATGAAGAAATGTGTTTGGGCTAAATAATATGGAGGCTGAGAAAGATATCTGAGAACCATTTGTCTCTTCTGAGGGACAGGTGTTACAACAGGAAAAACTCACCTGGTCCTTTCATTAGTCTGTAGAGACATAATCTGTAATTATTTTTTATTAGAATGGTTAGTTTTCTGTAACTTGGGATATGAAAAAAAAAAACATTGTACAAATAGAAGGAAATGTCGCCCTATTTACCCACTTCAAGGATACACTTTAACTGCTCATTTTGTGGAAATATTTTGAGAAAAAAAAGATAGTGCCAGCAGAATAACCCTTAAATCAAGAGATACAATTGAAAGTCACATACTTACAAATTGTGGTGCCATAGTCAGATTTATGGTGCTAAAAGAATCTTAATTTATGAGTAATCAGTGGTCAAATCAAATTATGCTTTACACTAAGTGTGGCTTGCTTCTTATAGTTAGTGTGATTTTTATTATTAGGTATATTCTTTATTTACATTTCAAATGCTGTCACCTTTCCTGGTTCCCCCCTCCCTGGAATAATCCCATAAGCCATTTCCTCTTCCCTAACCAACCTTCCCCACTTTCCTGTTCTGGTATTCCTCTACACTACAGCATCAAGTCTTTCCAAGACCATGTGTCTGGGGCCATGTGTAACTTCATGTGTACTCTTTGGTTGATGGTTTGTCCCTGGGAGTTCTGGGAGTACTTGGTGACTCATATTGTTGTTCCTCCTATGGTGCTGCAAACCCCTTTAGCTCCTTGGGTCCTTTCTCTAGCTCCCCAACTAGGGACACTGTGCTCAGTTCAATGGCTGGCTGAGAGTGTCCCCCTCAGTATTTGTCATGTACTAGAAGAGCCTCCCAGGTGATAGATATATCTAGCTCCAGTCAGCCAACACTTGTGGGCATCCACAATAGAAAAGCAATGTGGAAAAATAAGGAGTTGTAGAAGTAATAATGATGGCCCATGTTGAGACATGATACAGAAAAATAAATGAGTTTTGAGCTCACTCAAATTGTATATTTCCTCGACCCTTCCTCTCCTAACAATCTCATAAGGTCAACAGTGATTGATGTACATAGCACTTCTGACAATGGCTGAGGGAATTATGAGAATTCTGCTAGGATCACTAACTTGCATGTGTGATGATCTTTGGTATTGATTGTCAACTCGATGGGACTTAGAACAACTATGGAAACAGATCTCTGGAACTGACTGTGAGGGCACTTTTAGATTATGTCAGTTGAGGTGAGACAGTCACCTTAAATATCAGTAGAATAATTTCATAAGCTGGGATGCTACATGTTCACTAGCTAGTTAAAAGAGAACTGACCTACATCATTCAAAACCAGCTGCTTCTTGACCAAGACTGCAATGTGACCAGCTCCTAGTCTATAAATTCTAATCTAATATAGACAACAATTCAATTAGGAGGTAAAATAGATCTTTCCTTTATTAAGCTGTTCATGTCAAGTGTTTCCTTTCAGAAAATAAACAAGTAACTAATTTATAATACATTCTTAGTTAAGAAAGATACAATTATGTAGAGAAATCGAAAAATGCACAAAACAATTAAAAATATAACATGTGGGTAAAGCAATACTTACCAATGGACTTTGGTACAACCACATGTAAAGATTCAGAGACATTAGTTTTACATGAAGAGAGATAGATGCGAATCGATGTGTCGAGTATGTATTACAACCTGTATGTGTGTAATAGTATCTCCTTTCTTCATCCCATTGCCCAGGTTGTCTTAAGAGTGTCAGGTTTGCTGAGCATCTCTAGAGTACGTCTGTTGATATCAGACGGTTAATAGTTCAGTCAGGTCAGGTCTGACTGACCTGAGCTTCATGTCCTATCCTTTCTCAGAGTCACATCACTGAAACCATAGTCTGTCAGCCTTGGAAAGTGTCATGAGGTTAAAATGGCCTGCTTTGTGATATATTTTATCAGGCATCTGTGTGTTTATGTATGATATTTTGTGTGTGTTATATGTTTTCTCTATGCAATTTGTCTCTGGGAAGGGGCCTCAGACCAAAAAAAAAAAAACAAAAACAAAAAACAACAACAACAAAAAAAAACCATCATGCCTTCCTTTTAAACTGATCTTTCTCATCTTCAGTTAGAACATTAAGACATGTTCCATTTTGCACCTTTTAGGTTGCAAATATGTTTTCTTTCTGGTGACACTCACAGTCACACCCACAGTCCCCACATATACACCCAACACATATACACAAACACCCCCCCACACACATGAAATTTTATTTTATAAAATCATTTACTTTAAGAGTAGAAAAGAACATAAAACACACATTTATGTATTTGGAAATGCTGTATCTTGATTTATTAAAGGAATGTTTAATATTACTAGGAAAGCAAACATTTAAAATGATAGTGAACACTAGGTATTTCTATATACCTCCTCGTTCTTAGAACTGGATACATTTCATTTAATTTCTTCTCAAGACTTCAGAACTAGATAGATAATATTATTACAACTATATTACAAATGAGGAACTCAGGCCCAAAGATGTTAGGCAAATTGCCTGAAATAAGAGCAAATTTGATGACTAAGAGCTGAAAGGATATTTTAACTAAACAGATTAATAAACTTAATTGACTAAACTTAAATTCCTATCAAATGTTTGTTGCATAAACCTGAGGTTTTTTTTCCCTTAATAATAGTTTATTTCCTGACTGAGACTCCCTCAAAGTAAACTAAGTTTTCATTTGCAAGTGGTTTTCCATTGCAGACAGCTTCCTGGTTAGAGATAGAGGCATGTATCTACTTCCTGTAGCTCTAGAACGCCCATCTGTTGCAGTTCTATGCAGGCCCTGTGTATGTAGCCTCAACTTGTGAGTTCATATATACATTGCTTTTGTTGACATAGAAGGCCTTACTTTCTTGGTGTTCTATCTAACACTTAGTATTTTAAAGGATTGACTACGTTAATTGATGGACCAATCCTGTGGTATAAATGAAGAAACCAGACCTTGGTGAGCAGCTAAATGACATCTTCAAAGTTGCTTAGGTAGTAATTATTACATAAAGGATTCATGCCAGCTAATGTAATTGTGTTCATACATCTTGTAATCACGACTGAAGCTTATTTTAGAAGCCTTGAACTTAAACGTGATAAATCTTACCCAAAGTGAAGACAGACACATGCATGTACACACATTGTCAATTATATATGTGACTATGGGCTTCAATGACAATATTTATAAGAAACAGGGACAGAAGTGTCATAGGATGAAGAAAATTCTTTGCATATGCTGTAATAGATTACTTGGTGCTGCTACTTCTGAGAAAGTCTAAATTTTATGTTGTAATAAAAGAGACCAGCACAAGTTTCAGCCCATTGACCCATGCTGCTTCAAGATTTTAGTGTGCAAATAGAAAATAAAAAAGTAGACTTCCTCATGAAATACATTGCTCTGTAATCTGCCTTTGGATAAACACACAACAGTTTCTGTAGAATATAAATATATATTATTTAAATAATTCAGAATAGCTAAGGGGATTTAAATAAATAAAATGTGAGGCTGCTAGCCTTTGAAATAGTTGGAAGAGCCTGACTTTTCTTTTAAAGCCAGTATTGCTCATATTTATATCCTCTTACTTTTGGTATGGTGTTCAAGTACTTATAAAAGTGCATAATTTTGCCTCTTGTTTATTTATACAAAATAATTCTGGCATATATGCCACTGCTGGCTCTGAAGAATGTGACAAGGATGCAAATAAAAGTACACATCGTTTTTCAGTCGGCAGAGCAAAGCAGCTACTGTGTGATCTGGTGCTACAAATAATAAACTTTTATGATCAGTCACAAATTTCTTCTCAACTTGGTAAAAAGGCAATGTAGCAATGCTAGGAAAAAGTGTCCCTGTTGAGTTCATGGTGGCCTTAGCCTCTTGGTGGGACTTGGGCCTGGAAACCGCATATGGAACTCACAATCTACCATACAGATTAACCTCTCAGATGGTCACAATTTTCTTGGGATGGCACAAATAAAAGAACCACCTTTTCCTGGGGGGAAAGGTATTAATGTTAATACCCTTGAGTGGATTTTTATATATCAAATGCAGTGCTGTCATAAAAAAGGAGAAAAGACCTCAAATCATTTTATAAACATAGAAATTACTTAAGAGAAATTTCATGTATACAAAAGTCAAGTATACAAAATTTCATGTATACAAAAGTCATGAGTTAGCCCCATTTGAACCAATGAAACTTCATTGCATTCTCTGTTAGTGTATCATCAGAGGAAGTACAAAATTGATTAATTAATTAATCAAACACATACAAATAAACAAACAAACAAAAAACAAATACTGAGAATGCACCCTGAGGGAGTATGAGGTGGGGAAACTCATTTCAACCCTTGCCATGACCCAGATGAAATCTTTCGATTCTTCCCAAGCAAGTTCTTTGTAGGTCTAGACATTCAAAGTCTTATAACCAACTTAGTCCTCAAACAAGTTTAAGTTTGTAACATTTTTCTTCTCACATTAGGGCAGGAACTCAAGGGAAGAATTTTCAAGAAGGTTTTACTTGTTCTGAGATTATGAATTCACATGCCTTGAGTCTGAGTGGCCATTTTACTATTCTATTTCTCAAAATCAGATTGAGAGCCCCTCAAGCCTAGGGAGTGAAGAAGATCTACAGACAAATTTTGTTCTTATTCATTTATTTTTTTTAATTTTTATTTTCTATATTCTATGTTTACATTCCAAAGGCTTTCCCCTTTCCCAGTTCCCCCCCACCCTACGACCCATAATTCCTCTCCCCCTCAACTATTCCCCAATCATTTCCCCTCCCCCCACGGTTTCTCTACAAAACTGGATCCAATCTTTACAGGCCCAGGGTCCTCTCCTTTCTTCTTCTTGGGAATTATTTGACTTGATAATTGTGCCTTGAGTATTTAGGGCTTCTGGGCTCATTAATATCCACTTATCAGTGATTTATTTATTTTTGTGCCTATGTATGATGTAGGTTTGTATATGTAAGTATGGATGACCATGTGTTCGAAGCTGTATTTGGAGGTCAGAGAATACCATCCCTCCATATTTATTTATTTTTATTTTGTATATTCTTTGTTTAAATTCCAAAGGGAAGGAGTATGTTGTTTTCTGCTTCCTGCAGCACGTGCTTCCAGATCCAGCTCATCTCTGCCTCTGATGTTGACATGAGAGCGCTGTCTGACTTTACAATAGCACGCTCCCTTGTTGTGTCTGAATTAGTGTTGATTTTGGAGGTTGAAACTCAGATCTCTAGGCTTATGCTGCAAGCACATCACTTCAACCCCAACACATTGTATTTTGTGTTTTCACTATTTTACACAAAAACATACATCTACCATACAGGCTTTCTGCAATTTGGAAGATTTTACAACAACAATTTGTTTCTAACCTTTCTACCTAAATAGTGAATGACACACCATAGCAATTATGTGTCCTTTGCTTTGCCCTGCCACTATCACTTCCTATTATTTATTGCTTTCACTCAGTCTCCTTCATCTATTTCAACTTTGCACTATTTGAGTTTCAAGGGAAATTCATGAGCATGCTAATTAACCTTTTTAACTATTCGAACATCCATCACGCAAGCATTCGTATGGATGAAAACAACCTATGATGTGTGATAATGTAGTAGCTCTGATTAATTTCTTAATAAATAATGTTTGTATATTGATTTTAATTAATGGTGGCTTTGAGCCAAGGTCAAAAAATTAAAATATATTGGAAGATAGAGAAATTAAATTATATATTAAGTTTCCTTACTATATGAGCTTCAATATATTTGTTGAAAACAATATTTTTTACCAGTTTAATCCTGTTATGAATATGTAATTCAACATCTTTGTATATTAAAAGCTGACAATTAGGATTAGGAATTACTTTTCAGCTCAACACTATTGGCTTATTTTTAAAAATGAATGAGATCCACTTCATTCTTTATCTATTCAAATTTGTTTATAGTTCTTCATTTTTACTGTATACCAACAGTGGCCCAACTCATCTTAGTGGATTTCCTTCATCCTTTTTAGAATATGTTAGAGGCAAAAAAAAAGTGTAAATGAAAGTAAAATACCATACTTAACATAACTTCTACCTGCTGTGAAATACATCTGAAACCATTTGCTTCCATTTTAGAAATTTGATTTAATTTTGCTTTTGTATAAGCAAAGAAGTTTGTGATTATTAATATTTATTGCAATTGAACTCACCTTCCAATTTCCTAGGAGAGAAGGGGACAGTTACCTCTGGGTTGTCTATAAGTATATTTTCCAAGGAGAAATAACTTACAGGTAATACTAACTTTGATAGTAATGGCGTCCAACATTTGGAGAAGAGAGTGTGCTTGTGAAATATAAAGGGAAGAAGAAGAAAAAAATGTAGTTGAATACCAATAGTTCTTTTTCTCGGATTACTGGTTTGCCACAATGTAAAAGGTTTATTTTGAGATATGATACTGCTCCCATTTGGTATTGGATAACCAACAGTGTTCATTTCTAGGTAAAATATTTCTCCTGCTCTCAGAATTTCTTAGTTGGAAAGATGTTTCCCTGGTAAGTGTTGCAATAGTGCTTGATAGAGAATGGCTTCCAAGGACTCATATATGTCCATATTACTCCCCTGTTGATGGACAACTGAAGAAAGGATTAGTAGACATGTACTTGTTATAGGAGGTATAGCCTTTCTGGCAGAGTCATGCTACTCTAGTGGCCCTTGAGGTTTCATAAGCCCATGCCAGGGCTGCCCCCACACTCTGTGCTTGCCCCCTGAGGATTAAAAAATAAACAGTTCTGCTATTGCTCCAATGCCATTCCTGTTTCTTTCCTATTGTGATGATCATAGTAATTACCCATATTTAATTGTAAACAAGGCCCCAATTAAATGTTTCCTTTTAAGAGAATTTATCTTCATCACTGTGCCTCTTAAAAGCAATAGAATAGTAACTAAGACAGAAGTTGGTATAAGAAGAGAACATTGTTGTTAAAGGCCTAACCATGCTGTTTCTTTGAGGATTACGGAAGACTTTGTGATATTGACCTAGAAAATTGGTGTGAATACTTTGTGTCATAATGGGACATCCTAGTAGGAGTATTGAAAATAGTTGTTGCGGTAAATCTCCAACCCAAAAACAGCCAGTCAAAGAAATCATAACTCAATTAATATATGAATACAAGCTATATGCCTAGATTGAGCAGATCTGCCATTACACAACTCTATTTCCCATCCATGAGATCCCATATCACTTGAGGTTTCTCCATGCCACATGCTTCTGCTCCGTCTTCCTTCCACTTCCTCCTCCCTGTTGTTCCTCTCTCTCTTCCCCTCTTGCTTCTCCCCCAAATTTTCAGCTCTACCTTCCCTCCTACTGTCCTATCACTGGCTCTAGCCTTCATTTGAAAAGTTAAGGTGGGGAGCATGTTCATAAGACTCCTGTATATGTGACTCACGCCTCATTTGCAGCCCCTCCTAGGAAAGCAGAATTAGCATCAAAATACAAGACCAGGGCTATGTACAACAGATAGTAGTGCTAATGGCAATGTAGACTATGGTTGCCCAGTTCAAGAGGTTTCAGAATTCAAGAATATAGTTGGTTGGCTTAGAGACATCTCTTCTGATATTTTGACAAATAATGTGTCTGCTTCTTATGATTGTCCTAATATTTTGCCAGAGGCTAATTTAAAAAAATGTGGTTTAATGACTTTAGAAAAGGGGCTTTCAAGACAGCCTAGCAATGGCTTTGTCACTCCTATACAGATCTACAATGAAATGGACAGAAGGAAATACAAAACATACAGTTTAGGGAGAAAAAGACTGCTAGGTAAAGTAATGTGAAGCCAAATCTAGTTTTAAAAGTCTAGTGAAAGAGCTGATTCAAAATGGAAGAAAAAGAGTAGTACTTCTGGGCAAGAAGCATCCAGCTAAAATTTGTGAGGAATTAAAACAAAGCTTATGACTCAAAGAAAACCATCAATAAGGGAAAGCTTCTGCAAATGCAAGTCATGAAGAAGGCCAGGTTCTAGCCCCTGAAGGCAGAAGTCATGGCAACTTCATCCATGTAGTTGTAAATTTAGAGTCAAGAATGATACATGAAGGAGGTATGGAATCTTCCTCTGTGGTTTAGGAAAAATTCTGAGGAGAGGTATTACAAGGGCAATTGTTGCATTGATATTTTAGAGGATACTGTGTGATGCTGTGAAGGTGAAGGAGTCGGAGATCTAAAGGGCACTATGACATCAGCATGGAGACACAGAATTTAGATTTGTCTTGCTGGGTTTTGGCCTTTGCCTTATTCTAGTGCTTTTCCACTATCATTCCATTCTTCCATTCCAGAATGGCATTGCATATTCTGTGCTATTACATGTTGAAAATACATGATCTGCTTTTTTATTTTGATTTTACAGAGGTTGCAGTTAAGAGATCACCTTGACTCTCAGAAGAGACTTTGGAATTTAAACAGTCTCAAGACTGAAAGACTATGGGGACCTTTGGATTTGGGCTGAATATATTTTACAATATGATATTGCTCTGAGCCTATGGGGGCCAAAGAGAGATTAAGTGAGAATCTCTCATCCATAACTTTATGTATTACCATACTTAGGCTCAAATTGATGGACTGGTTATGGAAGCAGTATGGAGTGTGGCCTTATTGGGGGGCATATGCTACTAGATTGGACTTTGAGGTTTCAAAAGTCCACATCAAGATGAGTCTCTCTCGCTTTCTCTTCTGACTGAGAATACAGATATAGATCTCAGCTATGCCTCTTATGCTATGTCTTCTTCTCCCCATGATAATTAATGATTAACCCTGAAATTGTAAGCAAGTATGCAATTAAATGATTTCTTTTTTATAATAATTGCCTTGGTAATTGTGTCTTTTTTACATTAACAGGACAGTAATTGAGACATGGGTTAAATATTACAACTATCCGTCGGTACAAAGACAAATGTGTAGAATCCAGTTAGGGGTTATATTATTTTAACAACATGATTGCTTATTCTCCTCCAACATTTTTGACTTCATAGTCCTAGGGAGGTTGCTAGGTTCCCACAACCAGGTATAACCATCCTTTTGTTGAATTGGTCTTAAGTCCAATTAGAGAGCTGTGGGATACTGTCAATGCATGAGGACCATTATTGGACTTTTACAGTGATTGGGTCATGAAGGTCATTGTTGTCACTCATAGAAATCTCAGCTGGAATGAACGGTCTGTTGCTGTTTTCCTTGAAAGATTGCACAGGGCCTTCAGCTCCCATGAGTGCTAATGCTCAACAGGGAGACTTTCAAGCATGGTTTTGCTCAGGGTCTGCTGCTCTGCCTCTGAAAGAAATTTTCAATGTTTTATCTTCTCAGTAGAAATTTTAAAAAATGTTTCTATGTCAAAGATTCACTTGTGTTCAGTTATGCATTTTATATATATATAAATATATATAAAATATATATATATATATATATTTGGTTATAATATTAACTTAATTTTTATTTAAAAACACTGCCAAAATTATTACAGAAGAAAAATATTCTTAATATATCATCAATCTATCTTGAAGACCATCAGCATTGCAATCATTTTACTTTTTAAAATATACCTTTATTCTATTCACCCTTGCCAGGGAGGTCCATGTGTCCTCCCAGATCCCTGCTCTTTTCCTAACTTCTCGAGGTCTGCAGTTATAGCTTGATTAACATTTATTTAACAGTCAATATCGATATCCACTTATTAGTGAGTACACACCATATTTGTCTTTCTGGGTATGGATTATCTCACTCTGGATGATTTTTTTTTTGCTGTAGTTGTATCAACTTGCCTGAAAATTTTGTCATTCATTTTTAAAACCTTTTTAAGTTTATTCTTCTCTCATATAGTATATCCTGAGAGTAGTTTCCCCTCCTTGGCCTCCTCCAGTCTCTCTTCATCACCTCACAGCCCACCTTCCCCTCCCATGAATATCAACCAAACATGGTATATCAAGTTGCAGTAAGCCTAGGCACCTCTCTTGAATTAAAGCTAAATGAGCCAACCTACTATAAGGAAAGGGTCAGCAAACCAAATAACCAGATTAAAAAATAATGGTCATCATCCTTAATCACCAGTGAAATGCAAATCAAAAGAACTCTGAGATTCTTTCGTAACACCTGTCAAAATGACTAAGATAAGAAAACACAAGTGACTGTTTATGATAGTAAGGATTTAGAACAAGGGGACTATTCATCCATTGTGGGTGGAATTGCAAACTTAGCAGCCACTTTGGAAACTAATATGGAAGTTTTTCAGAAAACTGAAAATTGATATATCTTAGTAAGCAGCTTTTTTTAACAGTAAGATTCAAAGGAAAGCGAATACCAGGAGAATACCAGGAGTCCTAAGCAGGATTCTCATGGGCTCACAAACTGAAGAAGCAGGCATGAGGCCTATGAAGCCTGAATGGATCTGCACCAGGTCTTTTGCATATGTTATTACTTCTTGGTATTTTAACCAGTGGGATTAGATGTCTTTCTTGCTCTTTGCCTGCTCTTGAGAGTCTTTTCCTTCTATTGCATTGTCTTCTCTATCCCTGATAGGAGGATTTTCACTTTGTCTTTTTGTACCTTGCTTTGTTCTTTTTGTCTGTCATCTCTTGGAGACCTGCTCTTTTCAGAAGGGGAAATGAAGTGGAGCGTATCTGAGGAAAAGGGAAGATGTAGAAATCAGGGAAGAGTGGAGGGACATGAATTCATGGTCAGGGTATACGTATGAGAGAAGAATCTATTTTCAATGAAAATTAAATAAATGATAAATTGAACTATATGTAGGAAGAAGGAATTTCAATGAAGAAAAAAATAAAATATACCCTAATTAGTTTTTACTCTTAATATGATTTCCTACTTAATATTTATGAGACTTCCATTTTCTCTATTTTTTGGGCTTTAGTTAGTTTTTTTATTTACACAATTTACTATCTAATTTTTGTGAGTAATCAGCATGCATGTTTATATATGTATCATGTGTCTTCAGGGTACCTACCCAAGTTAGAAAAAAACACAAATCTCTAAGACTGGATTTACAACAGTTTTGAGTTGCCACTGGGTGCTAGAGATTGAACATAGCTCATCTGTAAGAGAAACAATTGCTTTTAAAAACTGACCCAACTGTTTATCACTTGCTAAGAGAGAGATTTTTTAGTTCCATCTATTTGCCTAAGAATTCAATGAATTCATTTTTTTAATAGCTGAGTAGTAGTACTCTGTTGTCTAAATGTACAACATGTTCTGTATCCATTCCTCTGTTGAAGGACATCTGGGTTCTTTCCAGCTTCTGGCTATTATAAATAAGGCTGTTATGAACATAGTGGAGCATGTGTCCTTGTTATATATTGGAGCATCTTTGGGTATATACTTAGGAGTGGTGTAACTTGGTCCTCAGATAACACTATGTCCAATTTTCTGAGCAACCGCAAGTTTGATTTCCAGAGTAGTTGTACCAGCTTGTAATCCAATCAATAATGGAGGAGTGTTCCTCTTTCTCCACATGTTTGCCAGCATCTGCTGTCACATGAGCTTTTGATCTTAGCCATTCTGATTAGTGTGAGGTGGAATCTCAGGGTTGTTTTGATTTGGATTACCCTGATGGCTAAAGATGTTGATCATTTCTTTAGGTGCTTCTTGGCCATTTGATGTTCCTCAGTTGAGAATTCTTTGTTTTGCTCTATACCCCATTTTTAATAGTTTTTATAATATATAGTTTTAATAATTTAATTGTCTGGAGTCTAATTTCTTGTCTTGTTTGTATATGTTGGATATTAGCTCTCTATCAGATGTAGGATTGGTAAAGAACTTTTCTGAATCTGTTGGTTGCAGTTCTGTCTTATTGACAGTGTCCTTTGACTTACAGAAGGCTTTGCAATTTTATGAAGTCTAATTTGACAATTCTTGTTCTTATAGCATAAGCCACTGGTATTTCTGTTTAGGAACATTTCCTTTATGCCCATGTATTCAAGGGTCTTCCCAACTTTCTCTTCTAATAGATTCAGTGTGTCTGGTTTTATGTTGAAATCCTTGATCCACTTGGACTTGAACTTTGTAAAAGGAGATAAAATATTATACTGAGTGAGATGACCTAATCACAAAAGGACACGCACACATGGTATGCACTCACTGATAAGTAGGTATTAGCCAAAAAGCTCAGAATACCTAAGATACAATTCACAGACCACATCAAGCTCTAGAAGAAGGAAAAACAAAGTGTAGATGCTTCAGTTCTTCTTAGAAGGGGAAACAAAATAATCCAGGGAGGAAATATGGAGACAAAGTGTGGAGCAGAGAGTGAAGGAAAGGCCATCCAAGACTGCCCCATCTGGGGATCCATCTCATATACAGTCACTAAATGTAGGCACTATTGTGGATGCCAAGAAGTGCTTGCTGACAGGAACCTGATATAGCTGTCTACTGAGAGGCCCTGCAGTGCTTGACAAATACAGAGACAGATGCTTGCAGCCAACCATTGAACTGATCATGGTGACCAAAATGGAGGAGTTAGAGAAAGGACTGAAGAAGCTGACGGGTTTGCAACCTCATAGGAAGAACAGCAACATCAATCAAACCAAGCTCCCAGTGTCTAAAACACCAACTAAGGAGTATGCATGGAGGGATCCATTGTGTAGTCATATATGTCGTAGAGGATGGCCTTGTTGGTATAAAAAAGGTGATATTTTCTTCTAATAACTTGTGGTTTTCTCTGCATCTTGTAGTTCTTTAATTCTGAACTTAAGTTGGATTTTTTTTAATTAAACTATAGTTCATTTCATTATGTCCTTTCTGTTTTGTTCTATGGAGTTAAAGACTATGGCATCTTAACTGCCATTTGCCCCTTTTATTTTCTGTTTTAGAGAGTTCATTTGATTCTTTTTCATAGATATCAAGTTTCTAATGAAATTCTCTAACTCATGAAAATATATAATGTATACATTTGAGAGACTATATGATTATATATAAAATATATAACTGCAGCAGTTCACAGGGAATAAATGAGGGAGTCTAACCCCTTAAATCTAAACTTAGAAGAAGTTGAGTTTTTCTGGGAGTCAAAGCTGACTTCTAGACGACCAGTAATTCCCCCAAACTCCATTTCATAAGTCCCAAAAGTCTTTAAGTTGTTGACCACAAATATCATCTTCAAATAACATTTGTGGACATTGTGTTCACTTGCTGTAATTTTTCTTTCACTTAAAATTAATGTGTGTGGTAATATTTGATTGCTACAATCTTAATACTTACATCCTTCCTGGATATCCATGTTGATATCTAGCCATCAGTGTGCTTGTCAAAGGAAAAGGAACTCTGGGAAATGACTACGTGATTAAGATGGATAATGCATTAGAGTCATGTCCTTTAAAAAAAAGCATGGAAATCTGCCTTACCCATAATATGTGTTAACACATTGATGGTAGGTCAGAAGGCATTATTTCCAAAGAAAAATGCCCAATAAATAATGAATTCCCAACCTCCTTGATATCAACTTTCATAGTCTCAATATTTGGGAATATGAATCTTAATTCATGCAATATCAAGTTTATTTCACTTTGTTATAGTTGCCCAAATGGTCAGGTATTGATATAACAAACCATTAATATTGCCTTGAGGCTCTTATTATTAGCAGAGGCATTTAGTATTTTTTTTCTGAAGAAACTTACTTTTGCCATGCAATTATCCCAACCTTTATTTATATAGAATTCAAGAGGGACTTGCTGAATATCCCCTTCATGTTCAAACAAAAGTATAATCATTTAAATATTTTCTTTTCTAATATGGAATTTTCAAAGTCTATGTTTACTTTTAAGTATAAGATTCTTGCAACTCCATGACTGGCAGTGCCATGTTTAATGATCTGTTTAATGATTTTAAAACAGGACCTTCTAATTAGGTTATTTAGGCTCTCATCATCTTCAAAATATTAAATCAAATTTTACTTAATATTTTTGCTAAGTAAACTAAGAAAATTTACTTCTCATCTGGTAATAGTTTGGAAAGACCTCTCCCTCTACCATAAATTGTGAATACCTTATGTATTAAAATATTTATGTTCTCTACCTAGGTTTTTGCAGTTTCTTAGAAAATATTCTCAAGGGAACTGATTATTATTTAATAAGGTCAATCATTTTGTAACATTATCCAGAGAGTTTAGTTTTCATCTAAAGTATTTTGACAGGCTCAGTCTCTATGAATAAAGCAGTATATTATTACAATGTTAAGGTTCTCTTTTGTAACAATAGGCAAAGCCTCTCACAGAGACAACTACTGATATGATAACATTAGCAAAAAAGCCAATGCATCTCCTCATGGGAGGAATTTTTCCCTAGATAAGTGACAAAATATTAAATATATTGTGACATTTTTTATTTTAGACACTATTTTATAGCTGAAATATATTAGCCATGAATTTCATCAACATTTATGATTTTTACAAATTCAAAAGCCTGTCATTTCATGGTGAAATCTGTTTATTGTAAATATGAAAGAAGAACTGGTTATGTTTTCCAGTGTTGCCCCACAAATTGTTTACTTATAGGTGACTCTGTGCTCTGTCTCAATATAGAACTTAACAGTTTTTCAAGGTTTCTCATCTTCAAGGTGATGTCAAAACCAGAAAACATAATAAAGACTCAGCCAAATGAGTATTTGTCCTATTGCGCACTGCTATGTGGGGTTGATAACATACTAATGAAATTGTTGAAAGTGTTGTCCATCACCCTCAACCTCTATGATGTGTATCAATAGATGATAAAATTCCTTTCCTATGTTGATGTACTACAGAGCCCCTACTTACAGAACACAAAAAAACCACACATATAGCATTTAACACTCACATATATTGCAATACTATTATACAAATGACTACAAATGCCCTCTCACCAGTTTCTGTGCATGCTAAATCACTGCACCTGTTATATTTAAACATCAAGCAGTAATAATACATGTGCTATGTCAATGATTAATTAATAGATCTATTGAGAGCTGTTGGTAAGTGATTATGCTTATTAATATTGACTTCATAATTGTGCTATAAGTTATAAAAATGTAACTCAAATAGAATTGATTATTATTAGCATTTAAAAATCATTAAATTTGCTAATGTGATGTCTTATAAATGTAACTTTTATTCAACAGATGTGACTTACTGTTGAATAAGCTCACCTTTTCTAGGTCTTTCTGTACCCTGGCTAGCTAGTTCAACTCAGCTGTTCTGCTTCAAAATTCTCTTCAAGCTGACTGAGTCAAACTTGCTTCTTTCAGCTTCTCACTTAATTGCTCTGCTTGGGCTCAAAGTAAATCCTGCAATTTGTTCTAACTTGATGGTTTCTTGTTCTCTGCATTCTACTAATTCTAAAGGAACTCATAAATAACCTCAATTCTACTGCATTGCACTCACATAACTACAATGAGCTAAAATTCCCTGAACTAAATGAATCCTAACTCACTATCTATTTTTCTCATGAGAGTTGGGCTTATTTCTGACTCATTCTGTAAAATTTTTCTCTAACTAGTCAGTTTATCCCTCAAGTAGAGGTCATTGTTTTGGATTAAAGGTGTGTATTAAGGGTTTTCCTATTCCAGCTAAATAATACTGTAATCTAGAGTGTTTATGTATTCCAGCCAGATAACATAGATCAAGAAGGTCTTTTAATGTTATCCCTTGCTAGAGGAGCCATGTTGCTGGATTAAACTTCTTCTACAATGCTTTAATTTTAGAGAGGTAGTATGAAAACATTTGTTCCAAATCCAGTTTCAGTGTTAGTATCCCTACTATTACTCTCAAATTAGAAAGAAAACTATAGAATTATTCACAAATCTTGATGCTTTTACATCAACTTTTACTATCAATTGGCACCTACCTAACAAACTACAATTGCTCTATAATAGTAAAGACAGAAAAAAGGACTTGGTTTGAAATGGATATCTCTTTGAATGCACTGATAAATTCAAACTTTATCTACAAGTAAATTACATTTAGTTAACTCATTAGTTTCCTGTAGGTGTTGAAACGAATTAACATAAATGGTGTTTCATAAAACAAAATCAATAACTTCTAGTGAAGTTACAGTGATAAAATGTTCAAAATTAAAATGGGGTCACTATTAAATTCATTATGAAGACCCTGGATAGGGAATAAATTTCTTGTTTTTTTTCTGCATAGGCTCCATGCTTTGCCATTTGACCACATCATGCTACTCTCCATGCCTATGGATGTAAGTTGTGCTTTTCTCTATCATTCTTTGTTCTATATTTCTTATTTTAATTTTCCAACTTCTTGGGATGATCCCTAAGATTTTATTTATTATGGTTGAGTTTTACAACCAAGGTTATTTTATTATCAAGACCACCTATTTAACCCCATAAGATTTAATTTACCAAACAAAATGTTAACAATAAGGGAGATAACAGAAGATGGTCAGATGGGCTGGAAAGTGTTCAGCTATTAAAGGAGAGGGTCACAACTAAAAGAACAAGAAGATGGTCAGACATCTGAAGAGGACAGTGTTTAATATCCTATTTCCAAGTATTTATAACTGTACCATATTTGAAAAAATAGACAGTGGAACTGTCTCATAAACATTCAAGCCATTGAAGCATCAATACTGTGCCCAAAATTCCATTACAATATAATCAGCTAAGAAATTCTAAATTTATTCATCTGGGTTATTTCTTACAAAGTATAATTTGATAAGATTCTGACTATGAAACATATACTTCTAAAAATGAAAACAAACACAAAAACCAACCAACCAACCAACCAATCAAGCAAAAACATGGTAAGAAATGATCAATATTTAAGCTCTAAAGAAAGCCCAGATGCCCCTCAATAGAGGAATGGATACAGAAAATGTGGGACATTTACACAATGGAGTACTACTCTGCTATTAACAACAATGAATTGATTATATTCTTAAGCAAATGGATGAAACTAGAAAATATCATCCTGAGTGAAGTAACCCAATCACAAAAGAACACACATGGTATGCACTTGCTGATAAGTCGATATTAGCCCAAAAGTTTGGAATACCCAAGATACAATTCATAGACCACATGAAACTCAAGAAGAAGGAAGACTAAGGTGTGGATAATTTGGTCCTTCTTAGAAGGTAGATCAAAATACCTATGGCTTACAGCCAACAATGTGCTGAGCATAGGGACCCCAATGGAGGAGTGAGAGAAATGACCCAAGGAACTGAAGAGGTCTGCTGCCCTGCAGAAGGAACAATAATATGTACCAACCAGTACCCCTAGAACTCCCAGGGACTAAACCATCAACCAAAGAGTACACATGGAGGGTCTCATAGCTCCAGCTACATGTGTAGCAGAGGATGGCCTTTTCAGACATCAGTGAGAGGAGAGGCCATTGGTCTTGCGAAGGCTCAATGCCCCAGTGTAGTGGAATGCCAGGTCAGGAAAGTGGGGGGAGGAGTGGAAAGCAGGGGGAGGGGGGATGGGAAAGGGGATTTTCAGAGGAGTAACTAGGAAAGGGGATAGATTTGAAATGTAAATAAAGCAAATATCTAATGAAAAAAAGAAATCCCTATTTAGGGAATCCAGCTCAAAAGCAGAAGAGGCAAAAATGGTTCATAAATCCCACCAGAGTTTTAAACATATTAAGAAAATTTTTACCAAGTTTTGTGCTCAGACATATTCTCTATCTCTCCACTTTTAATGTAGCTTTAATTTCCTCAGATGAAATCATGAGATAAGAACTTTATGTAAGTTGCGAAATGTAGGGCTTGAGTTGAGCCCAGAGCATTTACTTCTCTGTACTAACAATTCATAGCTGTAGGGCTGAAAGCTTCTAACGATCCATATAATCTAATCTTCTGCAAGCCCAGATCTTGAATGCTTTAGCTTTCAGCCTCCAAATTCTACCCTGTACCTAGAACACTTCAGCCTCCAATATTTACTGTTGAATAAACCCACTGTTTCTTTCTCTTTATGAACACTGACTGGATGGTTCGACTAAGCTCTCCTGGCTCAAACTCATGCTGTCTTCAGGCTGACTGATTAAAATTAGCTTCTCTTGGCTTCTGACAGAATTGTTCTGCTTGGAAAGACTGCCTCTGAACTTGATGAACTAAACTATTCCAAATGCAACTGAGCTTAATTGAATTGCATTGCACTGCACTGTACTGCACTGAACTGAACTCACTTGACTCTTTCTCCCTCACTGCTCTTAAGTAGCCTCTCTGTCAGTTCTAGTGAGAGTTGAGCATATCCTATCTCTGACTCATTCTATCAAATCATCCTCTGATTCATCATTTTGTCTGGCCCTCAATTAGATCTTATTATTTGGGATTCAAGTGTTAACTAAAGTAGGTCTGTATTCCAGCCAAAGGGATTAAAGTTATGTGACTTTTCTGCATTCCAGCTGGATCATATGTTTGGAGATGTTGCCTTACTAAAGCAGCCATGTTTCTCTACTCTGGATCTCTTGCTCATTTTCATAGTGATGATTAGTTTTATGTCATCTTGAAAGAAGGTAAAGTTATCAAAGAGTAAGGAACTTTAGTTGCAAAAATGCCTCAAAAATACACCATAAGCAACTCTATAGGTTATTTTCTTAATTAGCTATTGATGGGGGAGGGACCAGCCCATTGTGGGTGGTGACATCCCTGGGTTGGTAGTCTTGGGTTCTGTAAGAAAACAGGCTGAACAAGCCAAGAGGAGCAAGACAGTGAGTACCACTTTTCCATGGCGTCTACATCAGTGTCTGCTTCCAGGTCTTCGTGCAATGCTTTCGTTCCTGTGTTTGATTCTTCCATAACCATAGTCTATCTCCAAAGGAAGTCAGAACTGAAAGTCAAACCAAGGATGAGCCTAGAGACAGGAAATGAAGAAGCCATGAAGGGATGTTACTTACTGGCTTGCTCCACATGACTTGCTCAGACAACTTTTTTATAGAACCTAGGACCACTAGCCCAGGGATGGCCCCCCACACAAAAAGCTAGGCTCTTCCACTTCAATACTTAATTAAAAACAATGATAGGGTTGAGTATAGCCCAGTCTTATGGAGGCATTTTCTCAATTAGTTTTGCCTCCTTTCAGATGACTCTAGCCTTTGTCAAGTTAACAGAAAATTAACCAGCGCGTTCATGTTGACCACTTTGGGAACTCCTTAAACTTTGATTGGAGGTTTATAGAGTGTATTTCTTTATTTAACTGAGATTTCCTGATGTAGGCCTGTTCATAGACACTGGTGATTGTTATTCCTTCTTATGAAGCTCCTGCCAGAAGACTTACATCTATTGTATTGGTTCCTGATACACCATTCTGGGTGAGCCTTTCAGAAGTGACTATATTGCAGGGTCTCTGATCTCATAGGCTATATAATATATTAATAGATTTGCAATATTATAAAATAATTTGAAGGTGGTAAAAAAACAGAGATGAGATCTTATTGATAGAGTCAGTCATTACTGGTGTGTGTTAGAAGGTTATAAATTGTCTCTGGCCTACCCCTGTATGTTTTTCTCCTTCTAGGCTGCCATAATGTAAATAGTTTTCTCCTCTGCTCATAACTCTCATAGTAGTATCAAGATTCTGCTATCTAATAGCAACGGTGCAAGGTGACCATAAATGTTAACTAACATAATCAAGATCCAAAATAAATATTTACTTCTTTAATATGCTTGTTCAGGGAATGTGTCACAGTGACAAATAAAAAACTGCATATTGATTAACTTACTTTGTATTTCTTCTACTCTTTCCAGAAAGAGCTTGAAGAAAGGAATGAAAGTCCCTAGAACATATTAAAGACTTAGTCTTTGAAGCAATCTGCTATCCATCCTGAAGCTATCTATGAATCAAGCAATACTAACCACATTATAAGCACTAAAATAAAACTCTCTTATCACTCAGCAAATGCCCAGTCTTTGGAGGAATTGTGGGGAGAATTTATTATGTTTTCACTATACCACAATTTCTTTCTTTGATAGTTTTCCTTTTTCTTAAAAATACTTATTCGGTTAGGAGCATCATGAAGAAAACTAATCAGATCTACAAATGTTTGCTTTGAAATCTCCTCAGTAAATATCCAGGTCACGGATTTGTAAATCCTGCTTCTTTTACCAGTTCACTTTTCCTTCAGTTTCTAATGTCATATTACTCTTTCCACATGAGCATTTGTTAAAATCATTCACCATGCTAATATTTCTATTAACATTTTGTTTATAGCAACATATATATTCTCTCAAATAATAAAAAAATACATTTTGTGTTTTGTTGCTAAGCCATTTTGAATGGTCACCTGAACCCATTTTAATGTTTGTATTTCTGCCAACCTTAAACTAAGATGAAAGCATTTTCTGATGTTGTTTGAAAATTCCTCTGTTCTTTATCATTAACCATTTCTATAGCCACTTTCAGACATTTACATAGGTCAAGCTGGTACCTTTTAGAAGGTGTTGATACCACAATCAATGTGTAGAATTTTATTTCCTCCAAAAGATAATCTTTACATAGAGGTAATAGTAGATATTCACCACATCTATAAAATATCACCATATCATCTCTTAGATTAATTTTTTATTGAAAAATTATGAACTATAGCCTAGGCAAGTTGACACATAAAAGTGATTAGCACAGTTCATTTAAAATACATCAAAATTAATTTTATTAATGTATCATGATGTTAATACTAGCTGAAGTACAGAGATTTATTGCACATAAAATGCCAAAAACAAGCTTTGAAAACAAATAATTCTATCTATGTGCTTTTTTATTCTTTTGTAAAATAAACTAGTGTTTACATGTTCTGAAAACAAGATCTTTTCATAAATATTCTGGATGATTCCAATTTTTGGGTGGGAGGGTATAATGGAATTTAATACAAAACAAAGAAAGATTAAATGGAAAATATTGAAAATAATTTCTTGGCTTTTACCTTGAACAGTTTTACCCTATTTTCTCATATTTACAGTTTTTATTTAGAGAAATATATTTTACTAGAATGAAAATAATCTCAAGAAAGGAATTTATTAGAATTGAATCAAGATAAAGATAAGAGATACTAGAAATTGATCCAAAAGCATGGTACTGTTTTTATTATTTAAAGAAGTAGAATAAATGGACTTAAAATGTAAAATGATAATTTTATATAAGATAGTAGAATTATAAAGTTAATTTCTTCATAATCTAGTACACTGTACTAGTGAGGGTTCTCTAGAGCCACAGATTTTATGGAATACCTCTATGTACTAGGGTAAATTATTGAATGATTTAGAGGCTGCAGTCTAAACTAACCCAAAAATTTGCAGCTATTAATGGGACATTCAAGAATCTAGAAATTGCTCAGGCCCACAAAGGTAGTAGTTTCAGCTGAATTCAATCTAAACTGGAATCTCGAAGAAGTAGATTCCAACACACGTACTGGCAAATAACTGCTAGTAAGTGAAGAAGATTGAGACTTCCTTCTTCCCTTGTCCTTTCAGAGGCCTCCAGCTTAAGTTATGGCCCAAATTAAAGGTGTCTACTACCACACCTGGACCTAAGCTCTTCTTTTCTTGGAACTTGCACTGTCACAGGCTGGCCTTGAACTCAGAATTCTGTTTGATTCTGTCTTTTGGAATTAAAGATATGCTTTACATTGCCTGGGCCTAAGATTTTTATAACCATAATGCTTCAATATCTGGATCAAAAGTCTGTGACTTCCAGACTGAAGATCAGGATGACAGGGTGTCCTCTCCATTTCAGGATTGTAATTCACTCCAGATATGGTCAAGTTGAAAACTGGTAATGACCAACATATACACACCTAAGATTTCACCAAGACTTTCAGAAAAAAATTATTCAATGAGCTCCAGGCATGTAAAGGCTTTGAGCGTAGATATGAACATATTCTTGGATTTTAAAAATTTGAGTAATAGATATTAAAGATACTATAAATAAAAATAAAAATATATAGATATGTATGTGATTTAATAATAATTTAGCTACATATAAATCTCATTATAACTATGAATAAAGATAGAGGTATATGGAAAAGAAATTTCCTCCCACTCTCTACACATATATTATGCCATAATTATAAGTGTCTTCTAAGTCAATACCTTTAAAACAGCTCACCAGAAAGAAGCAAATATTACAATTATTTCATAATTATAGTTTAAATTTTATAGTTTTTCTGTTTTATCAGTTAAGAAGTAATCTGAAAATTTAGTCTAATAATTTAATTATTTTTTATTTGATTAATGTAAATTGTAGATTATTAGATCAATGTAAGACCTTCAATTACTTTTAGCAGAATTAGTTACAAAAACACAAACACATTTGTCCAAATAAATCAATAAATAACCAATCACATTTTAGAGCTTCTCAATTCATTCTAAATCAATAAGTCATCCAGTTCTCAGTTTTAACATGCTAGGGTTCATCTAGAAGACTTCTGAACAGACAGTATGCATCTTTTGAATTTCTGATTTAATATACCTAGCATAAATTCTAATTATTTATATTTTTGAGAATTTCAAACTGATTCTATTGCAGAAGTCACTATTGCAAGTGTGCATAATAAAGATAACTATAGCAACAGGCAAGCAGATCAATGGAACAGGATTGAAGACCCAGAAATTAACCCACAGACTTATGGTCACTTGATCTTTGATAAAGGAGCCACAACCATCCAGTGGAATAAAGATAGCCTTTTCAACAAATGGTGCTGGTTCAACTGGAGGTCAACATGCAGAAGAATGCGAATTGACCCACTCTTATCTCTTTGCACTAAGATCAACTCCAAGTGGATCAAGGACCTCCACATAAAACCAGACACACTGAAACTATTAGAAAAGAAACTTGGGAAGACCCTGGAGGACTTGGGCACAGGGGAAAAGTTCCTGAACAGAACACCAATAGCTTATGCTCTAAGATCAAGAATCGACAAATGGGACCTCATAAAATTACAAAGTTTCTGCAAAGCAAAGGACACTGTCAGAAAGACAAAATGGCAACCAACAAAGTGGGAAAAGATCTTCACCAACCCCACATCCGACAGAGGGCTAATATCCAATATATACAAAGAACTCAAGAAGTTAGACCCCAAAGAACCAAATAACCCTATCAAAAAATGGGGCACAGAGCTAAACAAAGAATTTTCACCAGAAGAAATTCGGATGGCCGAGAAACACCTTAAAAGATGTTCAACATCATTAGTCATCAGGGAAATGCAAATCAAAACAACCCTGAGATTCCACCTCACACCAGTCAGAATGGCTAAGATTAAAAACTCAAGAGACAACAAGTGCTGGCGAGGATGTGGAGAAAGAGGAACACTCCTCCACTGTTGGTGGGATTGCAAAATGGTAAAACCGCTCTGGAAATCAGTTTGGCAGTTCCTCAGAAAATTGGGCATGTCACTTCCAGAGGACCCTGGCATACCACTCCTGGGCATATACCCAGAGGATTCTCCTGCATGCAATAAGGACACATGCTCCACTATGTTTATAGCAGCCTTGTTTATAATAGCCAGAAATTGGAAGGAGCCCAAATATCCCTCAAAGGAGGAATGGATACAGAAAATGTGGTATATTTATACAATGGAATACTACTCAGCAATTAAAAATAATGAATTCATGCAATTTGTAGGTAAATGGTTAGACCTGGAAAATATCATCCTGAGTGAATTAACCCAATCACAAAAGAATGCACATGAAATGCAGTCACTGATAAGTGGATATTAATGAGCCCAGAGCCCTAATTACTCAAGACACAAATAGCAAGTCAAATGATTCCCAAGAAGAAGAAAGGAGAGGACCCTGGGCCTGTAAAGATTGCATCCAGTTTAGTAAAGAAACCGAGGGGGGAGGGGGAATGATTGGGGAACAGTTGGGGTGGGGAGAGGAACTATGGGAACTATGGTGGGTGGGAACTGGGAAAGGGGAAAGCCTTTGGAATGTAAACATAGAATATAGAAAATAAAGATAACTGTGCAAAGAAATCATTAAATTCTGGGTAACTTTTGATAAATGAGCCACTATCAATACTGTTGTTTAGAGATTCCTAAAAGCATGGTTAAATGTTAAAGTATCACCTTGGTGCAGCCAATATAAGACTCTCTACACTTTCACAAGTTCTTCATCTACTTTATTCATATGTACTCTCAAATTTGAGAGTGTTTATCTAACTTTAACTTATATAAGAAATAGGTATATTTAAAAATATCTTTTACTTTTCAAATTTGTTAGTAAAGCATAAATCAAAACTACATTTAGGTATATAGCGATATTTTAACAGTCCAAATATATAAAAGTATTAATCAGAAATATTTCTTACTTTATAAAAGTCTTTCTAAACAAATATATACTCTTTATATTAAATTATAGTCTTTATAATCTCAAGATTGTAAGATGAAATTTTAATACATTTTAATTTCTATGGCTATCCTGTCCAGTGCAGTAAGGATTACTTACATATAGATACACTAAAATTTATACCAATTAATTAATTAATTATTAATTAATTGATTATTAACTAACTAATTAATTAATAAATACTGGAAGCCATTAATCACAAGCACAGGAAAAATACATATTTTCATTTCCAAAGAAAGGTTCAAGTTCCTACTCTTAAAGTCAGTTGGCTCTTCTGTAATGACAACTGGATGGTATTTTTAAAATTAACTTTCCATAGGATATGTGTATATATTTTAATAAATATATACTACATTTATAATTTTCTTTAGGATACTCATAATACATGTAACACATTCCCAGATCTATGCTGAAATTTTATAAAAATATTATTTGTAATCAGCTACTGATTTCTCCAAAGACCTCAGCCCTTAGAGTGATAATTTTAGACTAATTCCTGCTTTCTGATTTTTATATATCCATCTTACTCTCTGTACTGTTGAAATCAATAAAAGCATGTCTCACTTCCTTGAACTTTTGAGGCTTCTTTTCAATTCATACTGCAATAATGAGCTTTGATTTTCTGTGCTAGATTCACAAGAGATTCAGAGGCAACTCAAATGTTTCTTGTGTTAAAAATAAATTTTCACTTTAATAGAAAGCAAAGCAGAATCCTGGGACTATGTCGAGGACACAGGTGAAGTAACATAAATACAACTACAGATAGAATTTTAAGCAGTATTCAGACTTCCACAGGGTCTAAAACTCTGGGTATATGCAGGCTCCTTTTGCAGATAAAATCTTATCTTATCCTTGATAACAGAAATATCCCTAAATTCATTTTTCAAGTATATTCAAACAAAACAAACAATGACTTTTGGTAAGAAGGTTGACATTCTATTTGGTGATATCATTTAAGTGGTACTAATGTACTAATTGTCATTGTTTTTGACCTTTCCTTATCTCATACTAATCCCAATGCAATTCATTGAAAAATGGTGAGATTTGATTGTGGAAGAAGCTACCTCTGACTACAGAAACATTTTGTTTTGTTTTGTTTTGTTTTGTTTTGTCTTTTTGTACCAATGCTGCATATTTTCTTAGTTTCCAAATAAAACATTACTGTTAGAAGGCAAAATGTGATTTGCATACCACTTCAAAGGTTTCCCAATCCACTTGAGGAAGGAATATCTGGAAAAGTGTATTTGTTGTTTGAGGAGATGAGAGAACTGGAGTTCAGTGTATCGACTATTATAAACACTCAATAGCCAACAAGAAGCATCAAAATAGATATTTTTAATTCAGAAAATTAGCAAGACTTCACCATGCCACAATGTAAAATAGGACCTGAATTATATGTTACCAATTCAATAACTGAGAAGTAATGTCCTTATTTGACCAACATGCATTCATTTATTGTTAATTTTAAAAAGGGGTAAACACATCTTAGAGCATAATATAACACATGATACATGATACTTCATATTTCTTTTTCTCCTGCCTCCTCCTCCTGTTCCTCCTTCCATTGTCTTTGTTTTTTGTTTTGTTTTGTTTTGTTTTGTTTTGTTTTGTTTTGTTTTTGAAACAAGCTCTTTCTCTTCATAACCCTGGCTGTCCTTGAACTCACTCTGTAGACCTTGAACTCAGACATTCACATACCTCTGCCTACAACATGCTGGGATTAAAGGTATGTGGCACCACCACTTAACTTGAATCATTTTCAAGAAAGAAGGACAGAATAAAGAAAACAATCCTTTTAAATTGATATCTCAGTGGAGTAGAGAGATGATTCTTCAGGTAAAAGTGAGTACTGTTCTTGTTGAGGACCTTGGGTTGTTTCCCAGAACCCACATGGTAGCACAAAATAGTCTGGTACTCCAGCCCTATAGGATCTTATGACATTTTTTTGTCTACCTTGACTACTGTTCTTACAGGATTCACAACTATTGCTGTGCAAAAACACTAAAATATATAAAGTACAATTTAAAATACTGATTGATGATCTCCTACCTTTTATATTTTAAAAGATTATGTTGTCATAGACTCCTTCTACCTTATGTATCCGTATCATTGGTAGAAACATTAAAATTTAAATTTAAGGATGGTAGAGGCTACTATATCTGCAGGGATATAAGATGAACATATATATAACAGGTAGGAAGGCATAGCTTTAAAAACAAAGTGAGGGCATGACTTGCAGGGAGATTACCATTTCATGCAATAGAGGTCATTCTTTCAAGTTACTTGTCTGGAGATGAAAGATTTTACTCAGTTAGAGGGAAGTGAGAACTTTCACTATGTATCCCTACTGGAATCATAAGTAAACCTAAGCCATACATGAAAAAATAACTCAATTTATTTAGCATTCTTCTTTTTAATACACAATTTATAAATAGCACATTAAATTATATATATATAAATTCATATACATATACATACACATACATATACATAACATACACATACACATACATATACATACATATACATACATCAGAGAAATTTTAGTTTTTGTTCCATTCAAATTTAACTATAACAATGGAATGGTAATTAATATCCTCTGAGAGAAACTAAGGATACTTACTAAAATGAAGCTGAATGAAAAGGTGACTGATTGTCAAATGAAGATAGTGTCCCAGTAATTAATATATAAATGCACATAGTATGTTTTAAATTTGACTAGTTCTCAATTTATCTGGAATCAATGGAAGGGGAGATTCTTGGTCCTGTGGAGGCTCAATAACACAGCATAGCGAAATGTTAGGGTATTGAGGTAGGAATGGGGAAACTGGGAAGGGGAATAACATTTGAAATGTAAATAAATAAAATAACCAGTAAAAAAAGAAACATTAAATTAACTCACAATGAACTCTCAATGGTGGCTATAAAGGTATATAGGATAACATATCAGTTAGATAGGAGATTAACACTGTCTCTCTCATGTCCGGTTCCAACCTCCAAATCCTTACATGTAGCACATGCAGTACAACATAGAATAAATACAGAAACATGGGGAGTATAAAGGACCCTGGGAATGGGGTTACAAAATGGGAAAATGAAAAAATCTAAAGTGAGCCCCAAACCACCTTCTAAATATTTGGTCAGAACTATCCAAATGACTCCATATTAGCCTATAAGAGACTGAGATTTGCCCCTGTTTTTAAAGATAATACAATTAGGAGACAAGACTTGGATAATTCGGGCTGGTTGTGACACAAAAGTCATTTTTCTATAGTTTGGCTTCCATTGCTTCAGAAAATATTAGTCAAACTACTAAGACAGTTCATCATCTAAGCATTCCTACCTAGCTGCAATATCAATGAACCACAACAATGACATGGTATATGCCATGCACATGTTGGTGGTGATCAACAGATGTGCAATGTGTTTTAAGGTCCACTCAACAGGAGGGAAATTATTCCTAGTAATGAAAACAGCCAGCTTCATAGAGAGTGTGATTATGAAACTTAGAACACAATATACTACTTCTGTTTTGTTAAATAGCATAATTCTTTCTTTTATTTTTATCAGATATTTGCTTTATTTACATTTTGAATGTTAACCCCTTTCCACATTACCCCACTGAAAAGCCCCTATCCCATCCCTCTCCCCCTGCTCAGGTCTCTCAATTTCCTGACTTGCATTTCCCTATTCTGGGGAATTGAGTCTTCACAAGACCAATGGCCTCTCCTCTCACTGATGTCTGAAATGGTCATCTTCTGTTACATATGTAACTGGAGCCCTGCAACCCTCCATATGCACTCTTTGGTTGGTGGTTTAGACCCTGGGAGCTCTGAGGATCCATATTATTGTTCCTCCTGCAGAACTGCAAACTTCTTCAATGCGTTGGTTCCTCTCTCTAGGACCCTGTGAGCCATGGGTATTTTGGTCTACTTTCCAATAAGTATCAAATATCCACACTTTGGTCTTCCTTCATCTTGAGTTTCATGTGAGTTGTATCTTGGGTATTCCCAGCTTTTGGGTTAATATCTACTTCTCAGTGATTAGACTAGCATAATTCTTTATCTATATCTAACCATTATGCCATTGGTCACACTAGCTACAACCCCTCCAAAAAGAATTTCTTTCGAGAACATTGAGAAAAATCACAGAAACTGGACACATGTAAAAATCAATGCATCATCAGTATTCCAGCCTCAACTGATAAATCTACAGAATACCTCTTGCTTCAATGACACAGAGACCATTGAAAAAGAGGGGAAATACTGCAGGAGCCAAAATATCAGCAAGCCTTTGTAAAATAATCTCTTCTAGAAAAGACTGTATGTAAGACAGGAATGTGTGTGTATGTGTGTGTGTGTGTGTGTGTGTGTGTGTGTGTGTGTTTGTGTGTACATCCCTACTCACAGACATAAACATAATCACAGATGAAATGTTGCTTCCCAGAATAGATGGTTATTGGTAGGGTGGAGTTGGGGAAGGACTCATTTTTTGTTTTCCCAATTAATTAATTAATCAGTTAATTAATTAATTAACTTTACATATACATATACTTTATATATATATATCTTATATTGATATAAAATAATGGTATGGTAATTAATATAATGTAATGTAATATAATAATATAATACAATACAATATAATATAATAAATAAATATAATATAATATAATATAATATAATATAATATAATATAATATAATACAACAATAGTAATATAATGAAACACCTAGCATGGACAGAATACTTTTTGTGGGTGCCTATTCCTTAACAAAGAACAATAGGCAGCTACATTTTCTGGTGGCGAGGGAATTAGCCTTTCCCAGTAATTAGTCTCCTTAATGGTAATACAATGAAGATTGGTCACAGAAACAAGATGGATGTACAAACAAACAAAAATTATAGATTCAGAAGACTGTTGTATACCCAGTTATATACACACATGTATACATGTATTTGTAACAATAATATTCAAAGATGATATTAACTTGTAAGTGGAAACTATGGAAGAAGTTATTGGGGGAGGGTACCTGACAGGAGTGGAAAAGTAAAGGAAGATGAATGTATTCCAATTAAAATACATTCAAAAATATAAAATAAATTTACCAATAAAAGAGATATGACTGACAGCAAAAGCATTTTCTAGTTCAAAACTGCTTTTCACATTTCAAAGTATTAGCACATATAGAGTCACCTAGCTGAGAGTTGTAACCTAAGTGTAAACATAATATATATGGGGTGGAGTTGGGGAAGGACTTACTCTTCTTGTGTTTCCCCATTAATCCATTAGTTAGTGAATTGATTAATTAGCTTTACATCCAGGTCACAGAGACCCTCTCCACCAAGTACCACTTCACATGATCCCACCCTTCTTCCTTCCTCTGCTTCATCTTTGAAAACAGGGTGGCCCCCTCCCTGGATAAGAACATACCCTGCATTTCTCTACATAAAGGACTAGGTACATCTTTTCCTTATGTAAAGGGCAAAGGGTTGCCCACTGGGAATTTGACCAAGCTGTAGGGACTATTTGGACAACATAAAAAATCATTTGTGGGAAGAGGTAAAGTCACAACGGTGGAGGGGCAAACCAAGGAGAACTTGAAAGTAAAGATGATCAAGGTACATTATGTGAAACTCCCAAATAATAAGTAAAATAATATAGAAATGTAAATAAATCTTTCAAAAACAAATCACAAGTGCTCTACGTTTTAGAATGAAATTTTGACATCAGTCGCAAACATCACATTAATTTTGCATGATCCATGTAATGAGTAAAATCATGCCCAAACTTATATTAGTAAATTGAATTCAAAGAGCAGCATTCGCTGAATATTCACTGTTACAATTTCCTCAATAGTTGCTCTACGCTCAGGGTACATGCAAACTGACTTGTAGAAAGAACTATGCCTCTGATTTTATAATTCAGGTACACATGTCTTCAAATATATTTCAAATTAATACTGTTGACATGAGATCTCAAATATATATTGTAAAAGCAAAATTGTGCTTACTCTCCTCCTTCTCTTGCTCTTGCTTTTCTCTCTCTCTCCCTCTTGGGCTCCTTCTTTTCCCCATCCTTCCCCATCTCTCCACGTGGCCATGGCTGGCTTCTACTTCTCTCTCACTCTACTTTTCTACAATAAAGCACTAAAATCATGAAAAAAAAAAAAAAGCAAAATCGTGACACCTATCTTTGGGTCAGTTTGGTCAGTTTTTTTTTCTTTTCTTTTCTTTTCTTTTCTTTTCTTTTCTTTTCTTTTCTTTTCTTTTCTTTTCTTTTCTTTTCTTTTCTTTTCTTTTCTTTTCTTTTTTTGCCATGATTATTGTAGCTTCCTCTTCCAGTTACTTACGTGTATATAAGTTATAAGTATTGAATTTTGTTTCTAATAACTGATTCACATGAGAGGCCTTCTAACTTCTGTCTTTGGCCTCCATGGTGAGAGTTCAAAGCTGGATCTCAGTGGAAGAATCCTGATTAAGAACTTTAAATTTGGATCAGTAATGATTCTCCAAGTATCAGTTCTAAACACCAGTAAGCGTAAGATTCAACTTGTTAAAATGAAAATTTCTATAGTCTTTCTCTGGTCCTTCTGAGCCAGAATATTGTGTTTTCTAGTTAACTTTTAGTTGTTGCAGTTGGTCAAAGAATTACCTGTTTAATCCACCATCTTCAAAATTATTCATTTCTAATATTTTAAAACAGAGAAATGATTTACAGTGATTTAACCAATTTGGTATAAGTCATATAATTCATCAGATTCTCAAATGCACCTGTACTTAACATCTCATGATTGCAAGCTTAGTGGTCCTAGTTTGAACATAAGTTGTATGAAGTTTCTTTCTACATTTTATTGAATTTTTAGCTGTTTTAAATGGATACTCATGGACTATTTTGTTAAATATTTCACCAATATAGGAGATCACATTACAAGTCTTTCTAGTTTCACTAACTAAATAGGTTTACACATAATATTTGATATTTTCTTAATTGCAATTTATATTACAGTATGTTAAATTAGCCACTATTCTGTAAACTTTAATGGTGTTATTTTATAAATATAGTATTAAACAAATAATAAACCAAATGGATTTGCAGCAGTTTCCTGAGTGCTAGCATTACAGCTGTGAGCCATTACATTTACACTTCCAAAAATGTGTTATTTTTTATTTTCTCCACACATATGTCCTAGGGATTATTTCCAGATGCCCTGAAGATACTAAGTATGCACATTTTCAAGTTGCTTATTAAAAGTGGTATAATACCTCCATATAGCTTAGTCTCATTCAAATGTATGAGACTATCTCTATACTGAAAGTATGTACTACACTATAAGCAAAGAGGTAAGGGGTATTATGGTATGGTGCTTAGGTGAAAATGACACTGAAAGTCTGTACATGTTAAACACAGATAAAACTACCCTAAGCTCAATTATCTTTCATCTGCAAATACTTTGGTAGTTCCTAAGATACTTGGACACAGAACCCAAAGTCCCTGAGGGTCAAATATCCATCTATCAATTCATTTCTTTCATTTATGTGTACATTGTAGCTAACATTAGAAACACCAGAAGAGGGCATCAGATCCCATTACAGATGGTGTGAGTCACCATGTAGTTGCTGGGAATTGAACTCAGGACCTTTGAAAGAATAGTCAGTGTTTTTAACCACTGATCCATCTCTCCAGCTCCCATCTATTAATTCATTCTTGTTTACCTCAGGCAAAGAAAGGTAGAATCACTTATCCAAGCCTTCAAATAAAGATACAGTTCAATATTATTTTCTAATTATCCCATTACATTGTGAGATCCATTAATCACTCTGTATTCACCCACTACTTTTCCATAAAGACTTACTGTGGAAGACTTCTTTCGATAGAGAGTTTCACCATCTCTCTGCTGGCCTGATACTCTCTGCAGGCCAGAGGAACTTGAATTCCAGTCTCAGCCTCTAAGTGCTAGGATTCTCCAGTTGTGCTCCAGCATGCCTGGTTCTATAGGATATTCAATAACATCTCTGTTTAGATTTTTTTCTGAGACAGGGTTTCTCTTTGTAGCCCTGGCTGTCCAGGAACCAGGCTGGCCTCAAAGGTGGAATCCAGTGGATTGTGAATGCTTTGGCTGACATAAAGGAGTTTTTCAGAAATTTTATCTCATACATGCTATCCATAAGGAATAAAGTAATACATTTAGGATTCTCTTTAAAGTACTAATGAACTGACTGTCTTGGCATTTAACTAAAGAAAATGATTTAATTCTAATATTTTTGCTAAATTCCCCCACAGGGTATTATTTTTACACACTAATAAGATCCCAGGAAGTCCCTAGAATACAGAGGTTTTCAATGTTGCTTTTTTATTATTAGAGTACTTAACACATAATTATTTGAACCTAACACACAAAGACACATACACACACACACACACACACACACACACACACAACGCACTCATTATTAGTTATAAGGCAACCCAGATTGCATTATATATATTAAGTATATTTTGTCATTTTTACATTTCTTTGGATTATTTTTAGCTATGGAGTTGTGTCTATCTGTTGCCTACAACAATAGATTATTTGTGCCTTAAATGAGAATTTAGTATATCCTTCCTATTTAATCCTCCAGATATTTATTTTTCTAACTTTCTGAAAAAGTAGATGGTTAAAATAAAATTAATAAAATAAAAATAAACTATAACAGGACAAAATAGAAAAACAAGCACAAAAGAATAGCCAAACAAAAAGCACAAAAAATACACTTACAGGCAGACCTATGTCTAGAAATAGATGGCCAACAGAAGATTAAATAAATGGTATATTTAAAGGTTTAGATTTTTTGTTTGTTTGCTTGTTTGTTTGTTTGGTTTTATGCTTTTGTATATTTTTAATCTTACCGGTTCTTTGCATCTATTATCCAATTTTATCTTTTCATGGGATATCTGTTTGTTTAAATATAAGAGAAAAATAAGAGAGAGAGAGAAAAAGGGTTGAGATTTAGGTGGGTCAAAGGAGGGGAATAGTTAGATGAGGAAAAAAATCATGATCCAAATATATTACAAGAAAAATATTTTTAATAATAAACATTATTTTCATTTGTTTAATATTTTAGATATAACATTAATTATCATCAAATGTTACTTCTAATTATGAGTTAAATGTGCATGGAACAATGAAAGGTATATCAATAGTGACAAAAACCAGAAGATTCAGGGTTAGCTGTTAAAGATGGGGAGTTACATACTTGAAGTCTAAAAGTTGACATTAAAATTGCTTTCAGAATTTTGCTGTTGAAGTTTTCTGTCATTAATTCATACATATTGCAAATCAAGTTGGAAACTTACATGAAAGTAAATCTGAAATCTTTTCCATTTCCTATGACTTAAGAATTTTTTTTCAGAAGCAGAAAAGTAAATTATGCTGTGTGGGTTTTAATTTTAGAACCAAACTAACCTCAGGAGTTCTTCCTGAATGTTTATAAATCCATGTATCTCTCTGCATATGACCATACTGACACTCCTTTAGCTAGACTCCTACTGTCATTTTGCTTATTCTTTCTGAAACACGAAAGCAGCATAATTTCTGTGACCCTAATAAATACTTCTGGGAGGAGACCAAAGTACCTCAAGTACTTGTTCCAAGAAATAACTGCTTGGTAATTTTGTAGGCAAACCAGTAGTAGCTCACGTGTTATATAATAATGAGTGGTCTTTTTGACTAGTATTTCAAGACACATTTCACTATTGAGTTTTGACCCAGTACTTAGGCCATCAACTCTGCCAGATCCTATCAAAATTCTTCACCTTCTTATATTGATTTTTGGTGCTGTGTCTGAGGGTCCAGTGATATATAAATGTGGTTCTTCGAAAAGTAATGGAGTTCTAACTTTCTGCCTGAATCTACTGAGTTTTTATTAACTAAAATTCTTGCAGACTTTTGGAAGGCCATGATTCAATGTTTACTGGTGTTGTATTCTGGAAAAAAAACATGGAACTTACTTCATAATAATTATCTGAAATTTAAATCCTGGAAAATTTACACTACCTAGTTGTATGTGTGTGTGTTTGTGTGTGTGTGTGTGTGTGTGTGTGTGTGTGTGCATGCGCGTGCGCATGTATGTGCACACATGCCTGTGTGTATGTATTTGTGTAATATATGTGCATGCTCATATGTGTATATGCATATGAATTTGGGTGTCTTTCTCTACCTTATCTTTGAATTACTTCTGTTAATCTTTAAGATTATGAGCATATCATTTCCCCTAATCTCATATCATTCTTCCCTCTAAATTTTCCCTCATCTCCCTTTCACTATAAACATGGGTCAGCCTGCATATGTTACTTTTATGTGTGTTCTCAGGCTGATCATTTGGTATTGGATATCAACGTAAAGAAATAGTTTTCTACATGGGAGAGACCACCTTAGGACAGGCTCTGTCACTGGACCTAGAGCCTCCTGGTAAGGCTAGGCTGGCAGACCAGAGGACACCAGGAATCCTAGTGTTTCCTGACATAAAGCACTGATGAAGCTGGGGTGTGGCTCAATGCTAGGCTTCTGGTGAGGGGCAGAGATCCAAACTCAGCTCTCCATGCTGGAGCAGCAGGAACTTTACTGACTTAATTGTTGCCCCAGACTCAATTACAATGTGGTTCTAAGCCTATGTTCTCATGAAACACCACCAGGTTCTTAAGATGATAAATGGGAAAAAGCATAGGGCATACCCACTAATTTGCTGTTAATGACATTGTCTTAGGTAGGGTTTTACTGCTGTGAACAGACACCATGACCAATGCAAATTTTATAAAAGACAACATTTAATTGGGGCTGGCTTACAGGTTCAGAGGTTTAGTGCATTGTCATCAAGGCAGAAACATGGCAACATCCAGCAGGCATGGTGCAGGAGGAGCTGAGAGTTCCACATCTTCATCTGAAGGCTGCTAATGGAAGACTGACTTCGAGGCAGCCAGGTTGAGGGTTTTAAGCCCACACCCACAGTGACAGACCTACTCCAAGAAGGCCACACCTCGTAATAGGTTCACTTCCTGGGCCAATCATATACAAACCATTACATTCCACTCCCTGGCCCCCATAGGCTTGTTCAAACATGAGTCTATGGGGGGCCATACTTAAACATAGCATAATGCAAAATACATTTAGTCCAACTTCAAAAGTCCCTGCAAAAGTCTATAGCAGTCTCAACAATTTTAAAAGTCCAAAGTTCAAGGACTCCTTTGAGATTCATCCAGTCACTTAACTGTAATCCCCCAAGCAAGACTGGAAACCAGCTGGGCAAAGTCCAAACTCTGCATCTCCATGTCTGATGGCAAAGCAGTCTTCAGATATCCAACTCCTTTTTCATCTTTGTTGACTTCAACAAGGTTCTTTCTCCTGGGCTTGTTCCACTCCCTGTTAGCAGCTTTCCTTGGCAGGCATCCTGTGGCTCTGGCATCTTTAACATCTTGGGTACCCCAAGTCAATTTCAGCTTCTTGTTCCAATGTCTGAGATCCACACATCATCTTCTGTACATCTGCAAAGAGCTGGTGTCACTTCTCCAGTTCTGCCCTCTGTAGCACTCTAAGTTCAGATTGATGCACTCTGCTGCCACTGCTGTTCTTGGTGGGCATCTCCAATATGCTAGGGTCTTTCACTGCAACTATACTTCACCAAAACAACTCATATGCTCTATTCATGGTACCAAGCCTCAACTCCTTTGCATGACCCCTTCAGTCCTGGGCTATCAATTACAACTGAGGGTACACTTTCACCAATGGCCTTCTGTGGTCACTTGCAGTACCAAGCCTCAGCTGTTCTTCATGATGCCTTCATGCCTTCAAAACCAGTACCACCTGGATGATTCTTACACTTTACCAAATACAGCTGTAGCATGAGGTACAACCTTGGCTATCTCTGGAATATAGCTTCTTTGTGCTCTCAGAAAACACTTCCCATATTTCATCTCACTGATGCTGGCCTTTTCTTAATCACCAATAATTTCTTAGCTCCAGCTAACCAGCATCAATTGTCCCAGTAGTCTTCTTCTTTTGAATATAAAGCCAGAGACATGTGGCCGAAGCTGCTGAGTTCTGCTGCTTGCAGGAGCTAGAATATTGGCCCCCTTGTTCTATTACATTATCACTATCTTCCCTTTTCCCAGCTTCTTCACTGCCTAAGTTGGTGGTCCTGAATCTTGCTCCATAGACTGAATTCAGAGACCTGCATGTCTGTCTCCTAAGTACTGGGATTAAAGGTGTGGTCCACCAAGCCTGGACTTAAGTTTTTCTTCACCTAGAATTTGCTCTGTTCTAGGCTGGCCTTGGACTCAGAGATCTGCTTATCTTTGCCTCCTGGGATTAAAGGATTGTACTACCAAGCCTGAACCTAAATTTATCTCTGTGGAATCATGCCCCCAGGTCACCACTCCCTTAATTCAATTTAATATCCTTGAATTCAGCTCCATTTCACTTCCTGGAGTTCCTTTAATGCTCAAACTATATAATTTGTACTTTTCTTTTCTCATCTTGCTATGTTTGTTCAAAATTCTCTTCATCAGACATAACCAGAGAACAAAGTCTTTGTTGGGCTTTTTTGAGACTTCCTTTGCAGATGCAATTAATATAAATCTCTTTACCTTAGCCCTAGGCAGTCTCTTCAGGCAATGGCAAAAACATCACAAAACCTGTCTCTTGGCCACATAATAAAGTTCTTCTCCACTGAAACCTCTTGGGCCATCTGGCCTAAACAGTTCAAATGACCCTCAGCATCACTGTCTTCCATATTCCTACTAGGCTGGCCCATAAAGTGCCACTTAAAGCATTCCAAGGCTTTCCAAATCCAAAGTCCAAAAATCCACATTTTTCCAAACAAAAGCCTGATCAGGCCTATCACAGCAATACCCCAGTCCCTGGTACCAATTACTGTCTTAGTTAGGGTTTTACTGCTGTGAACAGACACCATGACCAATGCAAATTTTATAAAAGACAGCATTTAATTGGGGTTGGCTTACAGGCTCAGGGGTTCAGTACATTGTCATCAAGGCAGAAACATGGCAGCATCCAGGCAGGCATGGTACAGGAGGAGCTGAGAGTTCTACATCTTCATCTGAAGGCTGCTAGTGGAAGACTGACTTCCAGGCAGCCAGGGGGAGGGTCTTAAGCCCACACCCACAATGACAGACCTACTCCAAGAAGGCCACACCTCCTAATAGGTTCACTTCCTAGGCCAATCATATACAAACCATCACAGACATTATCTCATTTAACTCTTAAATGTGTCCTTAAAACATTATTTACATATTTAGTATAAGGAAAATGAGGCACACAGAGATCAAATATATTGCCCGTGGTCCAAAAAGCAGTAACTATAAAAATCAGCATCAGACACGGTAAATCATCAGCTCCACTGTTAGAGGCATGGTTACACTGCTGTGTCCTATGAGTCTACTTCAGATCCTCATGATTATTAGTGGACGGACTTCCATTCACTTGCACTTCTGTTCAGGTTATCTAAATGTGGTTTAACGTTCTTTTAACTCTTTGTTTTTAATAAAATATACTTTGGAAATAACATTTAACTTCAAGTGATCTGAGACCACATATATACTCTACTATATGACATAATTTTTTTCCAGAGTTCAAGATTTCTTCATTTCTTTGAAATAGGGTACATATTCCAGATGGCTTGAGTGAATAATTATTTTTACTTGTTTGTGTTTGTCTAAAACTCTTTCTTTAAAACAGATATTCTCAAGAAGAAAAATGGCTCTGCACCTATATGTGAAAAATAAAACCAGGTAAATGGAAAATCATAGGGAACCCTAAGTATATTTACAAATCAGATTAAACATGGCAGTAGATAGAAGTAACAGCAGAATTAGCATGAACAGTGACTGCAATCCAATAACACTAGCCGTAGTGTTAGTCATATCTCATTTATTTAACAACTGTATATTAATCATTTAAAAAATGTGGGACATGAGGCTTTGTTCTGGGTTCTGTACACTGAAACTCATTGTCCTATGCATTGCTTTATATGTTAAAGCATTTCTATGGCTTAACTGTCACCTTGGTTAAGGATACATTCTATCAGACACGCCCTCATATTTGTGCAGCAGAGCTAAATAGCTATTGACAGAAGGATGTTACTCCAGAAATGAATTACAGTCTTAGAAGGCACAGGACAGGAAACGATCTATGGCCTTCTCTTTAATTCAGCCTTGCTTTTTAGAGGGCCATCTGAGATGATGACATCATTCCTCACCAGTAGCTCATCGTTCATGTTTATGAGTCCCTGACTTTTGTGCCTCAATAGCTAGCCATATCATTTCATTATGCATCACCACTGAAATCCAATGTTTTCCACGTGCTTGCAACTTTATGAATCATTCACCAGAAGACAGTGATCTGCTTTTACTTTTTTAAATCATGCATCCAAGATGAATACTCATGCTCAAGAAATATCCACACAACTAGAGAATGTTTTTGTAGGCCTTGTTACTTGTAGATCATACAAACTCAGCAGTATTTGAAAGAATTTTCTAAACATAGGCTAAATTGATAACTTATCAGCAAGTCAAATCACTTACTCAATTGTTTTATCTTCAGATCTATTTAAATCTTATAATATTTTTTGAAAATTATTTGGTTGGCTATAACAAAGTATATTGTATTTTTAAGGAAAATCATGGTATTAAAATGAATGGAATATTCTGAATGTTTTTATATGGCTTAATATAAGGACATTATAGTAGAAGAATTATTAATATTAGCATTATTTCATCAAGTTATATTGCATCACTGCTAATCTTGTTACTCAACTCCTCCCTACCCTTTAACTATTCTCCTATCTCATTACTCTCAAAACTCATAAAAACTGTCATTAAATACTATTGAATTCATTTAGTAGTGCTTATATGTATGTGTATTCACAACTGGCCACTTGGGTCTAGGTACTTATTTTTCTTCTTGGCATAGCCATTAATTGCCTGGAGATTTCCACCTAGTAGTTGAGGGTCTTGTGAACATTCTACCATCCATATCTGCATGTCAAGTGGTGATGTTATTATACACATCTTGGTTACCTAACTATGGAGTTGATATTATTTTTTGCTTTTGAGTTTAAAATACATTTTATAAACCCAGATTCCTCCTTATAACTAGAAGATGTTATATGGAAGCAATCATCCAAAACCTTTGGATCTCTCAATCTTTCTGTCTGCCATTCACTATTTTTAATGGGTCTTAGAGAGAGACATAGACTTGGGGCTCTAGCAGTTAGGGATGTGTCCCGAACTCACCAATTCTCCTAAATTTTAAACACTGTTCCTCTCTGCATTGGTCAGGAAAATTTTTCTTTGATGATGATGGATCTTATCCACATCTGTCCTTATAAGTATTTACAATGCAGTTAGCAGTTCTATTAATTTAGAAAAATGACATTATTAAGTTATCTTCTGTAGTCTACAATCCTATCTTATTGACTAATTTTACATTACTAGGCACAATTTCCTTCCTATTGAGCAATCAGATTAGATGATTTGTTGGTTACCCTCAAGCTAAAGGCGCCATTATTACTGCATTGCAGATACCTAGACAGGCAGTTGAATTTTGTCATCTGTAGGCTTCACAGTTGTAGAGGACATTGTATTTCTCCTTTGCTAGCCTTAATAGCATTTAGATACTATGACAGCTGTCCTCCATGAGGAAGATTCCAGATCAGTATCACCTTGACTCCTCCATCTGTCCTGTGTCCAGAGTTTGTACAATTTTAGCAATAGGATCCGTTTTTCAAGTACTGTTGGGGTAATTAAGGACAACAATGGTTGGTTATATCATTTGGATGATCTCTTGAACTTCTCCTACAAGTAAGTCAATGGGAAATATCCTTTGCCAGGCCCTGGAGCTTTTGTTAGGCAGGAAATAGTTTCTAGAAGAAACATTATCATCCAGTTGGTTCTGAGTGGTAAATAAATTTGCCAGCAGTCAATGGTTGTTCAGGGAACACCCAGACAGGACTTTTAAGATTTTCAGGCTAAGGACAGCAAGAAAGGAGAGGAAGAAGGAGATCCACCATGCCTGAAGAAGGTGGAGGAGAAAAAACATAGCCACCATGTAAGAGCAGAAAAGGAGTAACTCCAAGAGGGCTTCTTGACTGGGTCTAGGGCAGGCAAGATGGAATATTGATTTTAGTAAGTAGTTACTCAGGAATACTGGAGGGAGTCATTTGGAGGTTAGGAAGCAGCCCCGTCACTGAGTTGTTTAATGCATATCAAAATATAAGGTGTATGTGTATTTGTGTGTGTGTGTGTATTTGTGTGTGTATTTGTGTGTGTGTGTGTGTGTGTGTGTGTGTGTGTGTATGTGTGTGTGTGGTGTCATTCAAAATCCCAGAAGATTAGTGTGGGTGGCAAGGAACACAGTTGTTGCTGGGATAATTTGAATATTTAGTTTGGATACTGCTACAAATAAACATCATATAACTTCTGATGCATGCTTTATTTAGAAAGCACACTGAATTTTATTCCTATTGGGGAGGTAATCGTGATGGATATATGATTAGATTAGTGGACCAGTACTGGGAATCTTTAACTTTTTATGAAAAAATAGACTAACATTGCTGAGCAAACTAGGAAGAATTGCCCCATGACTTTGGCAAGTAATACCATTCAACTTACTATAATGGTTTCTGGACCACCTCTTGCACATCTATTTAAGGATGCATTACTCTTCAAAGAAATCAAAGTTGTGTCATATTTCTCATGACGTTACTACAGCCTATTACTTCAGTTTTTAAAAGTGAAAATCAATAGATTTAAACTTTAAAAAGTGGACATTCATACACCTCCCAGGTTTTTCTTTTTTTTTATTAAGTAAAAAATTATCTTTCAACACTAAATGAACAGTATCTATACAGTTAGTTATCATTTATCATAATCATAGAAAGTAACTAAAATATTTCTATATTTGAAGTTAATAAGAACCATAAATTTAAAGATATCTAAAGACAATTGTTGAGTCTTGGGTACTCTGTGAGCCTTAACACAATAAGAGGGACCATGTGGAATGAGTTAAAATATGACTATTAGGAAGAATGCCACTCATGGTAGATTAAGTTTCATGCTGTATTAGTTTGTGTTGTGGTGACAAAACACCATGACAAAAATTAACATATGGAGGAAAGAGTTTACTTCATCTTACAATTTTAAACATGGAGTCCACTATGGTAGGGAAGGCCTGGCATTAGGTATCTGGAGCAGGAACCTGAGAGATTACATATACAACTGCAAGTGCAAAACAGAAAATGTGAACTGGAGTTCACATTTTCTGTTTTGCACTGCAGTTGAATATGTAATCTCAGGCATATTAAGTAAGGCAAGGATATAAACTCTCAAAATCTGCCTCTAGTTATGAGCTTTCCAGCAAGACCCCACTTCCACAAGGTTTTATATCATATTCCAAACACACCTGGGGCTATGTAGGATATTTCTCATTCAAACATCCACATCAATAATTTTCAAAATTCAGGATATTGAAAATATGTATGACAAATTCAAAGAGAGGAACATTCCAGGGGACAGGGATTGCATGAATGAGTGCTTCTAAAAATGAATTATGTTTTAGAAATTGCTTGTATTAATACATGTGAATTATTGATAATTTTCATTGTCAAAAGTGGGGCTGTTATAGTATAGTAGATAAAAGAATTGAACAGCAGATCGCCAGTTTAGCAGTATCTGCTCTCACTGTATGAAATCTCTTGAATGAACCTTTTCTTGTTCCCTGGCCAGACTGCTAAATGAGGCATGCGGGGCAATTACTAAGCTTTTCTTTTCTATGTGAGAGAAAAATACCAGCTCTAGGCTTTTGTTATTTTATAATCATTCCCATTAGCATTACTAGCTCAACTAATAGACTGGTGAATGAAAAAACTGCCTCTGTGAGTGACTAACTACTAGGTAATGGTCGCCCTTAACATTTAAGAACCCAGTAAAAGGCAGAGCGGTATTTTCTCTGCATTTGCTTAAAAGCTCAAGGCAATATCAAGGGGAGAACTGATCAAGGCCAAGACATCCCTGGGAGTGGTTTTTAGACTCTGCCTGTGTAGGCTACAAGGTAAAGAAGAGCAATTGTACATTTTATCATAGAAAAGTGTGTTGCTTCACATACTACAGAATGTAAAAGGTACACAGCTCTACAAAAGCCACTTAAGGTGTTTCTGAGCCCCACAAGCCGAAATCTTCTCAGGGTTTTTTTTTTTTTAATAGAAAAGTTCTGGATTTTCAGATTCAAACTCCTTATCCTTCTGTTGTAGTTCTTTGTAAGATACTGAGAAATTTAGCAACCTATTCTGAAGTGTAAGATTCTGTGCTTCCTCAACTGTATTTTGAGTATGTAATTGAATCTTTCCAGGTTTAATTAATTTTATCTGCTAAAAGAAAACAGTGTGAGAGTTCATTGAAACTGAGCATGTGGATGCCCAGTGTCCTGCCGTGTAACATTTTGGTCACATATAAAAGTATAATATGTATTTAGTGCTATTCACCCTTTTAACATTGCAACAGAATGTGCTCTGAAAACCTGTTGAGTTGCATCCACAGCTCTGTCTGGACTCAAGCCATCAGTTAGCTGCAAATTAGACACTCTAAAAACTGTATATGAAAGTGATTACATTTGCCTATGGTGTGTGAAGAACATTATCTGCCTAGAAACAACTTAACTATTGTAATGTCATAGGGCAAGGAAAATGGTTTGTGTTTACTCTGACTCCAGCATAAACCCTCCCCCTGGATTGTTATCTACATAAAAATTGCAGCACATATTCATCTCACTACATAACAATTGATATAATTCACCACCATGTTACTGCTCTGTGTATTTACTATTCTCTCATTTTATTATTGTTTTAATATATTCCTTAGACTTCATTAAAAGTTAGACTACTGTAAGCAGTCACTCATGTTCTTACAGTTCCAGCCTTCTGCTTCATGTTGACAGCCTCCTAATGCATGAAGAGAATTCACATCAAGTGACTTATCTAGATCAGCTGAAATGCAAAGAATCACATTTTATGATGTTTCCACTGGAAGAAATAATCTAAATATAAATTACTTAGAACATTCCCTTGTCATAACACAATATATGACTACAGAAATGGTGTCTACAGAGAAAATATAACATTATAGATTTTGGCACCTGATACCTTCAGCGCAAGTCCCAGCTTTGCCTCTATAAAGTTAGGGTCACATTGTATTTAAGTACATGTATTGAAAATGAGAATAATGATGACACTGCAGTACATGTTACATCAAAGGAATGATATGATGCTTGCAACATGTCTGAAAAATGTACTGAAAATGTAGTTGGAATTACTCAGGGCAGGTGCTAGGGCATAGTGTGTGGTTTATAACACATCAGAGGGAAATATCATCCCTAACACATTTGAGTAACTAGTTATAGAGATTACATATTACCAGTGCTTGCTGCACTAAATATCACCAAAGGCCAAACCAAATTTACCACTCTAGAAAGAGGAGCTCACTGTTGACCAGGGCCCTTGGAGCCTTTTCAGGTACTGGGCGCTGAAGTAACTCCACAGAGATAACATGTGGTGAAAATGCCATGGTTAAAACTGTAAAAATCATGATGTGATCCTTGAAGGACTGATGGACATGGTGAGAAAAGATTGTGTAAGTATTGTTTCAGAATACAGACATGCTCATTGTCACCTGATACTTTCTGTTGAAGACATCGTGAACATTTCAACAAACTTTCTAAAATTTGAAGTTATTTGTACTTTCATTTCCCATGGAGATTAGAATTATGTTGATAAATTTAGCTCAACATAAAGCATAAACCCTACACTAGGAACTGTACGGAAGTGAGGAAAACGGGGACAAGGAAAGATAGTTATCCTCAGAAAAGAGCACAATAACTATTCCAAAAGGTCACATCTGAAAACAAGCATAAAATAGCATTAAATAGACTAAGGGGGTTATATTTAGGAATATATATGTATTTACATATATGCATGAAATGACAATTAGTGAAGAAAAGGGCCATGAATTTAAAGATGGTATGTATAGGAGGAGTTGAAATGCAAAAAGGGAAAAATGTAATTATATACAATTATACATATATATGTTGTAAAAATAAATTTATATAAAAATATCCTTATATTTTATTTTTAAGCACATAAAAATTGGTTACATAAAATTCCTTATGTATTCTAAGTGAAGCATATAATTGCAGGACATACGTAATTTTTTAAATCTTTTTAATGTGTGCTTTCTTCATTTTTGACAATTCCATGTATGAGTACAATGCATTTGTACCATATTCATTTCTTAGTTTTTCTCAGATCTTGAATTCATGTCTGTTTTTTTTTATAATCAAATTTGCAGGCATCCAGTGGAGTGTGTTGGAATATCCATAGACCATGAATTGGCATCAGCTAGGTGTCTGGTTTCTGTGTGTGTCTCCCTCCATGCATGAATGTTCCCAACCCTGAGGTTGTCAGAACTTGTACAAGCAGTCTCAGAAATTGTGAGTTCAGGACCAACCTGACCCTGTTGAGCCCAAAAGACACCATTTTGTTCCAGTTCTCCACCCTCTGGTTCTTCTGACCCCTCTTCCATAATGTTCCCTAGGTTTGCTTCAGGGATTTGATGAAAATGTTGTATTTGTGGCTGAGATTTCCACAGACACTTGTCTTCAGTATTGTGACCAGTTATAACATTCTGTGTGAACCATCATCCGCTGCAAAAAGAAGTTTCTCTGATGAGGTCTGTAAGATGTAGCAATCTAATGGTAGGGAGATAAAAATTTAGAGGACAGTTGGTATTATGTAGGCTCACACCCAGGGGCAATAAAATACCCAATCATGGGTTCTTGTTCAAATTTACACTACTACAAATGTATTTTATTTGCTGTGGAGTAAAACAGATCCAATCAGAAAGGGATGTGTTACTCTCATAGACATTGTACTACTATTACACCTTAGCCATTGCTTTATCTCACAGCACTCATAGCTGGATAAAATTGCTGATGATTCTCTTCATTGCAACTTTAGTGTGTTTTATATCACCTTCAAAGATGACAGCTAGCAGGCCTTCCAGTTCCCACCTGTGCTGGCTTGGAGCAGAGACATGGTGCTGGACCCGATCCCACACAGCACACACCCCAGTTGCAGCTTGACTCCCAGGTGTTCAGACACATCCAGATGCTCAGGTGATACCTTCAACCCCTCCCTGAGACCCAGCATACCAGCACACCTGCAAGCCATGGAAGATTCTTGCAGACCCCCAGCCTGAGACCTACATGTCTTCCAGTTCCCACCTGTGTCAGTGGGGAGCAAAGTTCCAGTGTGGGATCCAATCCCACACAGCCCACACCCCACTTGCAGTCCCAGAATCACAGGCTCACAGGAAGGACAGCCTCCAATCAGATAGAGGGAAGTCAGATAATACCTGAGATAACCAGATGGTAAGAGGCACGTTTAAGAATATAAGCAACAGAAACCAATTTGACATTGCAACATCAGAGCCCTGTTCTCCCACCACAGCAAGTCCTGGGTACCCCAACTCACCCTTAAAATAAGACTCAGATCTAAACTCACATTTCATGAAAATGATAGAAAACCTTAAGAAGGATAATAAAGAAATACAGGAGAAAACATGTAGAAGCAGTTTAAAATGAAACTCATAAATCCCTTAAAGAAATAAAGGAGAATGCAATCAAACAAGTGAAGGAATTGAATAAAACTGTCCAGGATCTAAAAATGAAAATAGAATCATTAAAGAAAACTGAAAGGGAGACAGCCCTGGAGATGGAAAACCTAGGAATGAGAACAGGAGTCATATGCAACATCACTAAAAGTGATAAAATACAAGTGATAAAAGAATCTCAGTGGCAGAAGATATAGTAGAAGACATCTACACAACAGTCAAGGAAAATACAAAAAGCATAAAGTTTCTATCTCAAAACATTCAAAAAACCCAAGATACAATAAAAAGGCCAAACCTGGGCTGGAGAGATGGCTTAGCATTTAAGAGCACTGACTGCTCTTCTGAAGATCTGATTTCAAATCCCAGCAACCACGTGGTAGCTTACAACCATTGGTAATGAGATCTGACACCCTCTTCTGGAGTGTCTAAAGACAGCTCCAGTATACTTACATATAATAATAAATAAATATTAAAAAATAAAAAAGGCCCAACCTGAGAAAAATAGGTACAGAAGAGAGTCAAGATTCCCACCTAAAAGGGCCAGCCAATATCTTCAACAAAATTATAGAAGAACTCTTTCCTAACCTAAAGAAATAAATGTCCATAAACATAGAAGAAGCCTATAGAACACCAAACAGATGGGGCCAGAAATGAAATTCCTTTTTTCACATAATAGTTAAAACACCAAATGCACAGAACAAAGAAAGAATATTGAAAGCAATAAGGGAAAAGAGTGGAGTAACATATAAAGGCAGACCTATCAAAATTACACCAGACTTCTCAACAGAGATTGTAAAAGCCTGAAGATTCTAGGCAGTTGTCATACAGAGCCAAAGGGAACAAAAGTGCCAGTGCAGACTATAATACCCAGCAAAAGTCACAATTACCATAGATAGAGAAACCAAAGTATTTGAAGACAAAACCAAATGTAAGCAATAGCTTTCCAAATAATCCAGCCTTACAGAGGATAAAAGAAGGAAAAGTCCAACACAAGCAGGGAAAATACACTAAAGAAAAAGCAGGAAATTAATCTTTTCACAACAAATCCAAAAGAAGAGAAACACACAAACATAAATTCAACTTTAACAACCAAAATAACAGAAAGCAAGAAACATTGTTCCCTAAGATATCTCAATATCAATGGACTCAATTCCCCAATAAAAAGACATAGGCTAACAGACTGGATACATAAAAAAGATTCCAGCATCCTGCTGGATATAACACACCTCAAAGTCAAAGACAGGAATTCCCTCAAAGTAAAAGGATGGGAAAAATATTTCAAGCAAATTGTCCTAAGAAACAAGCCGGAGTAGCCATTCTAATATTCAATAAAATAGAATTTCAACCAAAAGTTATCAAAAAAAGATGGGAAAGGACACTACATATTTATCAAAAGAAAAATTTACCAGGATGAACTCTCATTTCTGAACATCTATTCTCCAAGTGCAAGGGCATCCACATTTGTAAAAGAAAGGTTATTAAAATTCCAAACACACATTGAAGCCCATGTAATAATAGTAGATTTGAACATCCCACTCTCACCAATGGACAGATCATGGAAAAAGGAAATAAATAAAGAGAGAGAGAAACTAAAAGAAGTTATGAATCAAATGGATTTAACAGATATCTACAAACACCCTTCACAATAGTCACAAATAATATAAAATATCCTGGTATGACTCTAACCAAGGAAGTGAAAGATCTGTATGACAAGAACTTCAAATCCCTTAGACAGAAATTGAAGAAGACCTCAGAAGATGGAAATATCTCCAATCCTCATGGATTAGCAGGATTAATATAGTAAAAATGACCATCTTATCAAAAGCAATCTACAGATTCAATTCATTCTCCATCAAAATTCTAACCCAGTTCTTTACAGAGTTAGAAAGAGCAATTCTCAAATTCATTTGGAATAACAGAAAACTAAGGTAGCAAAAACTATTCTCAAGAATATAAAACTTCTTTTACAAATCAACATCCCTAATCACAAGCTGAACTGTAGAGCAATAGCGACAAAAACTGCATGGTATTGGTACAGTAATAGGCAAGTAGATCAATGAAATAGATTTGAAGACCGAGAAATGAACCCACACACCTATGGTCACTTGATCTTTAACAAAGGAGGTAAAACCATCCCAAAGAAAAATGACAGCATTTTTTCAACAAATGGTGCTAGTTCAATTGGTGGTCTTCATGTAGAAGAATCCAAATTGATCCAAAACTATCTCCTTGCACAAAGCTCAACTCCAAGTGTATCAAGACTTCCACATGAAGCTATATGCACTGAAACTAATAAAAGAAAAAGTGGGAAGATCTTTGAACACATGTGCATTGGTGTTCTTCCTGAACAGAACACCAATGGCTTATGCTCTGAAATCAAGAATTGACAAACATGATCTCATAAAACTGCAAAGCTTCTCTAAGGCAAAGAGCCTGTCAATAAGAGAAAATGCCAACCAAGAGGTTGGGAGAAGATCTTTACCAATCCTACATGTGAGAGAGCCCTAATATCCAAAATATACAAAGAACTCAAGAAGGTAGACTACAGAGAACCAAATAATCCTATTAAAATATGGAATACAGAGATAAATATAGTATTCTCAACTGAGGAATCTCAAATGGCTGAGAAACATTTAAAGAAATGTTCAACAACTTTAGACATCAGGGAAATACAAATCAAAACCACCCTGAGATTCCACCTCACACCAGTCAGAATGGTTAAGATCAAAAACTCAGGTGACAGCAGATGTGGGTGAGGATGTGGAGAAAGAAGAACACTCCTCCATTACTGGTGGGACTGCAAGCTAGTCATACAACTTTTAAAATCAGTCTGTTGATTCCTGAGAAAATTAGAAATAGTTTTACTTGAAGACCCAGCTATACAGCTCCTGGGCATATACCCCAAAGACACATGCTCTACTAGTTTCATAGCAGCTTAATTTATAACAGCCAGAAGCTGTAAACATCCCAGATGTCCCTCAATAGAAAAATTGGTGGTAATATACAAAATGAAGTACTAAGCCATGATTAAATCAACAAATTCATGAAATTCACAGCTCACAATGCCTATGATACAACCTACAGATCATATGGAGAGTAGAAGGAAGGAAGACCTGGGGGGAGTGCCTCAGTCCTACACTGAGGGGAGAACAGGATAATTTTGGGAGATGGAAGGAGTGGGAGAGAAGGGAGGTAGATATGACGTGTACAGAGGGTAAGGAAATAGAATCAAATAGGTAGCAGAGAGCATGAGGAACTGTGGATAGCCACTGGAGGGTCCCAGATACCAGAGAAATGTGAGGCTCCTAGGACCCAATGGGATTGACTTTAGCTGTAATGTGCAGAGAAGAGGGAAATAGAACTGGTGGAGACTACCTCTACTAGATAGGCCCTACCTTAGTCAAGGGATGGGGCCACCCACACATATCAAAAAATTTTAACCCAGAAATGTTCCCCTTCAAAGGAAGAACAAGGACAAAAGCAGAACAGAGACTGAAGGAAGTGCCAACAAGGAATGACCCCCACCTGGGGATTCATAACATCTGCAGACACCAATCCCAACCCTGTTGCTATGGTCAAGTGGTGCTCATGGACAGGAATTAATTATGGCAGTCCCATGGGAGGTCCAGCCAGCAACTGACCAATGTAGATGAGATTCTGGGAGCCAGCCATCAGACTGAACTCCATTGCCACCTCTTAGCTTTCTAATCTCACAGGTACTCCACTTTAACCACACAAATGTAAGAAAATTGGCAACCTACAGTTTGAGGAAAAGTCTTTGCAAAGCCCACATCAAATAGAAGGCTAATATCCAATATACATGAAGAACTCAAGAAGCTAACCACCAAAAACAAAACAAAACAAAAAACAAAAAACAATCCAATTGAAAAAATGGGGTATAGATCTAAACAAAGAATTCACTACAGAGGAATCTAAAATGTCTTAGAAACACTTAAAGAAATGCTCACTATCCTTAATTATCAGAGACATGTAAATCAAAATGACCCTGAGATTTCACCTTACCACAACTAGAATGGCTAAGATCAAAACCTCTGGTGACAACATGTATTGGCAAGAATGTAGAGAAAAAGGAACACTCCTCCAGTGCTGGTGGGATTGCAAACTGGTACACCCACTCTGGAAAAAAATCTGGAGGTTCCTCAGAAAATAGATCTGCATAAAGACCCAGCAATACTACTATTTTGAATATGCCCAAAAGATACCTACCATGCCACAGGGACACATGTCCCACTATGTTCTTAATTGCCTTGTTTGTGATATCCAGAAGCTGGAAATGACCTAGATGTCCCATGACAGAGGAATGGATAGAGGAAATGTGATTCATTTACACAATGGAATAGTTTTCACCTATTAAGAAGGAGGACATCCTGAGTTATGCAGGGAAATGTGTGGAACTAGAATATATCATCCTGAGTGAGGTAACTCAGACCCAAAAGGAAATACATGGTAAGTATTCAGAAACAAATAGATATTAGCAAAAAAAAAATACTCAATAACCAAGATTCAGTATACAGAACTCAAAAGGTTCAACAAATTGGAAGGCCCAAGTGAGGTTGTCTCGGTCTTCCTTGGAAAGGAGAAGAAAGCACTCAAAAGGGGTGAGGGAAGGACCTGGTAGGGAAAGTCGAAGAGAGCGGGAAGAGGGGAAACCAGATCTTGTATTTGGTGAGGGAAAAGTACTGAAGCTCTGAGGACCAGCAGAAAGTGTGGAAAAGGCTGCATCCCGAGGTAGGAGGTTGGGGGACCTTCCAGAATGCATCAGAGACCTGAGAGGCAAGACTCTGTGGACTCCTGAACTGGAAGGACCTTTTATGAAATGCCCAACAGTAGTAAGAGGGAACTTAAAGAGCCTACCTACAGCAGGAAGACAGGGCATCAAGTGAGGGAGGGGGTTGCCATCCCACAGTCAAACTCTGACCCATAATTGTTCCTGTCTGAAACAACTGCAGCGATGTAAATGGAGAGGAGCCTGAGGGAAAGAAGGTCCAGCAGCAGGCCCAAAGTGGGATCCAGCTTAAATGAAGGCCCCAAGGCCTGACATTATTACTGAGGCTATGGAGCCCTCACATAAAGGGACCGATCATTGACTGCCCTCTGAAAGACCCACCAAGTAGTTAAAAGAGTCAGATGGAGATATTTGCACCTGACCAATGGATAGAAACTGATGACCCCTGTGGCTGAATTAGAAAAAGGCTGGAAGAAGCTGAAGAGGAGGGTGAACCTGTAAGAGAACCCGTTTTCTCAATTAACATGAACACTTGAGCTCTCTCAAACACTGGACCACCAACCAAACAGCATACAGCAGCTGATATGAGGCCCCCAACACACAAAGTAGAGAACTTCTGGGTCTGGGTCCAATTATAGAAGATGTACCTCAACATCAAGAGAGTGGAGGCCCCAGGGAATTGAAAGGTCTAGTGGGGTACGGGATAGGGGGTGGAAACATTCTCAAAGAGATGGGGGCAGGGAGGAGGTATGGGATGTAGAACATTTGGATTGTGGACCAGGAGGGGAATAAAACTGGAGTGTTAAATAAATAAATAAATAAATAAATAAATAAATAAATAAAATTTTAAAAAAGAAAAAAAGCAATAAAACCCATTTGATCATGTGTAAAAGGAGCTTACAGAGTAGAAAGAATAAGTTATACATCAGAGGATATACAATTAAACTAACCAAAACAATTAAAACACCAAGAATAATATGCCCCAAACAAATGTGAGTTGAAAAGAAACATTTCTCAGAAAAGAAACAATAATGTCCAGGAAACATTGTTTAAATTGAATGCTTTAAATATTGTCTACAGGAACAATGATTATCCAATGACCAAGCTGTTTTTCCCTCCCCTCAACTTCTTTAGATGCTCTGTCACATGGTTAGCCCTTCAGAGGCTTTGGTTCTTCCACAACAAACTTTTACACCCCAGACTATAACCATAATGCCCTTGGCTTTCTGCTATCTCCTCTTCCCCTCATGGTCATGATCTTCTGACATCCAGAGCCTCCTTGTCCCATGTACAGTGCATCCCAGTCATGCCTCTCCCGATTTCCTCCTTTGTCCTGGCCAGTAGATTTTATTGTTAAACTGCTCTAACAGACAATTTCCATAATTCTTTTTCCTCCTGAAGATCCCTCTGTCTGGCAGTAGATGTTGACATTCACAGAGTATAAGAGTTCTGCTGAGCATTTCTGGGAAAGTTTCCACAGACACTATGAATTTTCTCTCCAACTTCAGGTAAGCAATTGATGCAGAGTAATGCTCTTTCTTTAAGTAACCACCCTTATTTTGCACATCAATTATTTCAAAGTTCTTCAAATGCTTCTTCTCCCATTTCAAATAAAGTGTGAAAAATATAATTTTCTAACATCACTTTTAAATGCAACCTTCTGTTTCCTTCCATCTCTATATTCCTTTCACAAAAGAAGTGACCTTCTTTAGACCAGGGTTAATCCCTCCAAGCTATTCTAGGACTTTTAACTTCTCAGATTTATTTTTGCCTGCATTTTTAACTTTGATATTTGAAATCCCATTTCCACATTTTAGGCAGCATTCTGGTGTTCTTAATAATCACATTTAAATGAGCAAAACATGCTAATGACAGAAAACAAAAATAAAGTAAAAAATAACTTTGTGTCATTACCTGGGTTAAATGAATTTTAAGAAGTTCTTGGAGATGAAATGCAAGTTCAAAATGGAAAAGATGGAAAGTCATCTCATTGATACATCTGTAGTAAATATTTTATGGGATTATTCTCCTTGTGTTTCTGGTAACTTGTCTTCCTATATTTTGATATTTTATTATGTTTCAGAGCCCTTTGTATGCAAAAAGGTCCTAGACAATTACTGTAATAGCTGAGGACAATGGGCCATGGCTGTGATGTTAGGAGGGGTCAGTAGATGAAGGTCATTCTCCTTTACACAAGTGCACAAAACAGTCTGGGGCTGTATGACAATTTCTTTTGCAATAGCAAAAACCAAACCAAAATAGAACAAAACAAAATGTGCTGTAATAGTGGATTGATTACTTTTTTAAAAACCCATGCTTTCTGTTGTACTAATTTCTCCTTAAATAAGGATATTTTTATGTTTCTTTTACAATATTTAGCCATGATGAAAGATTGGTATTTAGATTTCATTATTTTTTTAGTGTCTGGATTAATAGTTTTCCCAATTAGTAGTATTAACCCAATGACATTTTAGATGCCATTGGGTTAGTAATTTTGGCATATACTTAAAATAAGCATTCATGGAGTAATTTTAAACAACAATTCATATTTATGTTAACTGTTCCTTTACTTTTAATTAAGTATACAGTGCTACTTTATTTCTAGCTGGAACTCTGGAAGGTGATGAAGAGAACATGAAGGTCTCTCTTATGCCATAACCTTCTGTTTACAAAATGAAGAAATTTAACAGAGGAGAAGATAAAGTATCTGAAGAAGGGGGTTCACAGCAAGGAAAGTCTTGCCTATGAAGACCCAAAGCACCATAGCCTACAAAATACAAGATGGTGTAATATAGTAATTCCAAGGCTCAGGTTTATTATAGTAGTGTGAATAACTATGGTAACATTCAAGTTGACTACTTTAATTCATTCCATTGCACAGTTCTAACTTATAGTAACACCATAATAAATTCCAAATGTTATCATACTGATGTGAGATCTGAATGTTAAAGACTGCAAAAAATATTCTAGGACCCTCACTAAATTTTCAGGTAAGCTCAGGATCAGAAAGTTTACTGATGTGAATGACAGAGTTAAATGCTCTTGGAGCTTGTTCTCTGTTGCCACATCTTTAGTGACAGATTTATTAAAGTCAATAAGCCTTTAATTCACAAACTGGATGGAGTAAAACAGGGAATTACAAGTCATTATTTGTAACCAAAGTGTTTCCAAGGCTCATGTGTTGATGGCATGGGACCTAGCTAGTGTACCTAATGGGAGGTGATTTATCCTCAGAAAGCAGGGCTTAGTTGAAAGAAGTAGGTCAATCTTGAAGGAAAAATTTCATTATGGCTTCTTCATTTCCTCTTTGGTACCATTGAATGAGAGGATTTGCCACATTATGGCCTCAAACATGATATTCCACAAATCTAGAATTAATTACACATATTACCATGGCCTGAACCTACAGAAACAGTGAACAAAAAGAAGTTTTCTCCCCTCTTATTTATCACTAGTATTTTTTCCACTGTGAAATATTTCTGACACAATAACAGTACAGTACCAAGGAGAAGTGAGTATATGAATTAATCTATAGTTATGGAAAAATAAATAATCAATTACCTTGACATGAAACAGACACAATATTTCCTAAATGTGGCATCATCACATGCAATGAGAATCTGATAAACAAGATTTGAGCCAGCTGAACAGACTTATTTGTCTATGAGACAAGGTGTAGAGGAACTTAAATTTAGCAACATGGATTAAAATACCTCTAGCCAGGTCACATCCAAAGTCCTTCTATATTTCAATAATACAATTGTAATGTAGACATGCCACCCTCAAGTAATCTCTCTGGCTAGAATTCAGACATGTTCTTTGTACAGACACTTAATCAAAAACAATTAAGGTAACAGTTTATAGAAGGAGGAAGGCATGTTTGAAAGTGATGATAATTGAAGGTTAGACAAAGTGATGAATCAGAGAAAGATTTGACAGAATGAGTCAGAGGATGAATACAAACAATTTTGAGAATGACTTGAAAGAGAGGTTACATAGGAGCAGTGCAGGAAAAGAATATCAGTTCAATGAGATGTGTAGTTGTGGAGTGCAATTGAGTTTGTTAAGAATACAGGTGAAGAGTACTACATTGTGTATATATAACACATTTTTTTTTGTATTCATTCCTCCGTTGAGGGATATCTGGCTTCTTTCCAGCTTCTGGCTATTATATATAAGGCTGCTATGAACATAGTGGATCATGTATCCTTATTGCATGCTGGGGAATCTTCTGGGTGTATGCCCAGGAGTGGTATGGCTGGGTCCTCCGGAAGTATCCTTCCAGTTTTCTGAGGAACCACCAGACTGATTTCCAGAGTGGTTGTACCAGCTTGCAGTCCCACCAGCAGTGGAGGAGTATTCCTCTTTCTCCACATCCTCACCAATACCTGATGTCTGCTGAGTTTTTAATCTTAGCCATTCTGACTTGATGTGAGGTAAAATCTCAGGGTTGTTTTGATTTGCATTTCTCTAATAACTAATGGTGTTGAACATTTTTAACCGTGTTTCTCAACCATCCAAATTTCTTCAGGTGAAAAGTCTTTGTTTAGCTCTGTATCCCATTTTTGGATGGCGTTATTTGGTCTTCTGGTGTCTAACTTCTTGCATTATTTGTATACATTGGATATTAGCCCTCGGTCAGATGTAGGGTTGGTGAAGATCTTTTCCCAATTTGTTGGTTGCCAATTTGTCCTTTTTACAGTTTCTTTTGCCTTACAGAAACTTTGTAATTTTATGAGGTCCCATTTGTCTATTCTTGATCTTAGAGCATAAGCAATTGGTGTTCTGTTCAGGAACTTTCTTCCTGAGCCAATGTCCTCAAGGGTCTTCCCCAGTTACTTTTCTATTAATTTTAGTGTGTCTAGTTTTATGTGGTGGTCTTTGATCCACTTGTAGTTAAGCTTAGTACAAGGAGATAAGAGTGGATCAATTCTCATTCTTCTGCATGTTGACCTCCAGTTGAGCAAGCACCATTTGTTGAACAGGCTATCTTTGTATATATTGGATATTAGCCCTCTGTCAGATGTGGGGGTGGTGAATATCTTGTCCCAATTTGTTGGTTGCTATTTTGTCCTTCTGACAGTGTCCTTTGCTTTACAGACACTTTGAAATTTTATGAGCTCCCATTTGTCAATTCTTGATCTTAGAGCATAAGCTATTGGTGTTTTGTTCAGAAAATTTCCCCCTGTGCCCATGTCCTACAGGGTCTTCCCCTGTTTCTTTTCTATTCGTTTCAGTGTGTCTGGTTTTATGTGGAGGTCCTTGATCCACTTGGAGTTGATCTTGGTACAAGAAGATAATAGTGCGTCAATTCACATTTTTCTGCATGTTGACTTCCAGTTGAACCAGCACCATTTGTTGAAAAGGCTATCTTTTTTCCACTGGATGTTTGTAGCTCCTTTAGCAAAGATCAAGTGACCATAAGTCTGTGGGTTCATTTCTGGGTCTTCAATTCTATTCCATTGATCTACTTGCTTGTTGCTGTACCAATACCATGCAGTTTTTAACACAATTGCTCTGTAGTACTGCTTGAGGTCAGGGATATTGATTCCCCTAGAAGTCCTTTTATTGTTGAGAATAGTTTTAGCGATCCTGGGTCTTTGTTACTCCAGATGAATTTGAGAATTGCTCTTTCTAGATCTATGAAGAATTCATGGGGATTGCATTGAATCTGTAGATTGTTTTTGGCAAGATGGCCATTTTTACTATATTGATCCTGCCAATCCAAGAGCATGGAATATTTTTCCATCTCCTGAGGTCTTCTTTGATTTCTTTCTTCAAGGACTTGAAGTTCCTGTCATACAGATCTTTCACTTGTTTGGTAAGAGACATACCAAGATACTTTATATTCTTTGTGGCTATTGTGAAGGGTGTTATTTCCCTAATTTCTTTCTCAACCTGCTTGTCCTTTGAGTACAAGAAGGCTACTGATTTGCTTGAGTTGATTTTATAACCAACCACTTTGCTGAAGTTGTTCATCAGCTGTAGGAGTTCTCTGGAGAAGTTAGACCCCAAAGAACCAAATAACCCTATCAAAAAATGGGGTACAGAGCTAAACAAAGAATTTTCACCAGAAGAATTTCAGATGTCTGAGAAACACCTTAAGAGATGTTCAACATCATTAGTCATCAGGGAAATGCAAATCAAAACAACCCTGAGATTTCACCTCACACCAGTGAGTATGGCTAAGATTAAAAACTCAAGGACAACAGGTGCTGGCAAGGATGTGGAGAAAAAGGAACACTCCTACACTGTTGGTAGGATTGCAAGATGGTACAACTGTTCTGGAAATCAGTCTGGCTGTTCCTCAGAAAATTGGGCATGATAGTTCCAGAGGGCCCTGTCACACCACTCCTGGGCATATACCCAGCGGATTCCCCTGCATACAATAAAGACACATGCTCCTCTATGTTCATAGCAGCCTTATTTATAATAGCCAGAAGTTGGAAGGAGCCCAGATGTCCCTCAAAGGAGAAATGGATACAGAAAATGTGGCATATTTATACAAAGGAATACTACTTAGCAATTAAAAATAATGAATTCATGCAATTTGTAGGCAAATGGTTGGATCTAGAAAATATCATCCTAAGTGAGTTAATTCAATCACAAAAGAATACACATGAAATGCAATCACTGATAAGTGGATATTAATGAGCCCAAAAGCTCTGAATACTCAAGGCACAATAAGAAAATCAAAAGATTCCCAAGAAGAAGGAAGGAAAGTGCCCTGGTCTTGGAAAGACTGGATCCAGTTTTGTAGGAGAGTACCAGAACAGAGAAATGGTGGTGGGGGATGTGGATTGGGAAATAGTTGTGGGGGGGGAAGAGGACTTATGGGACATATGGTGGGGGGGAACTGGGAAAGGGAAGAGCCTTTCGAATGTAAACAAAGAATATAGAATAAAAAATGCAGAGGTTATCAAATCTATTTAAAAAAAAAGAAAAAGAAAAGGCTATCTTTTTTCCCACTTTATGTTTTCAGCTCCTTTGTGGAAGATCAATTGGCCATAGCTGTGTTGGTTCACTTCTGGGTCTTCAATTCTATTCCATTGTTCTACCTCCCTGTCACTATACCAATACTATGCATGTTTTAACCCTAGTGCTCTGTAGTATTGCTTGAGTCTGGGATACTGATTCCCCCAGAAGTTCGTTTACTGTTGATGATAATTTTAGCTATCCTGTGTTTTTTGTTATTCCATATGAATTTGAGAATTGCTCTTTCTAATTCTCTGAAGAACTGAGTTGGGATTTTGATGGGGATTGCATTGAATTAGAAACAATGATTTCATGAAATTCTTAGAGAAATGGATGGAGCTGGAGAACATCATACTAAGTGAGGTAACCCAGTCTCAAAAGAATACCCATGGTATGCACTCACTGATAAGTGGATATTAGCCTAGAATCTTGGGACACCAAAGACACAATCCACATACCAAATGATGTCCAACAAGAAGAAAGGAGTGGACACTGGTGCTGGAAAGGATCAAAGCATTAGTGTAGGGGAATACCAGAACAGGGAAGTAGGAAGATGTGGATGGGGGAACAGGGGTAGGGAAAAGGTCATGTGGGACCTTTGGGGCTGGGGAACCAGAAAAAGGGAAATGAAATGTAAATATAGAATATATCCAATTAAAAAATGCAAAAAAGGAGAAAAATATTCGCAAAAAAAAAGTACAGGTGATCTCCTACAATTCTGTTTAGTTCCATTTTAGTTCATGCAGTCAGTGTAGTTCTGTTCATGGGGTTTAGAGGTAGTTTTTCCAAACAGAGAAATTCAGTCAGAAGCCTGGAAAAGGCAGTTTGAATCAGACAGCTTGGAGAGGTGTTTGAGCCAGAAAAGCTGAGTTGACCCAGCCTTTGGGAATTCAGAAAGACTAGTAAGGGTGAGCTCATTCAGCAGCAAGCCTCCAATATTACAATTGCATTTAGAGAATAACAGTTAGTTTTCCAACAAGTATCTACCCTACTTAGTAATCCTTTCATTTAATAAATACTATCTGCTCTCAAAGAAACCAAGATACACTAGTAAATGGCACAGAAAACAAGTATTTTCTAAATCTGTAGGAAACATACCATGTTTAGAGTTTGGAATGTTTATCAGGTTCAGGTTTGGTTGGATTATTTGATATGATCTTGGGTTGTGTTTTCATACTGTTTCCCACAAATGAGAGATAAACCACTAATAAACTATATCCTTAGTTCTCGTGGACATCTCATGCCTCACTAGAAGGAAAGGACACAGTAGACAGATGTTACCCTATATCCATGCTGGTGTCAGTTACTGTTAATGCACAAATGTGCTGTGGTCAGTTACTTTGAGCACTGACACTTGGACTCAAGTAAAAATGTAATCATCATGTCTTTACCATGAACTCCTCTGCAATTTGATGCCCAGTGTGGTTCACTTAGTATTGCAATTCAAGTTATTTTGATTGTTTCAGTGGCATTTATGTTATCCTTTCATTTTTCAAAAAGAAAAGGGAAGAAACTGCAATCTTTAGGACCAACACATAGTGAAATTAAAAGGAAAATGAAACTGTAGATGGGCATCCTCTAAGAAAATGAATCATGAGTATAGTCCATAATAAATCCTAGCTAGGATGTTCTGAACAATGCAAAAAGTAAGGATACTACTGTTAATTCAAGATATTATTAAAAATAAGACAATTAAAAATATGATTTCCTTTAAAATCTAACATCCTTATGACCATGCTAGGTTTTCCACACTAAAATCCAAAATGTGATTTGGAGTTCAGTACTAACAATAACATGAATGCATTGCTTCCCATAAGTTAAGAATACATATTTGATTAACATATTAACTGATGCTCTAAGGAAGAAAATTATGAAAGTAAAAACAACAGCTTTTATATAATATTAACAAGTAAACATTATTGTCTCAGTGAGGCTGACCACTTTGCAAACATGCTTTGCAACTAAGCCTGCTGGCCTATATTTGACCACTGGGGCAGATGAGGTAGAAGGAGGGAATTGATTCTTGTAAATATTCCTTTGGATTGCATAAGTTGATTGTGACATGTCCCTTACTACACATACATATACATGAAGTAATAAATATAAAAAATAAATAAATATTTACAAAAAATAAAAAATAAAGTCCAAAAATATAAGCACTCCTCCTACATAGACTAGGAAACAAAATAATCACAATAGCTAGAGGGAGGGAGGGAACTGGGAAGGAGAGAGAAGGGGGGAGAGGGGAGAGGAGAAATGGATGAGGGGGTTACTGGAGAGGTAACCAGGAAGAGGGATATCATTTGAAATATAAACAAATAAAATGATTAAAATAAAAAGAAGTACTCTTCCTACACTACTCATTCTGTTGTTAGATGACAAAGCTTTGACAGGCCAGTTTCACTGAGGAGCGTTTTGCAGTAGGCAAGTAATCAATTAGCAGACATTTCTCTGAGGGAGCCTTACTTTTGCTGGGCTGGGAAAAAAAGGTGGAAAAACATACACACACATAGAAACACATAGAAACACACAAAAAAACACAACCATATACAAATACACAAACTCACATGCATACATATACACATGCATAAACTTATACACATACACAGAAATACACATACATATACATATATACATACACACACACACACACACACACACACGCACACACACACACACACTTGGTGAATGAAACAAGGTTCTACAAGATACAAAATCTTTATTTCTTTTTTTTTTAATTTTATTTTCTATATTCTATGTTTACATTCCAAAGGCTTTCCCCTTTCCCAGTTCCCACCCACCATAGTTCCCATAGTTCCTCTCCCCCCCATCTGTTCCCCAATAATTCCCCCTCCCCCCTCGGTTTCTTTACTAAACTGGAAGCAATCTTTACAGGCCCAGGGTCCTCTCCTTTCTTCTTCTTGGGAATCATTTGACTTGCTATTTGTGTCTTGAGTATTTAGGGCTTCTGGGCTCATTAATATCCACTTATCAGTGATTGCATTTCAGGTGCATTCTTTTGTGATTGGGTTAATTCACTCAGGATGATATTTTCCAGGTCTAACCATTTACCTACAAATTGCATGAATTCATTATTTTTAATTGCTGTGTAGTATTCCATTGTATAAATATACCACATTTTCTGTATCCATTCCTCCTTTGAGGGATATTTGGGCTGCTTCCAATTTCTGGCTATTATAAACAAGGCTGCTATAAACATAGTGGAGCATGTGTCCTTATTGCATGCAGGGGAATCCTCTGGGTATATGCCCAGGAGTGGTATGCCAGGGTCCTCTGGAAGTAACATGCCCAATTTTCTGAGGAACCGCCAAACTGATTTCCAGAGCGGTTTTACCATTTTGCAATCCCACCAACAGTGGAGGAGTGTTCCTCTTTCTCCACATCCTCGCCAGCACTTGTTGTCTCTTGAGTTTTTAATCTTAGCCATTCTGACTGGTGTGAGGTGGAATCTCAGGGTTGTTTTGATTTGCATTTCCCTGATGACTAATGATGTTGAACATCTTTTAAGGTGTTTCTCGGCCATCCGAATTTCTTCTGGTGAAAATTCTTTGTTTAGCTCTGTGCCCCATTTTTTGATAGGGTTATTTGGTTCTTTGCGGTCTAACTTCTTGAGTTCTTTGTATATATTGGATATTAGCCCTCTGTCGGATGTGGAGTTGGTGAAGATCTTTTCCCACTTTGTTGGTTGCCGTTTTGTCCTTCTGACAGTGTCCTTTGCTTTGCAGAAACTTTGTAATTTTATGAGGTCCCATTTGTCGATTCTTGATCTTAGAGCATAAGCTATTGGTGTTCTGTTCAGGAACTTTTCCCCTGTGCCCAAGTCCTCCAGGGTCTTCCCAAGTTTCTTTTCTAATAGTTTCAGTGTGTCTGGTTTTATGTGGAGGTCCTTGATCCACTTGGAGTTGATCTTAGTGCAAAGAGATAAGATTGGATCAATTCGCATTCTTCTGCATGTTGACTTCCAGTTGAACCAGCACCATTTGTTAAAAAGGCTATCTTTATTCCACCGGATGGTTGTGGCTCCTTTATCAAAGATCAAGTGACCATAAGTCTGTGGGTTAACCTCTGGGTCTTCAATCCTGTTCCATTGATCTGCTTGCCTGTTGCTATACCAATACCATGCAGTTTTTAACACAATTGCTCTGTAGTACTGCTTGAGGTCAGGGATATTGATTCCCCCAGAAGTCCTTTTATTGTTGAGAATAGTTTTAGCTATCCTGGGTTTTTTGTTGCTCCAGATGAATTTGAGAATTGCTCTTTCTAGATCTATGAAGAATTGAGTTGGGATTTTGATGGGGATCGCATTGAATCTGTATATTGCTTTTGGCAAGATGGCCATTTTTACTATATTGATCCTGCCAATCCAGGAGCAAGAAATATTTTTCCATCTTCTGAGGTCTTCTTCGATTTCTTTCTTCAAGGACTTGAAGTTCCTGTTGTACAGATCTTTCACTTGTTTGGTTAGAGTTACGCCAAGATACTTTATGTTGTTTGTGGCTATTGTGAAGGGTGTTATTTCCCTAATTTCTTTCTCTGCCTGCTTGTCCTTTGAGTACAAGAAGGCCACTGACTTGCTTGAGTTAATTTTATAACCTGCCACTTTGCTGAAGTTGTTTATCAGCTGTAGAAGTTCTCTGGTGGAGTTTTTTGGGTCGCTTAGGTAAACTATCATATCGTCTGCAAATAATGATAGTTTCACTTCTTCCTTTCCAATTTGTATCCCTTTGACTTCCTTATGTTGTCTAATTGCTCTTGCTAGAACTTCAAGTACTATATTGAAAAGATATGGAGAGAGAGGGCAGCCTTGTCTAGTCCCTGATTTTAGTGGGAATGCTTCAAGTTTCTCTCCATTTATTTTGATGTTGGCTACTGGTTTGCTGTAGATTGCTTTTACTATGTTTAGGTATGGGCCTTGAATTCCTGCTCTTTCCAAGACTTTTAGCATGAAAGGATGCTGAATTTTGTCGAATGCTTTTTCAGCATCTAATGAGATGACCATGTGGTTTTTTTCTTTCAGTTTGTTTATGTAGTGGATTACATTGATGGATTTCCGTATATTGAACCATCCCTGCATCCCTGGGATGAAGCCTACTTGATCATGGTGGATGATCGTTTTGATGTGCTCTTGGATTCGGTTAGCAAGAATTTTATTTAGTATTTTTGCATCTATATTCATAAGAGAAATTGGCCTGTAGTTCTCTTTCTTTGTTGGATCTTTTTGTGGTTTAGGTATTAGCGTAATTGTGGCTTCGAAGAATGAGTTGGGCAGTGTCCCTTCTGTCTCTATTTTGTGGAATAGTTTGGAGAGTATTGGTGTTAAGTCTTCTTTGAAGGTCTGGTAGAATTCTGCACTAAAACCATCTGGTCCCGTACTTTTTTTGGTTGGGAGGCTTTCTATAACCCCTTCTATTTCTTTAGGGGTTATGGGACTATTTAGCTGATCTACTTGATGCTGATTTAATTTTGGTATTTGATATCTGTCTAGGAAATTGTCCATTTCCTCCAGGTTCTCCAGTTGTTTTGAGTATAGACCTTTGTAGTAGGATCTGATGATGTTTTGAATTTCCTCAGTTTCTGTTGTTATGTCTCCCTTTTCATTTCTAATTTTGTTAATTTGTATACTGTCTCTGTGTCCTTTGGTTAGTCTGGCTAAGGGTTTATCTATCTTGTTGATTTTCTCAAAGAACCAGCTCCTGGTCTTGTTGATTCTTTGTATGGTTCTCTTTGTTTCTATTTGATTGATTTCAGCCCTGAGTTTGATTTCTTGTCTTCTACTCCTCCTGGGTGAATTAACTTGTTTTTCTTCCATGGCTTTAAGGTGTGCCATTAAGCTGCTAGTATATGCTCTCTCCAGTTTCTTTTTGGATGCACTTAGAGCTATGAGTTTTCCTCTTAGCACTGCTTTCATTGTGTCCCATAGATTTGGGTAGGTTGTACCTTCATTTTCATTGAATTCTAAAAAGTCTTTGATTTCTTTTTTTATTTCTTCCTTGACCAAGGTGTCATTGAGTAGAGTATTGTTCAGTTTCCATGTGTATGTGGGCTTTCTGTTGTTTTTGTTGTTATTGATGACCACTCTTACTCCATGGTGATCTGATAGAAGGCATGGGATTAGCTCGATATTCTTGTATTTGTTGACATCTGTCTTGTGACCAATTATATGGTCTATTTTGGAGAAGGTCCCATGTGGAGCTGAGAAAAAGGTATATTCTTTAGCTTTAGGATGAAATGTCCTATATATATCTGTTAAATCCAATTGGTCCAGAGTTTCAATTAGTTTCAGTGTGTCCCTGTTTAGTTTCTGCTTTCCTGATCGGTCCATTGAGGAGAGTGGAGTGTTGAAGTCACCCACAATTATTGTGTTAGGTGTAATGTGTGCTTTAAGCTTTAGTAAGGTTTCTTTTACGAATGAGGCTGCCCTTGCATTTGGAGCATAGATGTTCAGTATTGAGAGCTCTTCTTGGTGGATTTTTCCTTTGGCCAGCAAGAAGTGACCTTCTGAGTCTCTTTTGATGATTTTAGGTTGGAAGTCAATTTTATCTGATATTAGAATGGCTACTCCAGCTTGTTTCCTGAGACTGTTTGCTTGTAAAATTGTCTTCCAGCCTTTTACTCTAAGGCAGTGTTTGTCTTTGACACTGAGATGTGTTTCCTGTATGCAGCAAAATGTAGGGTCCTGTTTCCGTATCCAGTCTGTTAATCTATGTCTTTTTATTGGGGAATTGAGTCCATTGATGTTAAGAGATATTAAGGAATAGTAATTATTTCCTCCAGACATTTTTGAAATTGTATTTATTTATTTTATTTACTTTTTATATTCGAGAGGTTACCTTCTTTTGGGTTTGATGAGAGGAGGTTTCTATCTTGCTTCTTCCCGGGTGTAGTTTCCGTCCTTGTCTTGGTGTTTTCCCCCTATTATCCTTTGTAGGGCTGGATTTGTGGAAAGATATCGTGCAAATTTGGTTTTGTCATGGAATACCTTGATGTCTCCATCTATGGTGATTGAGAGCTTTGCTGGGTAAAGTAGTTTTGGCTGAAGTTTGTGTTCTCTTAGAGTTTGCATGATATCTGCCCAGGATCTTCTAGCTTTCATGGTCTCAGGTGAGAAGTCTGGTGTTATTCTGATAGGTCTTCCTTTATAAGTTACTTGGCCCTTTTCTCTTGCTGCCTTTAATATTCTTTCTTTGTTTATTACATTTGGAGTTTTGATTATTATGTGACGGGATGTATTTCTGTTCTGATCCAGTCTGTTTGGGGTTCTGTATGCTTCTTGTATATTCATGGGCATCTCTCTCTTTAGGTTGGGGAAGTTTTCTTCCATAATTTTGTAGAAGATATTTGCTGGCCCTTTAACTTGTACATCTTCATTCTCCTCTATACCCATAATCCTTAGGTTTGGTCTTCTCATTGTGTCCTGGATTTCCTGGATGTTTTGGGTTACAGCCTTTTTGCATTTAGTATTTTCTTTGACTGTTGAATCAATAGTTCCTATGGTATCTTCGGCTTCTGATATTCTGTCTTCTATCTCTTGTATTCTATTGTTGATATTTGCATCTATGGCTCCTGATTTCTTCCCAAGGTTTTCTATCTCCAATGTTGTCTCCCTCTGCGATTTCTTAGTTGTTTCTACTTCTGTTTTTAGTGCCTGGATGGATGTGCTCAGATCTTTCGCTTGCTTGATTGTGTTTTCATGTATTTCTTTGATAGATTTTTGTGTTTCCTCTTTCATAGCTTCTACTTGTTGGCCCACGTTCTTCTGTATTTCTTTAAGTGATTTTTGTCTTTCCTCCTTATTGTCTTCTTCTTTTTGATCCATCTTCTCCTGCATTTCTTGAAGTGATTTTTGTATTTGCCTTGTAAAGGCTTCTAACTTTTGATCCATTTTCTCTTCTATTTCTTTACGAGATTTTTCTATGTGTTCAGCTACCAGCATCCTGACCAGTGATTTTATATCCAAGTCTTGTTTTTCTGGTGTTTTGGGGTATCCAGGGCTTCCTGTTGTTGGCGAACTGGGTTCAGATGCTGTCATGTTGTCTTGATTTCTGTTAGTGACATTCCTTCGTTTACCTTTTGCCATCTGGTTATTTCTGGTGTTAGTTGACCTTGTTGTCACTGGCTGGTGTTTGAATCTCCTATGAGGCTGGGCTTACCTGTTGTTTCTCTACTGGTGGTTATGCGTGATTGCTGCTCAACGGGATCACGAGCTGGCTGCCACCCACTGACTTTGTACACGGCCTGAGGTCTCTGGGAAGTGTGGGGGAGTGCAGCAGAGCCTCGGCAGGTGCTGCTGGGCCTGCCTAGTAGCGAGAGCCTAGCAGATCCCCCCACGTGGTAGTCCCTGATGGAATCTGTCTACCTGTTCCTTTCCAGCTGTGTTCTGGTTGCAGTATGGAGGCCTGCCGCTATCGCTGGTCCGGGCTCCTGGGGAGCTGGGTGGTGCCGGTTGCCTCGGTGCACAGCCTAAGCTCGCAGGGACGTGCTGCAGATCCTAGGCGCCTGGGCCCGCCTGTGGGCGAGAGCTTAGCAGCTCTCCCTGCTCTAGCCCCAGGCGGAGTCTCTATCTGCACCTTTCCAGCTGTGTCCTGGTTGCAATATGGAGGCCTGCCGCTATAGCTGGTCCTCACTCTTCTTAATAAACAAGAATTGTTGCTTATCCTGGTTCTGTGGGCAGGGTCTGAGCACCTGGCAAGCTGGCTAGGTCTGGCTGACCTGCTACCGGCTGGATGGGATGCTGCAGACAAGATGGCGCTGCCTGCAGGGGGTTTGGGGTCTGGCCTGTGAGCACAGAGCGCAGGCACGGCCGCTGTATTCCAAACCGCTAGGCTGTGCGCAGTTCCTGCCCCCGACCTGAGTCCCCGGAGGTCTTAAACTCGGGCTGTCTCTGGTACCTGGTTCCGCCGGCAGGGTCTCAGCACCTGGCAGGCTGGCTACGTATGGCTGACCTGCTACCGGCTGGATGGGATGCTGCAGACAAGATGGCGCTGCCTGCAGGGGGTTCGGGGGTCTGGCCTGCGAGCGCAGAGCTCAGGCACGGCCGCTGAACTCCAAACCGCTAGGCTGTGCGCAGTTCCTGCCCCAGACCTGAGTCCCCGGAGGTCTTAAACTCGGGCTGTTTCTGGTACCTGGTTCCGCTGGCAGGGTCTCAGCACCTGACAGGTTGGCTAGGTCTGGCTGATCCGCTACTGGCTGGATGGGATGCTGCAGACAAGATGGCGCTGCCTGCAGGGGGTTTGGGGGTCTGGCCTGCGAGCGCAGAGCTCAGGCACGGCCGCTGAACTCCAAACCGCTAGGCTGTGCGCAGTTCCTGCCCCAGACCTGAGTCCCCGGAGGTCTTAAACTCGGGCTGTCTCTGGTACCTGGTTCTGCCGGCAGGGTCTCAGCACCTGACAGGTTGGCTAGGTCTGGCTGATCCGCTACCGGCTGCATGGGATGCTGCAGACAAGATGGCACTGCCTGCAGGGGGTTCGGGGGTCTGGCCTGCGAGCGCAGAGCTCAGGCACGGCTGCTGAACTCCAAACCGCTAGGCTGTGCGCAGTTCCTGCCCCAGACCTGAGTCCCCGGAGGTCTTAAACTCGGGCTGTTTCTGGTACCTGGTTCCGCTGGCAGGGTCTCAGCACCTGGCAGGCTGGCTACGTATGGCTGACCTGCTACCTGCTGGATGGTCTTTATTTCTTTTATAGCTTATATTCCAGCAAAATCTTCAAGCAGTATAAAAATTATAATGTGGTTATATTCAATTTTTCTTTAAGTGAATAATTGCAATGAGTAAGAAAAAAATCCAGCATGTTCTCTAATGCCTTTACATGATTAAACACTTTATATAATACAGGTAAAAACAAATTATTCCCAAGAAATGACACAATAGTATCTAAGCAACCTGTGATAGATAACAAAGTACAAGCAAGCAAGATATTTTTCAGCCAGTTTCTTTTAATGGCAAGCTGCATGTAAGGTTACAAAAAAGAGATAAATTATTATTTATCCTAAATAGTAATCTTATAAAAAATCTTAAAAGAATAATGAATCTAAATTCTTTTTATAAAAAGCAACCATTCATTTTTACCTTAGACTCTCAGAGTATATACATACTCATCAATTATTTTTTATTAAATCATATCAGGAAGGCAAGGGCAAAAATGGGCACAAGAAATTAATCATCATTTTGATTACCAGCCTAGCCTGAGCAAGAAAGGCAGTTCAGCTAGTACTGTTTGGGTGGCCATTGTTCTTGTTCTGACTAAATAAAATTCCTCACTAAATTATCAAATTGGGCCTTTTTAACATTAAATTGTTCCCCAAGATGTTCTATATTGAAGCCACTAGCAAAAACATTTTAACCTAACCTTACTAACAATATTCACCTCTAAAGCCTCTCTAAGGGTAGTGGTTAAATCATTAATCTGCTCCACCAGTAATATTTGGAAAAGTTCAGTCTCTATTATTGTAAGTTCCAGTGACACTACCGAGTAAAGGGCTGGCAACCCTTTAGAGTTTTCACGCAATTTCACACAATTGTTATGAGGAATGAAATGAACACGAATGCTTTCAACAAGGAGAAAGAAGCTCCTCAACAGCAGAAAGTCCTTAGGACACAAAGTCCTTGGGGCTTGGCCCATCTGTGGCACACCATTGTGATTGTGCTAACCATTGGGCAACATTCAAGGAGTTGTAAAGCTATTTTTGCTGTTCGTCTTGCACAGTTCCTAGCATTAGAATGCACAGTAATAAAACAAAACAGTAGTCATTCAACCTCGATGATTGCTGGGATCACTAGGTTTTACAACATAGGCCTAGCTTTGCAAGGCAAGTTTCCAGGACAGTTATGAAGCAATAGATAATCTGTACTGATCCACACAGGTGACGATGGAATTAAGACCATCATAGATAAAGATCTTCTGAATGAAATTGAGTACAGGATGAAATGATCACAAACTGTTCTGGTAGACAGGAAACCACACCATACTTCTTCACCTTTGGAGTCTTGTCCTGCTTCCAGATAGGCATGCCATCCCTTCGAATGTGACACATTGTGGAGACCATTCCAGCCAAGGCCATTTTGAGAAATCTTAGCTGCATGTTTCAACAGACTAAGTTGCAGAGTACACAGATTTATAGTCAGATTTTCTTCTGTGGGTTCTAAGTGTGTTGTTTTAGATCAACCATGATGTCTGTGGATTTTGAGTGAAGCAGATTGCCCTCTCTACTCACACAGTATTCTACATCCTCTGACTCTGTGAAGCAAGTTTAAAAACAATAGCCAGGCTAACAATGAATCCCCATCATCCAATCCTTGCTCCTGGCCTCCCAGAAGATGGGCTAAAACTGCACTTAGCTTATACTGGATCCCCACTACTTTCCATGCTTGTTTCAAATACTTTTTATATTTTCACATCAATTGTCTTGTACAGAATGTTCAGTATCTCAAACGTACTTGGCAATATTATTTTAATGAAGTGAGTATATTTATATACCCTTACTGTAGCTGTAGTTAAAGGAAAAGGTAATGAAATTAGACCACCATTTATTGTTTAGCAATTGGTTAATATAGACTGGCTGATGGTAACTCCAACACCAGTTGTATGTGACATTTCATGATGATACAGTTTTAAATGTAGTTACATATGTAGAGTTAGGCAGACTATAGTGGCTGTGGAGAAAGTGAGCCTGTAAACTTGTAGTATCAGCTGTTTATGAAGGCAGTTTAAATAAAGAGATCAAAAGCTATTGCTTAGCAACGTCGTCTACCAGACTTAAAAAAAAAAAACTTATATCAAGTGACAAACAATTACAAACTAAGTGTGAAAATTAAAGTGTCTCTGGTTATATCTAGGAAATTCTCCAGCTGGTAGGCCACGGAAGCCAATGATTTCTTTTTCCAAGGAAGAAAAATCTTCTATTCTAAATCAAGGACTGCTTTGAAAACCAAAACTGTTACACATAGTAGAGTAATACATAGTATATGATATGAGGATTTTCTAAATTTCTCTGAGATATCCAACACTGTAAGAACTCCTGAAGAACTATCTGAAACCAAGCCACTGAATATTCTCTGAGATAAAGCCATATACTCTCCCCCTCCTCAGACATAGCTCTCCTTCTTCCCCACCAGCAAAGCTATATTTAGGAAAATATTTCAGTATAAACTGAGTACATCTTATGAAAGGAACTGGATCTGAATGACCTGGCATTATGGATTAGGGGCTAGTGGTGTCAGGAGCTAAAGGTGGTATTGATTTAAAGCCCTAGAGCACAAAATACATGATACCAGGACAGTTTAAAATTATGAAGCAAGAAAGAATCTATATTGAATTACAGAATATGATAGCAGATAATGGGGGAGTCAATATAAGACCTACTTGCTTCTCCTCACAGGTAAGACCCACACAATGACTGTGCTGTACAGTGTACAGTATTTATCAAGGTCATAGGACTATGCTGGTAAAAGCATACCCAACCCATTGTCACTAAGAAATTCATTGATAGTTTGAGTTACTAAGCCAAGGATGATAATGAGAAGGGATGTAGAGATGAGATTTCAATTCAATACTGTACCATATATCAGGATTTTACAAACACTAGACAAAAACAACAGAATCTGAAATATAAATGATTTTACTTGCAGGGGTACCTTAGGATTAGTAGAAAATGGTATAGCCAGGGTAAAAAAGAATGAGTGTGAAAAATAAGCCTACTAGTCATGGTACATGAGGAAAAAGTATAAATGACCAAAATATGAAAGGTGATTGTCTCCACATGAAGTGTCATAATGGTCACAGTTTCTATACCTAAGACAGTATTTATATGTGGAACTCACTGACTAGAAAGATAATTGGTTCGCTCAAGGAAATAATACTTGTGAAACATGGAAAATTACATGTTTGTGCACATGCATATATAACAAGTGTATATATATTCCAGATTCTTAGCTGTACTTGTTAATATCTGAGTAAGGGGAGAGTGGTGATCACAAGTTCAAATCTAAAGTGGATTTTCTTCCGGGGGAGGGGCATGAGCACATGTCTACTCACTCCATGTGGGGAACTAATGAAAGACTGAAGCAAGGATACCACCACAGTTCAAAATTGATGAACTATTTATCTTTACTGGGTTACTTATAAGAATGTGAGTGAGGGCGTCATGTACAGTAGCAGAAACGAGTAATGCGTCAATAAGGACCATCCAAGCATTGGTGATAATTCACAAAATCTGGGAACCTGGAAGGTCCAGAACAACCTGGATTCAGTATAAAGGGTGGAGATGGTCTTCTGCAGGTAGTTAAATTCCTGTGTGTCTTTTCCAGACAATTCTGGTAGCCTCTGCTTCTCTTAGACTGTCCAGCTGCTCCAGTCCTCTTTGAAAGCATCTCTGCTTGTCTAAGAGTGCCTTCCATCAGCCCTCATTGTGTATATAGATATGGATTAAGAATGAACAAATTGAATAAAGTCAGTACCCATGACTTCCTGATGCTATTGAGTTATTTCTTGAGCCTAGCATTTCTCTGCAGCATAGAAGGCTTTGTGTACCCTTAGGGTAGACAAATGTTGTTCCTATTCTGGACTTAATCAGCTTCTTCCTTACAATATTAGGTTATTATTTTATTTCCTTATCAGCAATTAATTTATGAAATAATGTGTTTTATGGCATTTCATACATACAGATAATGTGTTTTAACATTCAGTCTTGATCGTGCTACCCCTCCCACTGCCCCCTTTCCCTATCTCTAAGCCCCATCTACCTTCATGCATTATCAATATGGATTTCTCTCATTATTACTGTTAATATGCCTATATACTTATAAATAGATAAATATGACATGATGAGTGGGTTCACTGCTCATATCTACATGATTTTAGGGCTAACAACTTTGATTAGGTAGCCTATCAGAGGGCTCATTACCAGAGAAAACTGATTATTCCTCTCAGTAGTTATTAAGTACTTATCGTTCTTCATCGAGGGTTAGCCCTTCCTTATCCAAATTAACATGTAAAAAGGTGTTACATGTTCAGGCAGCCATACCATTGGGATTATAATGTGGATGTAATTTCTCTTAAAATAGCCTATGTGAATATAAGCCTCATCTGCCTCTGCAAGTTAAGACACATGTAGAACAATTCTAGTGACCTTAGTTCAATCTTCAGAATCCAAGTAAGGATGAAGAAAGGTAACTCTAGAGTTGTCCTTTGGCCTCCATATTTATACACTGGCAAGCATACTTACATATTGGGGTTGCGTGCGCGCACGCGCGCACACACACACACACACACACACACACACACACACACAGAGGAAGAGAGAGAGGCCCCTATAATATAAAGTTATTCTAACCTAGGCTGTAGAGAAAAAAATAAGGCATTGAAAATGTCACATTAAACACAGACATTCCAGATATGTGCAATTCTGGGATCCAACTGTAAAACAGAAAATAGATATTGAAAAGCATGCTCTTTTCTCAAGTTATCACAAATCAAATTCAAAAAGTCAAATCACAAAATGTGTAAAAATGTTACTGGCAAATGGCGATTTTAACATGCAGTGCATAATACACAGGAAAAATGCTGGTATGAAAAAGTCTTTTTACCCCCCTTAGAAGTAGAAGCGTTTTAGCCATTTTCTATTTTTTTATAATAGGCATGTACCATAAGAGTATCTATCTGAGAAAGATAGTTTTACTATAGTCAAAGATATTTCATTTCAAGTCATGCAATGTCCTTAATAGAAATGCATATGAAACACAAATAATAAATATAGGTAATTTTATTATGCTCTGAACAATATAAATGGCACCTGTCTTTAAGGCTTCAAGTGCTTAATTCCATATGCTTCCCTATCATCATCATCACCATCACCATCATGATCATCATCATCATTAACAACAACAGCAATACCAAAAAGAAAAGCAACATCATTATTGCCATCACTATGTATGTATTATATTAAGTAAAAAAATCTCTTCAAAAATATTTTACCAGGAAAACCTAAAGGATCATACAAGCCAACTGTAAGACAAAATGCATATGAAAAGGTAGAATTTGGGGAACCAGAGCTTGATTATTGTTAAGGAATAATCCTGGCATACCTATGAGAAAAACACAATTGCCCCTGTGGATAAACTTGCCTGAATACCATCCTCACGCTCATTTGTTCCATGAAAGTAGAAGGAAGGCAAACAATTGAGTAAGTCTTAAACTACCTCTTCTCTCTTTTCTTTAGAGTTCGTTCTTCCTTGGGTCCCTGCAAGCTTCCCCTGGCATCCCCGTGCCCCCTTATCCTTGTGCTCTCCATCAAGAGAATTTAGATGAGACAAAATAGCACAGTAAAAACAGTATGCAAGTACTCTCAGAGAGGTTATGCAGCTTCAAAGGAGGAGGGCAGGCAGTGCCCAGAGAGAGTATTGAACAATTTACAATACAGGCAGGTTTTAAAAAGCTCCACACACCTATTGTCACTTGATCTTTGACAAAGGAGCTAAAACCATCCAGTGGGAAAAAGATAGCCTTTTCAACAAATGGTGTTGGTTCAACTATCGGCTAACAGAAGAATGCAAATTAGTCCATTCTTGTCTCCTTGTACAAAGCTCAAGTCCAAGTGGATCAAGGAACTCCACATAAAGCCAGACACACTGAAACTAATAGAAAAGAAACTGGGGAAGAACCTTGAGCACATCAGCACAGGAGAATTTCCTAAACAGAACACAAATAGCTTATGCTCTAAGATCAAGAATTGACAAATGGGACCTCAAAAAATCGCAAAGTTTCTGTAAGGCAAAGGACACTGTCAATAGGACAAAACGGCAACCAACAAATTGGGAAAAGATCTTTACCAACCCTACATCGAACAGAGGGCTAATATCCAATATATAAAAAGAATTCAAGAAGTTAGACTCCAAAGAGCAAAATAACCCTAGAGAAGCTCACAAAGAAATGTTCAGCCCGGCGGTGGTGGCAAACACCTTTAATCCCAGACTTGGGAGACAGAGGCAGGTGGATTTCTGAGTTTGAGGCCAGTCTGTTCTACAAGAGTGAGTTCCAGGACAGTCAGGGCTACACAGAGAAACCCTATATCAAGAAAAAGAAAAGTTGAACATCTTTACTGATCAGGGAAATGCAAATCAAAAGAACTTTGAGATTTCACCTCACACTAGTCAGAATGGCTAAGATCAAAAACTCAGGAGACAGCAGGTGCTGGTGAGGATGTGGATTAGAGAAAGAGGAATACTTCTCCACTGCTGGTGAGATTGCAAGCTAGTACAATGACTCTGGAAATTAGTCTGGCAGTTCTTCAGAAAACTGGGCTTGATAATACTGGAGGACCCTGTTATACCTACCACTCTTGGGCATATACCCAATGGATTCCCCAGCTTGTAATAGGGGCACATGATCCACTATGTTCATAGGAGCCCTATTTATAATAGCCAGAAACTGGAAAAAAACCAGATATCCCTCAATGGAAGAATGTATGCAGAAAATGTGGTGTATTTACACTATGGAATACTACAAAGCTATTAAACACAATGAATTCATGAAATTCTTAGGCAAATGGGTGGAACTGGAAAAATATTCTGAGTGAGGTAACACAATCACAAAAGAACACAAATGGTTTGCACTCACTGAAAAGTGGATATTAGCCCAGAAGCTTGGAATACCCAAGACACAATTCATATATCAAATGATGCCCAAGAAGAAGGAAGAACAAATTATGGATACTCTGGTCCTTCTTAGAAGGGGGAACAAAATACCCACAGAAGGAGATGCAGAGACAAAGTGTGGAGCTGAGACTGAGGAAAAGACCATCCAGAGACTGCCCCACCTAGTGATCCATCCCATATACAGTTAAGAAAGCCAAACACTATTATTGATGCCCACAAGTACTTGCTGACTGGAGCTAGATATAGCTGTCACCTGGGAGGCTCTGCTAGTGCATGACAAATACAGAGGGGGAGTGTAGTGATAATAAAAATATAAAGAGGTTTGAGACTATGTTTTATGGTGGTGTGGGAGAAGGGGATGCCTCAGCAGACCCATGCTGAGGCATTCCTTCCTCCTGAGGGACAAGACACATATATTAGCACAGTATAAGAATAGTTTATTCAGGGCATGAGATGGGAGTTAAGGGGGGCAATAGAGGCAGAGAAAGGCAGAGAGAGGGAGAAAGTAGAGAAGCAGAGGCCAGCCATGACCACTTGGAGAGAGGGGGAAGGGGAGGAGAGCCCAAGAGGGACAAGAGAGATGCTGAGAGTGAGAGAGGTAAGAGAGAAATAAGAGGAGTAAGAGAGAGAGGAGGGGGCTGAGCAGCCCTTGTTTGTTTGTTTTTTGTTTTTTTTTTTGTTTGGTTTTTTTTTGTTTTTGTTTTTTTTTTGTTTGTTTGTTTTTGTTTTTTGAGACAGGGTTTCTCTGTATAGCACTAGCTGTCCTGGAACTCACTTTGTAGACCAGGCTGGTCTCGAACTCAGAAATCCGCCTGCCTCTGCCTCCCAAGTGCTGGGATTATAGGCGTGCACCACCACCGCCCAACTGAGCAGCCCCTTTTATAGAAGGCCAGGCCAAACTGGCTGTTGCCAGGTAATAGTGGGTAGGGGCACACCTGGCTGTTGCCAGGTAATTGTGAGGTGGAGCTTAAACAGAATCCTAACAGGGACACTCTCAGCCAGCCATTGAACTGAGCAAGGGTCCCCAATGCGGGAGCTAGAGAAAGGACCCAAGGAGCTGAGGGGGTTTGCATCACCATAGAAGGAACAACAATATGAGCCACCCAGTACCCCCAAAGCTCCCAGGGACAAAAACATCAACCAGATACTACACATGGTGTTACCCATGGCTCCAGACACATAGGCAGCAGAGGATGGCCTTTTTGGAAATCAAAGGGAGGAGAGGCCCCTGGTCCTGGAAAGGCTTGATGCAACAGTGTAGGGGAATACCAGGACAGGGAAATTGGAGACGGGTGATGGGGTGAATGGGGGGAGGGGAGATGGCTTATGGGACATTCCGGGGGGACGAGGAAAGGGGAAATCATTTGAAATGTAAATAAACAATATATCTAATTTTAAAAAAAGAAACATTAAATTGCCTCATTTGAAGTAAATAAATAAATAAATAAATAAATAAATAAATAAATGGCTCCTTAGAAAGTTTCTAGGGCAGACCATTTCCTTAAGGGATATCTTCTTCAGGCAATTAACAGGTCTATTTGGATCAGATATTATATGATGTGGCATTCATGTGTAACTTTATTTTAGCTAGATACTAATCTTATAAGCTTTGGTGTTACATTACAGAAAGTCCAAGTTATTGGTTTTCAAAGTGAGAGATATAACTCACATTCTATTTCTATGAATGGTAAATAGTGACCACCTGGTCCAGTTGTTGGTTTTACATTCTGTTGTTTGTGAAAGAGTAGTCCAGCCTTAAAGTACCAAAAGAGCTTTGCCTTTAGTTGATTTGGTCACTATTCTCAATATGATCATTGAAATATCCTGTACACCATTTACAAGCAAATAGTTCTGGAGCTGAGAAAAAGCTATTCAAAGGGTCTCTCTTTTTACATATTGCTGTTGTGTGAATGGGTCCTTGTAAATCTTATGTGATGGAATATTAATCTCCAAATTCATGTTGATTTGATTTGATTTGAAATAAAAATACTGGTAGTAGCTTGATGTGGTAGTTTTAATGGAAATGGCCCAGATGGACTCATAGGGAGTGGCATTAATGGAAGTTCAGCCTTAATGGAACTTGGCCTTCTGGGTTTGGCCTTCTGGGAGGAAGTGCTTCATAAGGGATGGGCACTGAGGTTTCAGACACTCAACCCTGGCCCGGTGTCACTCTCCCTTCCTACTTTCTTTGGCTCCACACATAGAAATCTCATTTATGTCTATAGCGCCATGTCTGTCTGAGTGATTACATACTTCATGCCATGTTGACAACAGACTAAACCCCTGAACTGTACTTCAGCCCTAATTAATGCTTTCCTCTATAAATGTTGCTGCGGTCATAGCACCTATTCACAGCATAAGACCCTAACCAAGGCACTCAGATTGCATTGTGGAGTAGTGTTTTTACAAGAATAGCAAAAGAAACCTGAGCCCACACATTTCTTGTGTGATATCTCCGACTTATGATGAAAACGGAAGCCATCACTAGATGATGAAAGTTTCAAATGGGTCTCTCCAGCTCTAGCAATGTTGCTTGGGGAATTACCAATTATCTTTCCATTGTATAAAAAATCCAACTAATACATTTTTGTCATTTAGGATTCGGAAAGAACATTTAAGTATCTAGGCAGGCATTGTAAAATGAAGATGTGCTTAAGAAACATTTATGTATTGGAAATAGCTATATTATTTTAAGCAAGTGCTCTTTGACCCAGTAATTGTATTGGCACCAGGTATACAGTCTTTGAAACAGGGAAAGCTGTTTGTCTGCAATGTCTTCTATTTGAGATGTTGCTTCCAAAGTGTTTTCCTCATGTATGCTATAATACTTATTTCTTTATCTAGGCTTCAATTCATGTGTTTTGCTCATATTGCTATAAAAATGGTCTTAATTTTACTGTCATGTAAAAGAAAGCAGCTGCCCTAAACATATGGCATATCTCATCTGAAGGAAATAAGAAAAGACTTACATGACAGGTTTAGTTAGCTTTCCAAACATTTCCCCTCATATATGTGTATTGCTATAAGGTCAGGTCTTCATTCTATTCATGATTTAATTATGGTGGATAATTATCAAGAAATCAATTATTTGAAAACAATATTTTTTCTCTGTTGTGCCTTGTTCCACACTACATTTTCTTTCACGTCAAATAGTATGAATCGAGGCAGTGGGCTCTGATCTCTTTTTTTTCTGATTGTATTCCACATCACCAACTGACTTATACTGTTAGTGAAGGGGAGAAAAGTCATCTTTAAAAGGAAGCTCTGTACATTTCCTGAGTACTGGTATGGGAAAGAAATATGTACCATTCCATCTCCCACGTGAGTCACAAATGACAGAATGACCAGAGGAACATAGAATAGATCTAGGTAAGCAGTATTACATTGTTAGCTTCCAAAAAGAACATAAAAATCCAAGGAAAAGGTCATATCTTACTTGTGTTCAATGCAAAGTGGCATCCAGAACTCTGACTGAAGAAAGGCATGATGGAATGGTGATATATTGGGAGGGTAGCACAATTATTCCAGATTCTTTATAAACTATGGGCTTCTTTTTTTTTTCTTTTTCTTTTTTTTGGTTTTTCAAGACAGGGTTTCTCTGTGTAGCTCTGGCTGTCCTGGAACTCACTCTGTAGAGCAGGCTGGCCTTGAACTCAGAAATACACCTGCCTTTGCCTCCTAAGTGCTGGTATTAAAGGCATGCGCCACCACTGCCCGGCAACTGTGGGCTTCTTATTCTTTTCCCTCAATTATTAGAGTAGGGAGCATCAAGGAAAAAAGGAGAGAATGAGCTTCCCAGAATGTCTGCCTTGCTTTGCAGAAGAAGGCTCCCCATTTCTAGGACCCATTTAAGGGAAGGATTATGTTAATTTCTCTCATTCCTTTGGGAGAAGAGGAAAGTAGGTGAAAGGGAGGTGGATAGTAAAAGGGGATTGGGACAACTTTATTTCTGATACATCCTCTGATGACTTCTAGGGACCTTCAGTTCAAAGTACTTTGCACTCTGAATGGCATTATTTACAATTTAGTTGTTCTGAGACCTGGCATGGGTAATGTAGCCTAGAGTTTAAAAGCCTTGACCAAAAATCATTCCACTAGCATTCAAAGACAATGTACTTAACACAAGGACTAAAGGTGACTCTTCAGTCCTTGGTGAGATGAAAGAATCTTTCTACCTTCCCTGTAGGAATGGGACTGAATGAACTATTGGCCCACTGTTTTATCTTTTCAAAGATATAACACCAATAGAGAATGGATTAGCCAGAGCTGAATTTTAGCTTGGTAGTTCAGCTGAGAAAAAAAAATGTCCCTTTATAGTTAGTAAGTGTTGGTGGTGGGGAGAAGGATTAGTAATAACAACCAAAGCAAAACAAACAACAGGAATGAAAGCACAGCGATTTTCACCATGGGGCTTAGTAAACTGCATCATTTTGAATTCCCCAATTATGCTTGCTCACTGCACTTAGGTGAAGAAAAGCACAAAAGCAATTCTGTATTCTTTATTGCTTCAAATGACCCAGCTCAAAGCAAGGTTGCCGACCACTGTGTTCTATGTCACTACACCCTGACCCATTGTGAATAATTTCTAACCCTGGACTTTCTGCACATATGTTCACTTGTCCAAATCATTTGTTCAGTTCAAATGAAAATATAGCATTTATAAGGGTTCTAAGCAGGTTGTACAAAATTGGCACAGGAATAAACATAAATTATCTCTTAAAAATTTACTTCTAAAAATGTTCTTATCTGTAAATATTGAAATAATATCATGTAGTTAACATTTAGTTTACCAATATTATTAATAAAGATTGAAGGATTAGCATTAAAATTGAATTGGTTTGTGTTTAACTGTGAGAAAAAAATTAAGCTAGAAAAAGTACACAGTTAAATACTACAAATAGATACCAAAACGTCTATAATAAAACAACAATATGCATACACTCATAAGATCCTGAACAGTGATATTGTGTATTTTCCAGTATATTGTTGCAATATATCAATGTAATGTAATATAATGTGCCAATGAATGAAATATTAATGACAACAACTACTCAGAATTTTTAATGACAAAATTAGTCTCTAATTTACTTAAAACTAGTACCTAGAGTACTGGTTAGACATTTAAATATCTCACAATGGGGAAATTTCAGTTTTTAATGGACTTCCAATGGAACAGACCATTGATCTAATAGCTATTGAAGACTATATACTGCAGAATGCATGATCTCTGTTAGTAACAGGAAGAACTAAATACATGGGTTATATTTATTAATTCAGTTATAAATGCATAATTATATAAACTTTTTAGTGAGTAATAATCATAAGACCTCATTATTCACATATGAAGCTGTTTCAAATTGCTGAATTCTTAACTTAGAGCAATCGTCATTAAGGACAGATAATTTAAAAAATTATGTAAGTATGTATGCAACTCATATTTTGTCATTCTTCAAGTCATTCTCATAACTTTATATAATTATATTTTATTATATTTACTCTCTTTTGCTCTCTCTCACTCTGTACATGTGTGTATGTATGTGTGTGCATATGAGTGCATGTGTGTTTACATGTGCATGCCTTGACTTTCCTGCAAAAGTCAGAGTTCAACTTGGTTTTCTCCTATGACTATGTATGTTCTGTTATGTAGACATTGCTGTTCATGTTTGATGGCATGCATCAACTTCCTTCTGAGTCATTTTTTTATATCTCATATATCAATGTCAAACATGATCAGAATTATCAAATAAATGTTAACATACATGTAGAATCTGAATATGATTTGAACTATTTGTCAGTGTCTTTTGTGTGCTTTGAATTAGTCTATAAGTAGTAATCAATTAAATTATGGTCTGTACCTAAGGAGTCTTACATAATACTTATTAAGCCATTGAGTTTACAAGGTGAGTAAAACTGTAAGCCAGTAGAGATTTTATATCATTGGTCACTTTACAAAAGAACAAACTAAACTTTAGAAATGCAAAGACTTATTTTTAAATATTTTTTTATGTTCGTAGCAGTTTTATTCTTTTTTTTAATTTTTTTTAATTTTTATTTTCTATATTCTATGTTTACATTCCAAAGGCTTTCCCCTTTCCCAGTTTCCACCCACCATACTTCCCATAGTTCCTCTCCCCCCCCCAACTATTCCCCAATCATTCCTCCTCTCCCCCTCGGTTTCCTTACTAAACTGGATGCAATCTTTACAGGCCCAGGTTCCTTTCCTTTCTTCTTCTTGGGAATCATTTGACTTGCTATCTGTGTCTTGAGTATTTAGGGCTTCGGGGCTCATTAATATCCACTTATCAGTGATTGCATTTCATGTGTATTCTTTTGTGATTGGGTTAACTCACTCAGGATGATATTTTCCAGGTCTAACCATTTACCTACAAATTGCATGAATTCATTATTTTTAATTGCTGAGTAGTATTCCATTGTATAAATATACCACATTTTCTGTATCCATTCCTCCTTTGAGGGATATTTGGGCTCCTTCCAATTTCTGGCTATTATAAACAAGGCTGCTATAAACATAGTGGAGCATGTGTCTTTATTGTATGCAGGGGAATCCTCTGGGTATATGCCCAGGAGTGGTATGCCAGGGTCCTCTGGAAGGAACATGCCCAATTTTCTGAGGAACCGCCACACTGATTTCCAGAGCGGTTTTACCATTTTGCAATCCCACCAACAGTGGAGGAGTGTTCCTCTTTCCCCACATCCTCGCCAGCACTTGTTGTCTCTTGAGTTTTTAATCTTAGCCATTCTGACTGGTGTGAGGTGGAATCTCAGGGTTGTTTTGATTTGCATTTCCCTGATGACTAATGATGTTGAACATCGTTTAAGGTGTCTCTCGGCCATCCGAATTTCTTCTGGTGAAAATTCTTTGTTTAACTCTGTGCCCCATTTTTTGATAGGGTTATTTGGTTCTTTGGGGTCTAACTTCTTGAGTTCTTTGTATATATTGGATATTAGCCCTCTGTCGGATGTGGGGTTGGTGAAGATCTTTTCCCACTTTGTTGGTTGCCGTTTTGTCCTTCTGACAGTGTCCTTTGCTTTGCAGAAACTTATTTTTAAATATTTTAAATATATTTTATTCTTTCTTATCTTCATTAATTTTCTCTGTCATTTCTATTTTCTAGAGAGCCTTTCCTCTTTGTACATTTCTTGCAAGAACCTGTTTTCTTGACCTCATGAACATTACTATATCAATTGTAACTGCTCATTCTCACATCCAGTCTAACTCAAAGTTATATATACATAATTTTGTTCTTTTCTCTGGTTGAAAATAGGTCAAAGAATTACATTCAATAGTAAACCATATTTTGAGGTTTAGAGACTCTCAAGTTTATTATTTTCTTTCCAATATCCTTAACTTTGTGGTAGTTATTGCTTTCTTAGCCATTAAACTTTGTTCCTCTAAATTATTTTTGCTGTTTCTACTTCCACACATGGTTCAAAGATAAAATAGGACACAGTCAAAGTCCACATTCATTATGAATTTCCTCCACCAATTTTTATCAATGATGGATCACTCAATCACTTGATAAAGGAATGTAATGTAGGTTTAGAATCCATGCCTATACTCAAACAATGTTTAATATATTAAAGCTCCTGATAAGCTACCACATAAAATGTAAATAATTATTTTATTTACTGTGATAAAATATTGAATAAAAGGGCTATGATATAAATAACATGAACTAAAACAATATCTGTCTGAATGGCCAGGTTCTAAACTCTGGAGTGTTCACTTGTAGCTTCCTACTATTCTTTCTCTATGAGAGTACAGAATCTCTTGAGAGCTAGAATTTCCAAATATCTTTTGTCATCTCATAGTTGTCATCTCATAGAACACAAATTCACATTACGAGGATTTTCATTTCTAAAAACATACTTTAGGAATATGACTCTTTGCCAATATGTCTGTATATCACACACACACACATACACACACACACACACACACACACACACACACATATATATATATATACATACATATATATGTGTATATATATATATATATATATATATATATATATATACATACATATATTTGGTACCCATGAAGACCAGAAGTCATAGAAACCCTGAGACTGACATTATAAATTGTTATGAGCCACTATGTAGGTAGAGGGAATCAAACCCAGGTCCTTTGGATGAGCAGCTAGGGCTCTTACATCTGTGCCCTCTCATCGGGCCCATATTAGGGTCTTGATGTAGATTCTCAGTTAATGTCTGAAATAATTCATGAGCATCGAACATGAGTGGATTTAAAATCAACTTGGAGAAACATTTGTGCACATATAGGCAAAGGGACTTTCAGAGATAATAAGTGAAGAACCACTCTGAGTATTAGTAGCCCCACCCCATGGCCTAGGCTCTAGATTTAACAAATGAGAAATGGAGAAAGCCAATGGAGCATTAGCATACATCTCTGTGTGCTTCCTCATACATGATCAGGTGAGCAATTAGATTAAAAACTATCTTCTCACTTAAAGATCATTATGGTAGTATTACATAATCTTCTAAAATGTAATCACTTCTTCTACTTATAGGGTTGTATTTTATTATAATATTAAACCCCTTAATTCATGTCATTAAAAAGTGACATACTTTGACATTATATTGAACCTAAAAATATGTGTTGCTTCAATGTATTAGTTGAACACTTTAAATGGACTCAAAATAAGAAAATGATGAGGTTAATGTTTTTGTTTGGTAAACAAGGTGCCATTGTTGTTCCAGTTGTTGCCATATGTTACCAAGGCTAGACCTTCACAAATTGATTATCAAGGTCAAAAGCTAAATGATAGTGAGATACTGCAACATGTTCAGACTTGTCAGGGACTTACTTGATGAATTTTAATCTAGTACAGCAAATTGCATAGGATCGCAAGTGTATAACTGTGTTCAGGTAATGTATTTACTTTTAATATCAAAACATAGCTTGCTGAGAAATTTCAGAATGATTCATTTTCCATATTTTCTACCTCTTTGCCTGAACACAGTATTTAATATTTTTTTAGTTCATCAGATACACTATTCTAAACACTAGTTTATTTGTGTTGAGTTATGATTAAAGAATGATCTCTTGGGATTTCAAGCGGAGTTATCATCACTTAATGGCCCACACTGGAGCTTTTAAAATAAATCCCTGTGTGCACTAGCAAAAATACATATGTTTAGGGATCATTTATATCCAAGACAATAAAATAGGCTCAGAAGGGATTTGGGAATAAATAAGACATATTTAAATTCAGTATACTATGCACTATTTTAAAGGATATAAGATTTCAACACAGGCAAATAGCAATTCACAAACAAATATTCATGAAAACACTAACATACAATAGTTATAGTAGAAAATATTCTGAGACTTGAGCCTCAGTGCAGAATAGAAACAGAAAAGAAAACATAATTTTACAACTTTGAAATTTAATTATACATGACTACATTGCCAAAGGAGTGAAGTGAAAGGTAGATAATGAGAAAAAAATATGAGTTTAAAATAGGGCATCGTCTAAAATCTAAATTGTAAAAATTGATAAATACAAAAATTGTACAAAAGAAGGTAATGTTAAGTCAAAATCTGTTTGAGAAGAGCTAATATTATTTCTTAGCTGTAAGGCACCTCAGGATGAATGGAATCTGGAAACAGACACATATTAGTTACCTTCATTACTGTTGTGCACAAATAGCTGATTAAAAACAATGTATGCTGGGTTGCTTCATATTGACTCATGGTTTAAGAGTTCCATCTGTGTGTTATGATATGGAAACATGGTGATTGGAGCACATTGGCTCAAAATGCTTTGAACACATTGTGGTGGTATGCTTTTATCATGAGAACTTAGAACACAAATAGAAGTTGATATACATTTTAGGGCGTAATTCTCATGACCAATTTCAGTCCAGTGGTTGCCATACTCCAAATACCCCATAAAATTCTGAAGGAGCATCACCTACTAAGGACCAAGTATTCAAAGAAACGTATCTTGGTATACATTTTATATTTAAATCATAATGGGGGTATTTTAATGAATAGAAGGTATGTAACAAACTTCTGTTCTATGAAGATAATTAGAATGTCAGGGAGCACGTCAAGTATTACAGATCAGTTTCAGGAATGCAGGAGAGGTGAATGGAGTTTACAAGTGTGATAAATATTGTCTATCATCTTCATAGGTTGTCAATTAAGAAAGTCTCATTAAGACTAATATACATGTACATTTATTATGAAAAATAAAATAAGAAACTCAGAAAACAAATATAGAGGTTTGTTTACAAAAATCACTAGAAATTAATAAACAGCACTTAATAATTTTGTTGTTTTATAACACATTATAGTGCAATAGTGGCATTCAAAAAATTAATTTCTATAGTGCATCTCTGGAATTAATAACAAATATGTGGCAACTTAAAAGACAAAAGGTTGATTTTGTCTCATAGTGTTGTTCTATGATTGAAAGGGATTAGAGTGACTCACAGTGGTAGCAAGGAATGGTGAAGGCTGTTCTAATTATGACAGAACAGAGTGGTTATTGTGAGAAATAAGCATAGATACAACCATGAAAGGCATAATTATATTGACCCATTTCTAAAACAAGTCCCAACTTCCTAAGGGTTATATAAATTCCAAAATATAGAAATACTAAAATGAGAAAGAAGTATTAAAAATCTGGACTATATAAATAATGCATATTATTACCATTGCCCGTGGTCATCTCCCAGAACTTAAAAGTAAACCTAATTGCTGAAGATGCCTCACACTTCAGACATAGGTATTGGAAGAAGAGTTGGAACTGACCCAGACCCCTTTAAATTTAGGAGTATCTCTCAGAGTTTGTATCTACATCATATACTATTTCAAATAAAATATATTTCAAATATAATATATTGTCTAATATAAATATATGAGGAAGAATATTAGGATATAACCAAACAATATTAATCTCCATATAGTAGCTTGTTGAGAAAATACTTAGTAAGGGAGATAGATATAAAACATCATGAAGTGTAAGGTGGATATAAGCATCTGATGAGAGACATGCAATAGAGTTGGTGACAACATGAGTTTGAAATATGACTAGTGTATTCATAATTCCATTGATAAATAGAAATTTTGCAATGTACTTTCTGAAACAATAGGCTGTGGTGACATTTCATAGAGGTACTTCTATTGACCCTAAGACAAATATAGAGACATTACATACAGGTACTCCTAAAGACCCTAAGACAAATATCTAGACACTGGATAAAGACTTTCCTATATATACTCAGACAATTATCTTGACATATGATAGTGGCATTCTTATATATTTCTGACAATTATATATCTGCTCTATAACTGTCTTTGATTTCTTCATCCACATTTTAGTTATGCTAAGAAGTGCATGCAATGCATCAGGATATCATTTTCAATCTTTTCCTTTTCTTATTAAAATAAGACTGCCTGCCTGTAATCACCAGAGAGTGAAGTTTCATGCTATAAATAGAAAGCTTTGCCAATTGTAAGAGGTACTCATTTATTAAAGCTCAAGTGTTCAAATTGCTGCAAAGAGTTAGATGGTGATAAACCTAGGGACTTCCAGGAATATACTTTGAATATTTCTCATCACTCCTTAGAGTTTTCTGGTATTAAATTTATCAGTCAATAATTACAATATATTCTACAAAAGTGACTTAGTAAAATGACCACTCATAAGTAAATTGACAATAGAAGCATATGTATTAATTTAAAAATTGGGGCATAATAAAGGATACAAAATTTATTGTCAGAAAAATAATCAATGATGGCAATTAATTTAAGAATGAATTTTAGGAACAATGTGGGATGGCACATGCCTTTAATCCTGGTAATCACAATCCAAAGACAGAGATCTCTATCAGAGATCTCTATGAGTGTGAGGAAGCCAGGGATATATAATAGATTGCGCTGAAAAATGAAAATGGTGTTAGGCAATAATGTTAGCTTCTGTAGTTAGGATGTTGGTTATGAGTTTGAAGGAAAGGGATTGAGAAAAATGTCTGAATGCCTTAGGAACATTTCAAAAGCAGGAAGATGAAGAACAGACAGAGCAATACCATGCTTACAGAAGAAGCCCATGGCTAAATCTAAGGGTTCTTCATTCTATAGCATGGAAGTGTTCTGTTAAAACTCAGCCCTTGCTAATGAAGGTCCTTTGAGAAGAAGGTTTTTCACGTATTTTTCTTTGAATTTTCTTATTAATCAAATACAATTTTTATAAAATATACAACACAGTATTTACATTGTTTGAAACCATCAAAAATTTTTATCAGTTAAATGCCTTTTAAATTCACATGATATCTTCTGAAGCTAAAAGTAATATGCACTCAACCAGTTTTTAAAACATATTTGGAACATTACACATGATAGAAGTAGAAAAAATTCTCTTATAAAGTCCTCTATGAAAGGAAATTGTGACACGTTCCTAATTAAACAGAAACCATTCCATCTTCAAGGGAGAATATGCAGTGTAACTGGGGTTTCACAGAACGAATTGGGTAGTGTTCCTTCTGTTTCTATATTGTGGAATTGTTTGAAGAGTATTGGTATTAGCTCTTCTTTGAAGGTGCCATAGAATTCTGCACTAAACTCATCTGGTCATGTACTTTTTTTGGTTGGGAGACTTTTAATTACTGCTTCTATTTACTTAGGGGTTGTAGGAGGTTGATTGTTTATCAGATCCTTATTTAACTTTGTTATTTGGTATCTGTCTAGAAAATTGTCCATTTTATCCAGATTTTCCAGTTTGGTTGAATATAGGCTTTTGTAGTAGGAGCTGATATTTTTAATTTCCCCAGTTTTGTTTGTTATATCTCTCCTTTCATTTCTGATTTTGTTAGTTTGGTTGCAGTCTCCATGTCCTCAGGTTAGTCTGGCCAAGGTTAAATCTATCTTACTGATTTTCTGAAAGAACCAACTCCTGGTTTCCTTGACTCTTTGTATGCTTCTTTGTGTTTCTACTTGGTTGATTTCAGCTATGAGCTTGATTATTTTCTCCCATATACTCCTCTTGGATGCATTTGCTTCTTTTTCTTCTAGAGCTATCAGGTGTGCTGTCCAGCAGTTAGTGTATGCTTTCTCCAGTTTCTATTTGGAAGCACTCAGAACTATGAGTTTTCTTTCTAACACTGCTTGCATCGTGTCCAATAAATTTGGATATGTTGTGCTTCATTTTCATTAAATTCTAAAAAGTCTTTAATTTCTTTCTTCATTCCTTCTTTGATCGAGTTATCATTGAGTAGGGCATTATTCACCTTCCATATGTATGTGGACTTTCCATTGTTTTTGTTGTTATTGAAGAACAACCTTTGTCTGTGGTGATCTGATAGGACACATGGGATTATTTCAATATTCTTGTATCTGTTGAGGTCTGATTTGTGACTGATTATATGGTCAATTTTAGGGAATGAGGTGCTAAGAAGAAGGTATATTCTTCTGTTTTAGGATAAAATGTTCTATAGATATCTGATAAAAACCGTTTGGTCTATGTCTTCTGTTAGTTTCAATGTGTCTCTGTTAAATTTGTGTTTCCATGATCAGTCCATTGATGAGTGTTCTATGTTGAAGTCTCCCACTATTTTTGTATGAGTTGCAATGTGTGCTTTGAGCTTTATTTTTTCTTTTATGAATGTAGTTGCCTTTGCATTTGGAGCATAGATGTTCAGAATTGAGAGTTCTTCTTGGTACATTTTCCCTTTGAAGAGAATGAAGTAACTTCCATTATCTTTTTTGATAACTTTTGGTTGAATTTCAATTTTATTTGAAATGGCTACTTCAGCTTGTTTCTTGGAACTGTTTGCTTGGCAAATTATTTTCCAGCCCTTTACTTTGAGGTAGTGTCTGTCTTTGACACTGAAATACATTTCCAATATGCAGCAAAATTCTGAGTCCTGTTTACACATCCAGTCTCTTAGTCAATGTCTTTTTATTAGGGAATTGAGTTTATTGATGTTAAGAGATCTTAAGGACTCCGCACAACTGCGGCCATCTTGGTGGCAGCTGCTTGGATTGAGCACTCAGAACCAGATACCCGAGATATCCCAAGCTTAAGATCTCTGGGGACTCAGGCTGCCAGCCAGTCATCTAAGAACAGGAGCTTGGCAGAGCAGCGGTTCCTGTGTTCCAGCAGGGCATGGGTTCTCTGCCCAATGGGAGACCCTGCATGCTGCATTCCCCACTGGCCATCACCAGCATCCTTGCTGCTGACTGAACTAAGTGAGCAGAACCAGAGAAGACAAGCAGCATCAAGTCCACAGAGATAGTCAAATATAACATTGCTTGGAGCAATATACACCAGGGGTCCAACAGCACCCAAGAGGAGAACAACACATCAGCAGTCTGTGCCAGGGGAAACCCAATCATCCAGTGGTGGGGAAATGGCCTTATGAGGCCACAGGATGTTCAAGCACTGGCTAGTGACTACAGGACCAACTAAGGCCAGAGATAACCAGATGGCAAAAGGCAAATGTAGGAACATTACTAACAGAAATCAAGGCAATATGGCAGCATCCGAAACCAGTTCCCCAAGAGCAGTAAGGCCCGGATACCGCAACACACCAGAAAAACAAGATTTGGATCTAAAATCACTGGTCAGGATGCTGATAGCAGAATACATATATAAATCTCTTAAAGAAATACAGGAGAAAATGGATTAAAAATTAGATGCCCTTACAAGGCAAACACAAAAATCACTTAAAGAAATTCAGGGGAATATGGATCAAAAAACAGAAGCCAATAAGGAGGAATTAAAAAATCACTTAAAGAAATACAGGAGAATGTGGGTCAACAAGTAGAAGTCATGAAAGAGGAAACAAAAAAATCTCTTAAAGAAATACATAAAAATACAAACAAGCAAGTGGGAGAACTAAACATAACCATCTAGGATCTACAAACAGAAGTAGAAACAACTAAGAAATCACAAAGTGAGACAATTTTGGAGATAGAAAACCTTGGGAAGAAATCAGGGGCCATAGATGCAAATATCAACAATAGAATACAAGAGATAGAGAAAGAATCTCAGATGCTGAATATACCATAGAGACCATTGATTCAACAGTCCAAAAAAATGCAAAATGCAAAATGCTTGTAACCAAGACATCCAGAAAATCCAGCACACAATGAGAAGACCAAACATAAGGGTTAAAGGCATAGCTGAGAGAGAAGATATACAACTTAAAGGGCCAGCAAATATCTTCTACAAAATTATGGAAGAAAACTTCCCCAACCTAAAGACAGAGATGCCCATGAATATACAAGAAGCCTACAGAACTACAAATAGACTGGACCAGAATAGAAATACCTCCTGTCACATAATAATCAAAATCCCAAATTTACTAAACAAAGAAAATATTAAAGGCAGTAAGAGAAAAAGGCCAAGTAACATATAAAGGAAGACCTATTAGGATTAGACCTATCAGGATTAGACCAGACTTCTCACCTGAGACCATGCAAGCTAGAAGATCCTGGGCAGATATCATGCAGAATCTAAGAAAACACAAATTTCAGCTAAAACTACTTTACCCAGCAAAACTCTCAATTGTCATAGATGGAAAAAACAAGGTATTCCATGACAAAACCAAATTTGCACAATATCTTTCCACAAACACAGCCCTACAAAGGATAATAGGGGAAAAATACCAACAAAAGAAGGGAAACCACATTCCAGAAGAACCGAGATAGAAACCCACTCTCATCAAACCCAAAAGAAGATAACCACTCAAATATAAAAAATAATGCAAAAAATGTCAGGAAGTAATAATTACTATTCCTTAATATCTGTTAACATCAATGGACTCAATTACCCAATTGAGTCCCAATTAGTCAATTACTGGATAAGGAAACAGGACCCTACATTTTGCTGCATATAGGAAACACTTCTCAGTGTCAAAGACAAACATTTCCTTAGAGTAAAAGGCTGGAAGACAATTTTACAAGCAAATAGTCTCAGAAAACAAACTGGAGAAGCCATTCTAATATCAGATAAAAATGACTTCCAACCTAAAGTCATCAAAAGACACATAGAAGGTCACTTCTTGCTGGTCAAAGGGAAAATCAATCAAGAAGAAATCTCAATACTGAACAACTATGCTCCAAATACAAGGGTACTCTCATTCGTAAAATAAACTTTACTAAAGCTTAAAGCACACATTGCACCTAACACAATAATTGTGGATGACTTCAACACTCCATTCTCCTCAATGGACTGATCAGGAAACCAGAAACTAAACAGGGACACAGTGAAACTAATTGAATCTTTGGACCAATTGGATTTAACAGACATATCTCTATCTCTATCTCTATCTCTATCTCTATCTCTATCTCTATCTCTATCTCTATCTCTATCTCTATCTCTATCTCTATCTCTATCTCTATCTCTATCTCTCTCTCTCTCTCTCTCTCTCTCTATCTATCTATCTATCTATATCTATATCTATATCTATATCTACAAAACATTTCATCCTAAAGCAAAAGAATATACCTTTTTCTCAGCACCGCATGGTACCTTCTCCAAAATCAATCATATAATTGGTCACAAGACAGATGTCAACAAATCCAAGAAGATAGAACTAATCCCATGCCTCCTATCAGATCACTGTGGAGTAAAAGTGGTCTTCAATAGCAAGAAAAACAACAGAAAGCCCACATACACATGGAAACTGAACAATACTGAATGGCACCTTGGTCAAGGAAGAAATAAAGAAAGAAATCAAAGCCTTTTTATAATTCAATGAAAATGAAGGTACAACCTATTCAAATCTATGGCACACAATGAAAGCAGCGCTAAGAGGAAAACTCATAGCCCTGAGTGCCTCCAAAAAGAAACTGGAGAGAGCATACACTAGCAGTTTAACAGCACACCTGTAAGCCATGGAACAAAAAGAAGCTAATTCACTCAGGAGGAGTAGAAGACAGGAAATCATCAAAGGAAGGGCTAAAATCAATCAAGTAGAAACAAAGAGAACCATACAAAGAATCAACAAAACCAGGAGCTGGTTCTTTGAGAAAATTAACAAGATAGATAAACCTTTAGCCAGACTAACCAATGGGCACAGAGACAGTATCCAAATTAACAAAATTAGAAATGAAAAGGGAGATATAACAACAGAAACTGAGGAAATTCAAAAAATCATCAGATTCTACTACAAAAGCCTATATTCAATGCAACTGGAGAATATGGAGGAAATGGACAATTTCCTAGACAGATACCAAATACCAAAATTAAATCAGTAGCAAATAGATCAGCTAAACAGTCCCAGAACCCCTACAGAAATAGAAGGGGTTATAGAATGTCTCCCAACCAAAAAAAGTACGGGACCAGATGGTTTTAGTGCAGAATTTTATCAGAATTTCAAAGAAGACCTAACACCAATACTCTTCAAACGATTACACAAAATAGAAACTGAAGGAACACTGCCCAACTTGTTCTACGAAGCCACAATTATGCTGATACCAAAACCACACAACGATCCAACAAAGAAAGAGAACTATAGGCCAATTTCCTTTATGACTATCGATGCAAAAATATTAATAAAATCCTTGCCAACTGAATCCAAGAGCACATCAAATCAATCATTCACCATGATCAAGTAGGCTTCATCCCAGGGATGCAGTGATTGTTCAATATACAGAAATCCATCAATGTAATTTACTACATAAACAAACTAAAAGAAAAAACCCACATGGTCATCACATTAGATGCTGAAAAAGCATTTGACAAAATTCAGCATCCTTTCATGCTAAAAGTACTGGAACAAACAGGAATTCAAGGCCCATACCTAAAAATAATGAAAGCGATATACAGCAAACCAGTAGCCAACATAAAAAAAAAAATGGAGAGAGTCTTGAAGCAATCCCACTAAAATTAGGGACTAGACAAGGCTGCCCTCTCTCTCCATATCTTTTCAATATAATACTTGAAGTTCTAGCAAGAGCAATTAGACAACATAAGTAATTCAAAGGGATACAAATTGGAAAGGAAGAAGTCAGACAATCATTATTTGCAGACGATATGATAGTGTACTTAAGCGACCCAAAAAACTCCACCAGAGAACTCCTACAGCTGATAAACAACTTCAGCAAAGTGGCTGGTTATAAAATCAACTCAAGCGAATCAGTAGCCTTCCTGCACTCAAGGGAGAAGGAGTCTGAGAAAGAAATTAGGGAAATAACATCCTTCTCAATAGCCACAAACAACATAAAGTATTTGGCGTGACTCTAACCAAAGAAGTGAAAGATCTATATGACAAGAACTTCAAGTCTTTGAAGAAAGAAATTGAAGAAGGACTCAGGAGATGGAAAAATATTTCTTGCTCTTGGATTGGCAGGATCAATATAGTAAAAATGGCCATCTTGCCAAAAGCAATCTACAGATTCAATGCAATCCCCATCAAAATCCCAAATCAATTCTTCATAGATCTAGAAAGAGCAATTCTTAAATTCATCTGGAGTAACAAAAAACCCAGGATAGCTAAAACTATTCTCAACAATAAAAGGACTTCTGGGGGAATGAATATCCCTGACCTCAAGCAGTACTACAGAGCAATTGTCTTAAAAAAACTGCATGGTATTGGTACAGTCACAGGCAAGTAGATCAATGGAATAGAATTGAAGACCCAGAAATGAACCCACAGAGTTATGGTCACTTGATCTTTGATAAAGGAGCTACAACCATCCAGTGGAAAACAGATAGCCTTTTCAACAAATGTTGGTGGCTCAACTGGAGATCAACATGCAGAAGAATGCAAATTGACCCACTCTTATTACCTTGTACTAAGACCAACTCCAAGTGGATCAAGGACCTCCACATAAAGCCAGACACACTGAAATTAATAGAAATGAAACTGGTAAAGTCCCAGGAGGACATGGACACAGGGGGAAATTTCCTGAGCAGAATATCAATAACTTATGCTCTAAGATCAAGAATTGACAAATAGGACCTCATAATATTACAAAATTTCTGTAAGGCAAAGGACAGGGTCAGAAGGACAAAACAGCAACCAACAAATTGGGAAAAGATCTTCACCAAACCCACATTCAACAGAGGGCTAATATCCAATATATATAAAGGACTCAATCCATTCCTCCTTTGAGGGATATTTGGGCTCCTTCTAATTTCTGGCTATTATAAACAAGGCTGCTATAAACATAGTGGAGCATGTGTCTTTATTGTATGCAGGGGAATCCTCTGGGTATATGCCCAGGAGTGGTATGCCAGGGTCCTCTGGAAGGGACATGCCCAATTTTCTGAGGAACCGCCACACTGATTTCCAGAGCGGTTTTACCATTTTGCAATCCCACCAACAGTGGAGGAGTGTTCCTCTTTCTCCACATCCTCGCCAGCACTTGTTGTCTCTTGAGATTTTAATCTTAGCCATTCTGACTGGTGTGAGGTGGAATCTCAGGGTTGTTTTGATTTGCATTTCCCTGGTGAGTAATGATGTTGAACATCTCTTAAGGTGTTTCTCGGCCATCCAAATTTCTTCTGGTGAAAATTCTTTGTTTAGCTCTGTGCCCCATTTTTTGATAGGGTTATTTGGTTCTTTGGGGTCTAACTTCTTGAGTTCTTTGTATATATTGGATATTAGCCCTCTGTCAGATGTGGGGTTGGTGAAGATCTTTTCCCTCTTTGTTGGTTGTCGTTTTGTCCTTCTGACAGTGTCCTTTGCCTTGCAGAAACTTTGTAATTTTATGAGGTCCCATTTGTCAATTCTTGATCTTAGTGCATAAGCTATTGGTGTTCTGTTCAGGAACTTTCCCCCTGTGCCTATGTCCTCCAGGGTCTTCCCAAGTTTCTTTTCTAATAGTTTCAGTGTGTCTGGTTTTATATGGAGGTCCTTGATCCACTTGGAGTTGATCTTAGTGCAAAGAGATAAGAGCCCAAATATCCCTCAAAGGAGGAATGGATACATAGAATGTGGTATATTTATACAATGGAATACTACTCAGCAATTAAAAATAATGAATTCATGCAATTTGTAGGTAAATGGTTAGACCTGGAAAATATCATCCTGAGTGAACTAACCCAGTCACAAAAGAATACACATGAAATGCAATCACTGATAAGTGGATATTAATGAGCCCAGAAGCAGTAAATACTCAAGCACAATTAGCAAGTCAAATGATTCCCAAGAAGAAAGGAGAGGACCCTGGGCCTGTAAAGATTGGATCCAGTTTTGTAGAGAAACCGTGGGGGGAGGGGGAATGATTGGGGAATAGTTGGGGGGAGAGGAATTATGAGACATAGGGAGGGGGGGAACTGGGAAAGGGGAAAGCCTTTGGAATGTAAACATAGAATATAGAAAATAAAAATTTAAAAAAAAAGACAAAAAAGAAAGAATAAAACTACATACAGAGACTGCCCCCACCCCTGTCCCCACCCCTACCCAGGAAACCATCCCATATACAGTTACAAATCCAAGACACTATTGTGGATTTCAACAGGATCTTGCTGATAGAAGCTTGACAAAGCTGTCACCTGGGTGGCTCTGCCAGTGCCTAATGAATATTGAGGGAAACACTCTCAGCCAACCATTGAACTGAGCACAGGGTCCCCATTGGAGGAGCTAAAGACCCAAGGAGCTGAAGATATTTGTACCATCATAGGAGGAATAACAATATGAACCACCCAGTACCCCCAGAGCTCCCAGGGACTAAACAAGGAAAAAAAAGAGTACACATGGAGGGACCCATGGCCCCAGCTGCATATGCAGCAGAGGATGTGCATGTTGGACATCAAAGGGAGGAAAGGCCCTTCGTCCTGAGAAGGCTAAATGCCTCAATATAGGGGAGTGCCAAGAGATGAATTGGGAGTGAGTAGATTGGTGAAGGGGGGAGCGGGGAAGGGTTGGGGGATTTTCATGTTGGGGGGGAACCAGGAAAGGGGACATTTGAATAGTAAAAAAAAGGATTTATGTAATAAAAAAAAGACAAAAAGGGGGAAAAAAGAATAACACTCCTCCATTGCTTGTTGGAGTACAAATTTGTTGAGATTTTTAACTTTTAGTGTCATTATAATGGTAATCTGGGACCTCAAAGACTGGTTGCCCCTGAGGTTAAAGAGTCTACATATAAGGTGCTGAGTGATCCTGCTCCCAAGATATTTCTAATTGTTGTAGGTTTCCTTGGCTTGCCTCAGAGAAAGAGAAGAACAAGCATGGGTTAACTGAGCCATAAAAATGTGATCCTATAGGCTAGGTAGTTGGAGTTAAGAGCAGCCCAGGTAGGCAGTACTCCCAGAGCTCCTAGGGACAAAGTTGTAGTCAGTTGTAGTTTGAGGTCATTGATATGAAAATAAATTCTGCCAGGATGGTGGGTAGGCAGCTGCCCAATTCTTGTGTTATTAAAGGCTTACTATAAAGATAAAAGCTGTAAGTTGGAAAAAAAAAGGACTCAAGAAGTTAGACCCTAAAGAAAAAAATAACCCTATTAAGACATGGGATAAAGAGCTAAACAAAGAATTTTCACCTGAAGAAATTCGAGTGGTTGAAAAGCACCTTAAGAGATGTTCAACATCATTAGTCATCAGGGAAATGTAAATCAAAACAACCCTGAGATTCCACCTCACACCAGTCAGAATGCCTAAGATTAAAAACTCAAGAGACAACAAGTCCTGGTGAGGATGTGGAGAAAGAGGAACACTCCTCCACTGTTGGTGGGAATGCAAGATTATACAACAGCTCTGGAAATCTGTCTGGTGGTTCCTCAGAAAAGTGGGCATGACACTTCCAGTGAACCCTGATATACCACTCCTGGGCATATACCCAGAGGATTCCCCTCCATACAATAAAGACACATGTTCCACAATGTTCATAGCAGCCTTATTTATAATAGCCAGAAGTTGGAAGGAGCCCAGATGTCCCTCAAAGGAGGAATGGATACAGAAAATGTGGTATATCTACACAATGGAATAGTACTCAGCAATTAAAAATAATGAATTCATTCAATTTGTGGGCAAATGGTTGGATATGTAAAATATCATCCTAAACGAATTAACCCAATCACAAAAGAATACATATGAAATGCAATCACTGCTAAGTGGATATTAAAGAGCCCAGAAGCTCTGAATACTCAAGGCACAATTAGCAAATCAAAAGATTCCCAAGAAGAAAGAAGGAGAGGACACTGGTCCAGAAAAGACTGTTTCCAGTTTTGCAGGAGAGTACCAGAACAGAGAAAGGGTTGGGGGGTGATTGGGGAATGGGCGGGTGGGGGGAAGAGAACTTATGGGACATATGGTGAGGTGGGAACTGGGAAAGGGGAAAGCATTTGGAATGTAAACAAAGAATATATAAAAAAAGAGATCCTAGGGAAATGTGATTGTTATTTCCTGTAATTTTTGCTGTTATTTTTATGTTTGTATAACTATCTTTTTTGTGGTCTGTTAAAGAATTACTTTCTTGCTTTTTCTAGAGTGTAATTTTCCTCCTTGTGTTAGTGTTTTCCATCTATTATCCTTTGTGGGGCTGGCTTTCTGGAAAAATATTGTGTAAATTTCATTTTGTCATAGAATATCTTGGTTTCTCCATCTATGGCAATTGAGAATTTTGTTGGATAGTAGTCTGGGCTGGCATTTTTGTTCTCTTATGGTCTGTATCACATCACCCCATAATGTTCTAGCTTTCATAGTCTGGTGATAAGTCTGGTGTAATTCTGATTGGTCTGCCTTTATATGTTACTTGACCTTTTCCCCTTCCTGCTTTTAATATTCTTTCTTTGTTTTATGCATTTGGTGTTTTGACTATTATGTACCTGGAGGAATTTCTTTTCTGGTCCAATCTATTTGGTGTTCTGTAGGCTTGAATGTTTGTGGATTTCTTTTTTTCTTTTTTTTTCTTTTTTTTTATTTTATTTTCTATATTCTATGTTTACATTCCAAAGGCTTTCCCCTTTCCCAGTTCCCACCCACCATAGTTCCCATAGTTCCTCTCTCCCCCCCATCTGTTCCCCAATAATTCCCCCTCCCCCCTCGGTTTCTTTACTAAACTGGATGCAATCTTTACAGGCCCAGGGTCCTCTCCTTTCTTCTTCTTGGGAATCATTTAACTTGCTATTTGTGTCTTGAGTATTTAGGGCTTCTGGGCTCATTAATATCCACTTATCAGTGATTGCATTTCATGTGCATTCTTTTGTGATTGGGCTAATTCACTCAGGATGATATTTTCCAGGTCTAACCATTTACCTACAAATTGCATGAATTCATTATTTTTAATTGCTGAGTAGTATTCCATTGTATAAATATACCACACTTTCAGTATCCATTCCTCCTTTGAGGGATATTTGGGCTGCTTCCAATTTCTGGCTATTATAAACAAGGCTGCTATAAACATAGTGGAGCATGTGTCCTTATTGCATGCCGGGGAATCCTCTGGGTATATGCTCAGGAGTGGAATGCCAGGGTCCTCTGGAAGTAACATGCCCAATTTTCTGAGGAACCGCCAAACTGATTTCCAGAGCGGTTTTACCATTTTGCAATCCCACCAACAGTGGAGAAGTGTTCCTCTTTCTCCACATCCTCGCCAGCACTTGTTGTCTCTTGAGTTTTTAATCTTAGCCATTCTGACTGGTGTGAGGTGGAATCTCAGGATTGTTTTGATTTGCATTTCCCTGATGACTAATGATGTTGAACATCTTTTAAGGTGTTTCTCGGCCATCCGAATTTCTTCTGGTGAAAATTCTTTGTTTAGCTCTGTGCTCCATTTTTTGATAGGGTTATTTGTTTCTTTGGGGTCTAACTTCTTGAGTTCTTTGTATATATTGGATATTAGCCCTCTGTCGGATGTGGAGTTGGTGAAGATCTTTTCCCACTTTGTTGTTTGCCGTTTTGTCCTTCTGACAGTGTCCTTTGCTTTGCAGAAACTTTGTAATTTTATGAGGTCCCATTTGTCGATTCTTGATCTTGTGGATTTCTTTAGGTTAGGGAAGTTTTCTTCTATAATTTTGTTGAAGATTTTTACTGGCACTTTAAATTGGAAATCTTCACTCTCTTCTATACCTATTATCCTTAGGTTTGGTCTTCTCATTGTGTCCTGGATTTCCTGTATGTTTAAGGTTAGAAGCCCTTTGCATTTTGCATTTTCTTTGACTATTGTGTCAATTTTTTTCCATGGTGTCTTCTGAATCTGACATTCTCTCTTCTATATTGTGTATTCTGTTGATGCTTGTATCAATGACTCCTGAATTCTTTCCTAGGCTTTCTGTTTCCAGCTTTCTCTCCCTTTGTGATTTCTTTCCTCTTTCTATTTTTGTTTGTAGATCCTTGACGGTTTTGTTCAATTCTTTCACCTGTTTGGTTGTGTTTTCCTGTAATTCTTTAAGGGATTTTTGTGTTTCCTCTTCAAAGGCTTCAAACTTTTTACCTGTGTTCTCCTGTATTTCTTTAAGGGAGTTATTAATGCCCTTCTTAAAGTCCTCTATCATCATCATGAGATGTGATTTTAAATAAGAGTCTTACTTTTCTGGTATATTGGGGTATCCAGAACTTGCTGTGGTGAGAGAACTGGGTTCTAATAATGTCAAGTAGCTTTGGTTTCTGTTGCTTTTGCTCTTGTTCTTACCTCTTGCCATCTGGTTATCTCTGGTATTAGCTGGTCTTGATGTCTCTAACTGTGGCTTGCCCCTCCTGCAAATCCTGTCTGTCAGTCTTCCTCAGAGACCACTTTCTCTCAGGGAGAAATTTGGGTATGGAGAGCTGTGACACCGTGTCAGCTCCTGGGTGCAGATAGAAACTGGAAGGATCTTGTCCCCTGCTGTTCCTTGGTTTCTGTGTCCTAATGGGTTTGAACAGGTTGGCTGAGCAGAAGTGGTCATCTCACCTGTGCTCACAGGCATGACTGCACTCCTGTGAGACCAGCTCTCTCCCATTGGTATTTGTGTATAGAGGACTGGGGTACACGATCAGCTCCAGGTACAGATGGAAACAGGAAGGCTCACTTATCTTTCACTTGTGGAGGGACATAAGAAAATAGGTCTCTGAGAGTGTAGTATGGAAATATGCTGAATCTAATAGAATAGAAAGTAGGAAAGAACCTCAAACACGTTGTCATAGGGGAAATTTTCCTGAACAGAATAATAATGGCTCATGCTCTAAAATCAACAACTGATGAATGGGACCTCATAAAATTGAAAAGCTTCAGGAAAGCAAAAGACACTGTCAATAGGACAAAATGGCAACCCACAGACTGTGAAAAGATCTTTACCAATCCTGCATCTGACAAAGGACTAATATCCAAAATATACAAAGTGCTCAAGAAATTAGACTCCAGAGAACCAAGTAACCCTACTAAAGAAAAGAATACAGAGCCAAACAAAGAATTCTCAACTGAGGAATCTCAAATGGCTGAGAACCACTTAAAGAAATGTTTAGCATCCTTAGTCATCATAGAATGCAAACCAAAACAACCCTGAGATTTCACCTCACACCAGTCAGAATAGCTAAGATAAAAAACCTCACTAGACTGGAACACAAAAATTGGAGATGGTGGGTATGGACAAAGGTAGAGAAGAAGCATGAAATGGAGGACAAGAAAGAATCTCAAGGATAGGAGGGAAGAGGAGGAGTTTGGAGAGTTTGGCTATGAAAGCAGTTAGGGTAAGGGATGAATATGTTCAAAGTACATTGTACAACAGTTATTAAGAATACAATATTATTTAAATATCTTGAAGTTTAATATATAAACTTTCATTTTGTTTTTTTGCAAACGAATTTTAAACTGGGGTAAAGATAAGAAATGGATGCTGAAATCTCACATACAGTGGTTTTATCATGCATAATTTCTTCTCTATAATTTTAAATGATTGTGTGTGTAAGTTGGGAAGTAAAAAGCATGGACAGAAAATTTAAATAAACCTGTAGTTTAACACATCTAACTTTCCCAGTTTATGCCTTTTGCACATATATTGAGCTCTTTGGCCTTCAAATGACTTATCAATATAAAAAAGATAATTATTTCTATCTCATTCTACTGATGTGTCTGGTTTCCTATTTGGCACAGAGGCAGCATTCGAAATTACTCACTCTTATCCCATGAATGTCATTATTTCATTTACAGAAGGTTTTCTATTAGTCACAGAAAATACAACATCAGCAATTTTTAAAGTTCAATATAAGGTTATAGCACGGTATTTAAAATGTATTGTAATTAAAAAACACCATCAATTCTGTGCTCTTTTATTCTGAGTTAAGATTATTGCAATTAGTATTAAGTACTCAGTTAATATGTGATTCAGGGTTCAGTTACAGAGAATAGAATTCATTTGCTTTTTGATAGCAGATGAACTTACTGGAGATCATTAAATTCTTGTGAAAACTCAAGAGGAACTGAAGAAACAGCTGTTTCTGGCCCGATATTTCTGGAACTATTACCGAAATACCATTCAGAACTGAGTTGCCTGAAATGCTGCGTTTCTTTTTTGATTGGCAAGGAAGCTATATAGAGCATTGTAATGCTACTGATTCATACTCTGACTCCTATAGTACTCATATGCTAAATAGATGCTTGAACTCTCTCCCTTCCCCACAAAAATCTAGCTTCAAATGCAGTTTTCTAAAGCATGCTGGATTTGCATTAGATTATATTTGAAATTCTATGTTCAAATAGGAGAAAAGGAAATTTATAGCTATTGTGTCATAGAAGGAAGTTAGAATGGGTAATGTGTATTCAAAAATTTGTTTCTATTATGGTTCAACAATTTTGGTACTTATCAAGCTATTTTCATTCCTAGAGTTTTCAATGGTAGTTAATAACACTATGTGTCTTTCGAAAAATAAGAATATCCTTAATACAAATGAGATGGCACACAAGGTTTAATGATAGTACATGGGAGACATTGTTCTTTTTCCTTCTAGTTTAATTTAAATGCCCTGGCACAGCTCTTAAATTTAGCTAGGAATAAATATTAGAAAATTAATATGTCCTTTCTAAAATAGCTCAACAAATGGAGAAGGAAGCAGCATAAATTTAGTCAATATACCGAAACAGAAGACAAATATATAAATAGATTTCCTCCAGACATGTCTCTATTTTGAACTTACCAATCTAAGCAAATCTACAACTTGTTTCTCCACTATTATTTCTTTATTTCTTTTCTACTCATGGCTATATGCAATTAGGGATTCTGTACCTGTGAGAATCATCTGAAATTTTATTTTCAAAGGAACTAATACTCAATTTTTCTCAGATGTAACTCATTACTTTAGTGTCATATTGACTAATGTCACAACGTGTGGTACTTCTTAGCTCTACCATGTTACAACCAACATGCCTATGATAAGGAGAAGCATTCCTTTCCGATACTAAAACCTCATCTACCCTTTTCACCCTATTTATCCTCCAATAGGAGGAGTCCAAATGACCAGGGAGTAGTCTCAATCACAAGTAAAACGAAGTCATTACTGTCTCACCATGTGGAAACATTGGTGAAATGGATCTTAAATGATAGACCTCTGCAATTCAGGGTCAATGAGAAAATATATCAGTGATTCTTATGTGTAGTTTGAAAAATAGGACATCTAGTTCAATCCATTATTTCAGTTTCATAAACCCTAATAAAGATTGACTCACTTTGCATATTTGGCACAAGTAAAAATTATATTTCATCTTCTTAATGATACTATATCAGTAAACCTTGTCATTTACTACAACAAAGTCCCTACTTTTAAACTAAAGTATACCTATTAAAATAAATTCTTAAAGAGAAATATTTGCATAAGCAGTTACAACCACTGCAAGACATTCTAAATGTTATAGTCTGAGGTCTGGTTGTTCTGTTAGTTTGCTTTATAGTTAATGTGGCATATTATACCAGAAATGTATGTATATTCACAATAGACATGTCCAAAATCAGTGTCTAAGGGAATAAACCAAATTTCTGCAAGTCATTTTCAGGGTGTGCCATATTAAATTGAAAAGTTCTCACTAGACTCCACTTACTAATTATTCTTGTAACTTCCAAAAACAGAATTTACTTTTCTAAAAAGAGAAAAATAAACCTCAGCTTTTGATAGCTGATGTGCCTCAAAGTAAGAGATTGCCAATTTGTTTAGGATGCATCACGATTTAAGGTGTTTAGTGTTGAATCTTTAGTTTAAATTGAAATTCTAAATGACAGTAGCCAGAGAAACCTTAGGAAAAACATGGCAGCTGACATGTATCCATTTCCAATTTCTTTCATATTAGCACAATCACATTTTGCTATGAATTCTTTATGCAAGTGTGCATACATAGAAATAAGGCAGTTAATACACAGTGTAGTATTTTGCACAATTGACTGAGAGCCTCTCAAAGAATCTTAGCATGTATACATCTCCTTATCACATATCAATTGGAGACCAGGATAAATGCCACCTCATTTCCATACCATTTTGCTACCTCCCTTCCTTTTCATTCTTTTTCCTTCTTTTCTAACTCCTCTGAAGTCATGGTATACTCATTTGGTACTCCTCCTGCATCAATAACCATCTGCACTTATACCCAGCTCTTCTAAGACATGTAATTAGCACAGGTATTACTCAAGATTTTAGTATATCAGAACCTTCCTCATTTTTATTTACAGATTACAACAGCATTGGGGAGATATGTTTAACGATTTCTAGCTTAAAATGAAACATCATTAGCATACCAGCAACTTGCTTCAGTCTTTCATTATTAAGTGGTCATAGGGAAACTCTGTGAAGGTATGAGAAGGGTATCAGTTGAATAGACTTCAGAGACTTATAGAAACCCAATTCACACTTTTCTATCCAATCTTTAATTCTTATATTTATTCACAATAAAATTTTCTATTACATGTACTAAAATGCTTAGGAAATGATTCATTATGTGAAATTATACTTGTAGATATTGTTTATAAATTAACACTTAATAATGTTCTGTCTTGCATTGATTCTGTAGAATTCTCTCCATTTAGTTTACTTCAGGACTTTAGGTAAATAAGTTATGCCAACTTTAAAATTTAAGAAGGAAATAATATGAATATAACATGAAAATAAAAGGGTAACTCTTTGGTGGTATATTATGCTTGATCTTTAGTAAGTAAATACTTAAAATTTGATAAAAAACATGAAAAATATAGGTTGCAGAGTCCACAAAACTAAGTAGAGATAAAGTTAGGAGACATAGCGCTTTCATATTTTAAGGCTTGTTTAAATTGTCTGACTGGGAAGTTGTGAGTGGAGACTGGGAAACATCACATCCAGGCAGAGTACTTATCATCACAAGATCATAGTGTTTTTCTCACTCATTCTAGTCAATGTCTGCTGAGATAGTACTCCAAATTTAAGAGACAAGAGGAAAAGATCATTGTTATGAAGGAAATAGCAAAGATGTATATTCATAATAACTTCAGAAAGACTAATATGGATAGAGTAGATGTGGTGCAGTCATCCAAAGTCTCAGTACTGTGCAACAGTTATTGCTAAATAAGATGTATCATCTCTCTAGCTTACAAATCTTTACTTCCAAAATCCTGTTACTTCCATAATGACTGGGGTAATAAGAAAATTTGTATTTTAATATTTGCTTTATTCCAGAGTTCTTGGAGCAAAAACTTCTAAGTCACTTGGCCTATGATGAAATGTCTTGTTTTTATATGGGAATATTGCACAAGGGGCAAAAGCACATAAGAAAGAGCATTTTCCTACTATCCAACCTGTATGTAGGGAAAACAATCTGTATGATAACATATAACCCAACATATCCCTATACTGGAATCAAGAAATGGCTAACCAATAGCATAGTTTATAGAGTGTATAGAGAGATTTATGGTTGCTGTGTATACGTAATATATATAATACATGCAATATGTACATAAAAAGATGGGATGCCCAAACCATTACAGTGTTCAGGAAGCTATGGTAAATATAAGCAATTGGTACCCTGAATTCTAGGAGCTATCCTAATAGTTCATAAAATCCCAGTAGAAGAATAGGAATCTCTGATTGTAAACAAACCAGAAGTATAATTATTTTAAATCCAATGACTTGTGACTGGCTTCTGAGTGAGAGCCAACTTGTCTACAGTTGCTGACTCTTTGCTATTTAAGATCTACATGACTACATATAGTTAGTGTTAAAACTGTATGATAGGATGCTAGTTGCCACACTTAGAATGGAAGAAATGTTGATGTGGGAGAAAACAGAAAGTATTTAGCATGACAAATGTTAGATTCCATATCTACTGGATCAATGGTAATTGCATAAAGGAGGAAGACTGCCACAGAAAGATTATAGGTAGGAAATATCAGCTAGGGAAACAGGAAAGAAAAATAAATGTGTCAATAAATTAAATATATATTTGGCATTCTAAGTGTGTAGTGTGTTTTAGGTAAAATAGACATGCTGAATACTCATCAGATCTCTAATTGAGTACCTATATTTCCCATGTTTCTTGCTGCTCAGTCCATAAATTTCCGTCTTTAAAAAATGAGCTGTAATTAGAGGGAAGCATGTTCATTTCACTATAAAGAAACGTAGGCACACTCACAACTTTGAATTGTTCTCCTTTCCCCTCAGTGGCAATGAAAGTATGCACCAGGAAAAAATACAATCACCTGATTACTAGGTGGAGCGATTGAGCCCCAAAATGTTACTGGTAATCACCACACATTCAGTTAAGCAGGGGAAAAATCATATTTACTGTGATTGTTGCACTGTTTGGATAGCAATCAGTGAGTTTGACGTGACTTAAACAAAATGAGTAAAAATAGGGAAATTTTATAGGAAAAAAAATAAATGTATATAACTCTATGTACTTCCTAGCTATATTTGCTTTGTAGATTTAATCTTTGACAACATGATTTTTAATCCTTTTTTAAAAAACAGACAAGAAAACTGAGTCTCTAGAAAATTAAATAGTTTCATTTCATATAAATAATGAGCCTAGCACATGAAATGCTTGACATCATTTTATGCATACTCAGTTTGAGACAAGAATACCTACTGTGTGGTTGATGAGATGGCACCCAGCTCAGCCATGATGGCATGAATTTGATTTGCAGGACCCACACTCTGGTCAGATAGAACTAACACCTGTTAATTGTTGTATTCTGTCAACCTTATGTGTGCGTGTTATAGAAATGTAAACACAAACATATACATATGCACACATAACACACACATATGCTCACAATTTATATAGATAAATGTAAAATTCTTATAATAACATTCAGTGTTCATATAAAGTGTCATTTGGCATCCTACAATTGTTTAATTCTATGATTTTTCATGATGGTGTTAACACCTAAATCTATACAAAAAGATTAATGATTCTGGAAAAATAATAAAAAAATGACCTCATCTGGAATATTAATATGTATATGAGGAAGTGAAAAAAATTTTAGTGGGAGATGGGCCAAAACCTCTAAGGGACAATGGGAGAGCTTAAAGGATCATTTAATCTTTATATCCCTTTTCATCTCCAAACATTAAGATATGAAGTTCTTAATACATAGTTTTCTTTAACTGATAGATTCTCCCAGATTAATTTACAAATTCACTGAATTTTAATTCTTTTGTGTGCAAATGAATTTATATTTAATATTCCCAGTTGAGATGTACTATATTAAATTACCTTAGGCTAAAACCACTCCATTATTATAGAGATTGCAAATGAAAATCATTTACATTATCCTATTCTGAAGGGAGATGGAGGAGCAGTTGATCTGGGATAGAGGGTAGGTGGGATGAGGAACTGTGAGTTAAGGAGAGATGTGGTTGGGATGTATTGTTGAGAGAAGAATAAGTTAAAACAAATAAAATGATTTTTCCCAGAGCAGAAGATGGAGGAAGAGGACAAGGAGGAAGAGAAGGAAAAGGAAAACAAGGAAGATGAAAAAGATGAAGATGATGAAGACAATCAAGAGGAAGATGACTATGAGAATGAAGAAGAAGATCAAGACAATGAGGAGGATGAGAAAGGGGATGAGGAACACAAAGAAGAAGAAAGAGAAAGAGGAGGAAGAAAGGAGAAGAAAGATGAGAAGGAAGAGGAAGAGAAGGAGGAGGAGAAGGAGAAATTCATCCACATTCTATCTTGAGATTATTTCTATTTGTTCATTTTTCAGTCCACTCATATTTATTACAGACTATCCAACATTATTTTTTACAAGTAGAATGAAGTATTACTTATCATTCTCTAACTTGGTTACATTCTTCTTTTATTCATGAAGAGCAGACTAGAGTCTTTCTTTGTCTTCCCAATTAGACCACTATTTGTCTCTAACCACCTGATCCAGCCATCTTTACTCCTCACATGTAGAAGAAAATCATCTCCAAAATGAACTTATGCTTTTCCTTTTGCTCTTTTAAGTCATTATTATTATTATTATTATTATTATTATTATTATTATTTCATTTTACATCCTACTCACAGCCCACCTCTGCATCATGCCCTCCTATAATCATTCCCCTATTCTCCCCACCCTGGTATATCTGTAAGGCCAGGCACATCCTCTCCTACTCAGGCCAGATAACACAGCCCAACTAAATGAAAATATCCCACATGCAGGCAACAACTTCTGGGATAGCCCCAGTTCTAGTTGCTCAGGACCCACATGAAGATCAAGCTGTCTATATGCTACACATGTGCGCCATGGCCTAGGTTCAGCTGTGTATGTTCTTTGGTTGGTGGTTCAGTTTCAAAGAGCCCAGAGGGTCCAGGTCAGTTGATTCTGTTGGTCTTCCTGTGGAGTTCCTTTCCCCTTTGGGAGCACAATCCTTCCATAAGAATCACCAAGTTCCATCCACTGTTTGGCTGTGACTATGTGCATCTGTCTCAGTCAGCTGTTAGGTGAAGCTTCTCAGAGGACAGCTATGTAAGGCTTCTTCTGATTGCAGGCATAACAGAGTATTGTTAACAATGTCACAGACTGGTGCTTGCCCATGAGACGGGTCTCAATTTGGACTGGTTATTGGTTGGCCATTACCTCAGTCTCTGCTCTATATACCTTCCCTTTATTTCTTGTAGACAGGATAGATCTGGGGTCAAAAGTTTCATGGGTGGATTGGTATCTGCATCACTCCATTGGGATTCCTGCCTGGCTGTAGGAGTTGGCCACTTCAGATTTTATATCACCAAATATTTTAAGTCACAGCTAAGAACATGCCCACTGATTCTGGGGCCCCTCTCTTATCCCAGATCTCTGTGTCTTCCTGGGGATGCTCCCTACCTGTTCGATCCAGGTTCCATTTATTCTCACAGCCATCTGGCTATCCCTCCTGTCTGTCTCCACACCTGATCCTGAACCATCCCCATTCTCCTCCCCATCTATATTCACTACACAGTGAAAATGTGGCATTCTTTATGAACACACGACAAGTAAATGCCTTGTTCAGAAAATACCCTAGTTTTCTTTCTTTCACATATTGAGGGAAAATAAAAAATCTACTTAGTTTGATGAATAGTATGCCATTGTATTTGATTAATAGCTACCACTCTGATATTAGTCCTTATAATTTCTCCTGCTAACTAGCCTTTGAGAAAAATGTATGTATTTCAATATCTGAACTGTCTTATGAAATAACATTGATATTTAAGATGCAACTTCATACCATCTGGCAGTCATGAAAATATAACTGTGGTCAAGACAGTAACTACATCCATCCATCACAACCAGAAATTTAGCTTGTGCCTCTTCATAAAACGTCTCCAACTCTCACTGCTTCGTTCATTCTTAGACAGCATTTAGTCTTTGTTATTGCAGCAGAGATTGATTTTAATTTTCCAAGCACTTGAATAAATGGAGCATAGAGTATTTTAATCTGCTTTTGTACTTGGCTTTGGATTTCATTTGTGTTGCTACATGCATTCAGAGCCCATTTATTTCATTCTTGGAAGCATTACATAATGTGGATATATCAAATGATGCTTATCAATTTATCTTTTAATGGACATGAATTTTATTCAGATTTTGGCTACTAGAAAATAAAATGTCATTTTATAGGCAAATGCTTTAAGATTATTGGATAAATATGTAGGAGTGGAAGGACAATATCAGAGTAGATTTAAGTTTTAAAGAAAGTGACAAAACTTTCTCTTTAATATTGCATGCATCTCACACTCCTATTAGCAGAATCCAAGAATTTATTTCTTCAAATCCTCCTGTTTGTTTTGACCTGTGGATTTTATGAACATACAATATAGTTTATAGATATTTTGAGTACTAAGATGGCAGCTGAGAGAGATCCTCTCCTGACCTCTTCTCACAGACAAACTATATTCTTTATTTACATAAGCAACTAACTTCACAACTGCTAAGAACACTAAGATTTCCTGTGAATAGAGTAGGTGATGAAGATCTTGGACATGAAGATCCATTCTATCTGAATTCTGTTCCAGCTACTGGATCCTGTGACTCAGGGCATTAAGTCCCCTTCATCAATAAACAGTTAATAATAGCATAAGTATTGATCATTACACAGTCTATATTATGACCAGAATATAGCACAATTTGGTTTGAAGCATAGCCCCAGATGGCTCATTGCACCTTGAGGCCATTCCATCCACAGTGACTGCATAAAAGCAGGCAGAATCTCACACTGTGTGACTACATTCTGGTAAGTGTGAATAAGACTTGCTGGTTTATCCCTGAAGCCTGTTGGCTTATCCCAGCCCCAGATGGAGGTTTGTCAGACAAACTGTACATTCTAGGTGCCCTCACATTTCTTTTAGAATAGCAAATAGAAGTGTACCAAACCAAAGCAAAACTGTCTTTAAGTATGGTAACAATCAGAACATAGCAACTGACTGTATCAAGTCACAAAGTTTTAAAAGAGAGGGAATGTTTATAAGATGTTCATAAAACTTCCACATTAGAAACATATAATAAATAACTGACTTTGCAAAGGCAATATGAAATTAAAATGCCAAAAAGCATCCATAGCTGTATGAAAATTAGGACGTTATGTATACTCCAAAAATTGTTCCATTCTGTACTCGATTTAGGAACATTGCCATATAGAGAAAAATATAAGATCTTTGAAAAAATTGATAAAGAGAAGAAAAGTAAGGTTACAGGCAATTTGGATAATATTAGAGGAGAAAATATCTGGAACAGGGCAAATAAATGATATGGCAATCCAGAGCCTCAGTGCAGCAGGGTGGGGGAATACCAGGACAGGGAAGTGGGAAGGGGTGGGTTGGGAAACAGGGGGAAGGAAGAGGGCTTATGGGACTGTCTGGGAGGGGGGGGATCCTGGAAAGGGGAAATCATTTGAAATGTAAATAAAGAATATATCTAATAAAAAAGCAAAAAAAATTAAAAAGAAATAATATCATGAAGTTTCCTAAACACAAAGAAAGATGTCAGGATAGGAAGGGCAAAAGTCAGTAGTCAAAGTTAACTCACATCTCTGACAAGGCATTACACATTTCAGGTGACCCAGGTGAATAATAAGGAAAATATTATTAAAGATGAAAGAAATAGAAACAAAATATATGTAGGGACACCTCAATTTAAATAACAGCATAAATGTTAGCAGAAATATTACAGGAAAAAGGGATATGAGATTGTCTTAGAATATGTGGGGAAATTTAGTTTAAATGAAAACAATATACCCAACAAAGCTATACTCTAGAAAAGGAGAGGAATAAAGATATTTCAGACAAACAAACCTTGGAAAAATACATCTTTATCAGTTCTGCCCTGTAAGAGTATATCAGATATTCTACAAACTGAGAGGAAAAATTAATAAGAAAAAGGAAAGGTGTAAACTTACTGGTAAAAAACCTGATTTGAGTTCCAAATGTTCTAGTACCATAAATATGGAGCATACATGATTTACACTTTTAGTATAAAGACTAAAATCCAAAACAATTGCAACAAGAATAATAGAGTTAGCAATAGTAAACATAAAGTTATGAAATATAATACCCAAAATTCAAAATGTGGGAATAATGAAGTACTACATGAGTCTTCTTATTAATATCTAATTCTCCCTTTCCCCGCCTGTCCTTCATCCTTCCTTTCCTGTATTTGAAGTGATTATCTTAGTGTTATCATTGCTCTCATATATGTGTTAGATCATTACTATTTTTTTATTTTTTTATTTTATTTTTGTTTTTTTTATTTTATTTTTTTAATTTTTTATTTTCTATATTCTATGTTTACATTCCAAAGGCTTTCCCCTTTCCAAGTTACCCCTACCATATGTCCCATAATTCCTCTCCCCCCCTGCTATTCCCCACTCATTCCCCCCCCCACGATTTCTCTGTTCTGGGTCTACAATACTGGATCCAATCTTTACAGGGACAGGGTCCTCTCCTTTCTTCTTCTTGGGAGTCATTTGACTTGCTAATTGTGCCTTGAGTAATTAGACTTCTGGGCTCATTAATATCCACTTATCAGTGATTGCATTTCATGTGTATTCTTTTGTAATTGGGTTAGCTCACTTAGGATGATAGTTTCCAGATCTAACCATTACCTACAAATTGCATGAGTTCATGATTTTTACTTGCTGAGTAGTACTCCATTATATAAATATACCACATTTTCTGTATACATTCCTCTTTTGAGGGATATCTGGGCACCTTCCAATTTCTGGCTATTATAAACAAGGCTGCTATAAACACAGTGGAGCATGTGTCTTTATTGTATGCAGAGGAATCCTCTGGGTGTATGCCCAGGAGTGGTATGCCAGGGTCCTCTGGAGGCAACATGCCCAATTTTCTGAGGAACCGCCACACTGATTTCCAGAGCGGTTTTACCATTTTGCAATCCCACCAACAGTGGAGGAGTGTTCCTCTTTCTCCACATCCTCACCAGCACCTGTTGTCTCTTGAGTTTTTAATCTTAGCCATTCTGACTGGTGTGAGGTAGAATCTCAGGGTTGTTTTGATTTGCATTTCCCTGATGACTAATGATGTTGAACATCTCTTAAGGTGTTTCTTGGCCATCCGCATTTCTTCTGGTGATCAATTTTTGAGAAGGTACTGTGCGGTGCTGAGAAAAAGGTATATTCTTTTGCTTTAGGATGGAATGTTCTATATATATCTATTAAATCCAATTGGTCCAAAGCTTCAATTAGTTTCACTGTGTCCCTGTTTAGTTTCTGCTTTCCTGATCGGTCCATTGAGGAGAGTGGAGTGTTGAAGTCACCTACAATTATTGTGTTAGGTGCGATGTGTGCTTTAAGCTTTAGTAAAGTTTCTTTTACGAATGAGGGTGCCCTTACATTTGGCACATAGATGTTCAGTACTGAGAATTCTTCTTGGTGAATTTTTCCTTTGACAAGCAGGAAGTGACCTTCTGTGTCTCTTTTGATGACTTTAGGTTGAAAGTCAATTTTATCTGATATTAGAATGGCTACTCTGGCTTGTTTCCTGGGACCATTTGCTTGTAAAACTGTCTTCCAGCCTTTTACTCTAAGGTGGTGTTTGTCTTTGACACTGAGATGTGTTTCTTGTGTGCAGCAAAATGTAGGATCCTGTTTCCGTATCCAGTCTGTTAGTCTGTGTCTTTTTACTGGGGGAATTGAGTCCATTGATATTAAGAGATATTAAGTAATAGTAATTATTACTTCCTGACATTTTGGGCATTACTATTATTATTATTATTATTATTATTATTATTGTATTTGAGTGGTTCTCTTCTTTTGGGTTGGATGAGATGGGGTTTCTATCTTGTTTCTTCTGGGGTGTTGTTTCCTCCCTTGTGTTGGTATTTTTCCCCTATTAGCCTTTGTAGGGCTGGGTTTGTAGATAAGTATCGTGCAAATTTGGTTTTGTCGTGGAATACCTTGGTTTCCCCATCTATGGCAGTTGAGAGTTTTGCTGGGTATATTAGTTTTGGCTGAAGTTTGTGTTCTCTTAGGGTCTGCATGAGGTCTGCCCAGGATCTTCTAGCTTTCATGGTCTCAGGTGAGAAGTCTGGTGTAATTCTGATAGGTCTTCCTTTATATGTTACTTGTCCTTTTTCTCTTCCTGCCTTTAATATTCTTTCTTTGTTTAGTACATTTAGGTTTTGATTATTATGTGACAGGAAGTATTTCTGTTCTGGTCCAGTCTATTTGGGGTTCTATAGGCTTCTTGTATATTCATGGGTATCTCTCTCTTTAGGTTGGGGAGGTTTTCTTCCATAATTTTGTAGAAGATATTTGCTGGCCCTTTAAGATGTAGATCTTCATTCTCATCTATCCCTATAATCCTTAGGTTTGGTCTTCTCATTGTGTCCTGGATTTCCTGAATGTTTTGGGTTATCAGCTTTTTGCATTTTGCATTTTCTTTAATTGTTGAATCCATGGTTCCTATGGTATCTTCAGCATCTGAGATTCTGTCTTCTATCTCTTGTATTCTATTGTTGATATTTGCATCTATGACTCCTAATTTCTTCCCAAGGGTTTCTATCTCCAACGTTGTCTCCCTTTGCGGTTGCTTAGTTGTTTCTACTTCTGTTTTTAGATTCTGTATGGTTTTGCTCAGATCTTTCAGTTGCTTGTTTGTGTTTTCCTTTAATTCTTTAAGGGATTTTTGTGTTTCCTCTTTTATGACTTCTACTTGTTGACCCATGTTCTCTTGTATTTTTTTAAGTGACTTTTGTTTCTCCCCCTTATTGGGATTCATTTTTTGCTCTATATTCTCCTGGATTTCTTTAAGTGATTTTTGTGTCTGCCTTGTATGGGCTTCTAGCTTTTGATCTATTTTCTCCTCTATTACTTTAAGAAATTTATCTAAGTGATCCTCAATCTGCATCTTTACCAGTGATTTTAGATCTGAGTCTTGTTTTTCTGGTGTGTTGAGATATCTGGGATTTAATTGTGTTTGCCTTGTAATGGCTTCTAGCTTTTGATCTATTTTCTCATATATTACTTTAAGAGATTTATCTAAGTGTTCCTCTATCAGCATCCTAACCAGTGATTTTAGATCTGAGTCTTGTTTTTCTGGTGTTTTGGGGTATCCAAGATTTATTGCTTTCGGGGAACTGGGTTCGGATGCCACCATACTGCCTTGATTTCTGTTAGTAACGATCTTATGTTTGCCTTTTGCCATCTGGTTAACTCTGATGTTAGTTGGTCCTGTAGTTACTAGCTGGTGCTTGACCCTCCTGTGGGCTTGTAAGGCTATTTCCCAGCGACTGGGATACCTGAACCACTGCCCTGCAGGGCTCCTGCTCACAGATTGCTGACAGGTGGCCTGAGTCCATGAGGTCTTAAACTCAGGATATCCCAGGTACTTGGTTCTGCCTGTTGGGCAGCTGCTCTGCACTGCTCCTGCTCAGGGTTTGCTGTCTGTTATCCTGTTTCCCCAGGGGTCTTAAAGTTGGGATATCTCAGTTATCTGGTTCTACCTGCTGGTCCAAAGCTGCTGGGAAGCTGACTGAGGCTGGCTTCCCTGCCGCTGGCTGGATGGGAAGCAGCTGGCAAGATGGCGCTGTCTGCAGAGAGTTCGGGGTCTGCCCTGTGAGTGCAGAGCGCAGGCTCCGCTGCTGTGCCCCAAACCACTACTCTGTGCACAGCTCCAGTTCCAGGCCCGAGTCCCCAAAGTTCTTAAACTCAGGCTATCTCGGGTACCTGGCTCCGCCGGCTGGGTCTGAGCACCTAGGAAGCTGGCTGGGTTACTATTTTTTTAAATATCTAATATGGAACATCATGATCAAGGCAACTTAAAAGGAAGCATTTAATTATGGGCTTGCTTATACCTTCAAGGACTTAATGCATTGCTCTCATAGCAAGAAAGTGGCAGCAGAAAGATATGCATTGTCCTGGAGCAGTAGTAGAGAATTAATGGTCTTCACCATGGTGGCTAACATTTTCAAACACTATATTATAATCAAAATAATTTTCATGACCACTGTGGAATGACAAAGCAAAAATGAATAACAGACATATAGCACATAATAAGATAAAACCCAGAATATACTATTGATGTCATTCATTTATCTAATTAATGCTAATGGCTATACCCATAGAGCGATGCCTCATTGCGACATTATGATAAAGCCTTCCTCCTGCAAGCAGATGGAAACACATACTGATACTCACAGCCAGGCATTACATGGGATGACAGTCCTTTGAACACACAGCCCTAAATGGGAGATTTCTATCACATTCCTTCACTCATAACTCAGGGATCCCTATGGAAAAGGAGATGAGAGGAATAAGAGAGCCAAAAGAAAGGAAGGAAAGCAAGAGAACAAAGCCCTCTGAATCAACTGAGTAGCGCCCCTGTGAACTCACAAAGACGGAAGCAGCAAGCACAGGGTAGACATGGGTCTGCACCATTGCCTCTGTGCGTATATTATAGCTCTCACCTTTGTACTTTTTGGGGACTTGTAAATGTGTAAACAAGTTGGTCTCTTTAGGTTATTTTCCTTCCATTGGTTGGCTTAACTTCAATGTTTTGTATGTGTGTATGTAGTTAATTATCCTGTTATGTTCGACTTTTTTTGTTTTACCTTATTATATTTTATTTTGTCCTATTATGTTGTTATCACTTACAAGCCTGTGCCTTTATAATGATGGACAGGAAGGAAATGGGTCTGGAATGAGTGGAAATGAGGAAGAACTGGGAGGTGTAAATGGAGGTGAAACTGTCAGCAGAATAATCATATGAGAAAAGTATCTATTTTTCATAAAAATAACTGAGAAGGTTAGAAAATGCGTTGAATAAGGGCTATGGTGTTTTCTATTAGTAACATTGAATATGAATACACTAAATTTATCCACTTAAAGAGAATAGTATTTGAATAAATTAGGAAGAATGAGTCAACTTTATATTACTTTTAATAAATGCTATATAAAGTTTGCATTAAAAAGTCATGGACTACACATCAGCAGTAAGTAAAATAATGAGTCAAAGTAAATAATAAAGTAAAGAGTCTATTTTAAAACAGGAGTCTACGCCGGGCGGTGGTAGCGCACGCCTTTAATCCCAGCACTTGGGAGCCAGAGGCAGGCAGATTTCTGAGTTTGAGGCCAGCCTGGTCTACAGAGTGAGTTCCAGGACATCCAGGGCTACATAGTGAAACCCTGTCACGAAAAAACAAAAACCCAGAAGACTAACAAAATGAATGAAATTTTTGATACAAAAAACCCCACAAAAAACAGTAGATGAAACTAAATAAAACTTAGCACCTTACTTAGGGTTTCTATTCTGTGAAGAGACACTGTGAGCATGTCAATTCTTACAAAGGGAAACACTTCTTTATAGTTGGATTGCAGTTCAGAGGTTTACTTATTGTCTTCATGGTAGGAAACATGGCAGCTTGTAGGCAGGCTTGGTGCTGGTACAGAAGCTCAGAGTTTTATATCTAGAGCCACAGGCAGCAGAAAGTGAGAGTAACATTCAACTTGGCTTGCACATTTAAAACCTCAAATCCCATCCCTGTGACACACTTCCTCCGACAAGGCTGCACCTCCAAATAGTGCTACATCCTATGAGCATATGGGGTCACTTTATTCAGATGACCACACTCAATTATTTAAATAGAGAGATTAAACATTTTATTAAGGAATACAATGGAGAAATTGTTCGGTTGTTAAGAACACTGCCTGCTATTGCAGAGCATGTAAATTCAGCACCCACATGGCAGCTCACACCCCTCGCAAACTCAATGCTGGGGATCCAGATAGCTCATTAGAGTGTGCATAACTTGGCACTATTTTCAAATGTGACCTACTTGATGCTTTTAGTACACTCTAGAAATCAAATATTTGATCTTCTCAGTGATTGTTTATCTCTTACAATGTGAATATTTTCCTTTAAAATGTCCTTTTTTAAATAGCTATATTCTTTATTTACATTTCAAATGAACCCTTTTCTGGTTCCCTCCTCCCTGAAATTCCCATAAGCCCTCTTCCCTCCCCCTGTTCCCCAATCAAACCCCCTCCTTCTTCCCTGTCCCGGCATTCCCCTACACTGCTGTATCAAGCATTTCCAGGACCAGGGTCCTCTCCTTCCTTCTTCTTGGACATCATTTGATAAGTGAATTGCGTCTTGGGTATTCCAAGTTTCTGGGTTAATACCCACTTATTAGTGAGTGCATACCATGTATGTTCTTTTGTGATTGGATTACCTCACTTAGGATGATATTTTCCAGTTCCACCCATTCACCTAAGAATTTCATTAATTCATTGTTTTTAATAGCTGTGAAGTATTCCATAGTGTAAATATACCACATTTTCAGTATCCATTCCTCCATTGTGGGACATCTAGGTTCTTTCCAGCTTCTGGCTGTTATAAATCGGGCTTTTATGAACATAGTGGAGCATGTGACCTTATTGCATGCCGGGGAATCCTCTGGGTATATGCCAAGGAGTGGTGTAGCAGGGTCCTCCAGTAGTATCATGCCCAGTTTTCTGAGGAACCGCCAGACTGATTTCCAGAGTGGTTTTACCAGCTGGCAATTCTACCAGCTGTAGAGGAGTGTTTGTCTTTCTCCACATCCTCGCCAGTACCTGTTGTCTCCTTGTATTAAGCTCAAGTTTAAGTGGATCAAGGACATCCACATAAAACTAGACACACTGAAACTAATAGAAAAGAACTGGGGAAGAGCCTTGAGCACATGGGAACAGGGGAATATTTCCTGACCAGAACACCAATAGCTTATGCTCTAAGTTCAAGAACTAACAAATGGGACCTCATAAAATTACAAAATTTCTGCAAGGCAAAGGACGCTGTCAATAGGACAAAACGGCTACCAACAAATGGGGAAAACATCTTTACCAACCCTACATCTGACAGAGGGCTAATATCCAATATATACAGAGAACTCTAGAAGTTAGATTCCAGAGAGCCAAATACCCCTATTTAAAATGGGGTACAGAGCTAAACAAAGAATTTTCACCTGAGGAATATCGAATGGCTGAGAAGCACCTAAAGAAACATTTAACATCCTTAGTCATTAGGGAAATGCAAAGCAAAGGAACCCTGAGATTTCACCTCACACCAGTCAGAATGGCTAAGATCAAAAAAAGGTTCACATAATGCTTATTTTGTAATCCCACTTAAATTCCACAAGTGTCTTTTGTAATCCTGTAAAAACTGACATTAAAACAGGTTGTAAAGCTTAGCCAAGATATTGTAAGAAATTTGAAGACAATTTAATTTTGAAAGTTAATGATAAAATAACCCAAAGAAGTAATATTTCATAAGATGAGTATACACTTGCACCATTTAAAGAAGGGTAATATATTTGCTTGTGTGGATCTAAGAGATATTTGTCTAGAATAAAACACTATTTCCCCATTTCCAATTTTAATGAGCTTTCTGTTCATAGACCTGCTGTAAATTACCTGTGTTAGAGAACATCAATCTACCATTCACAACAGCTCCTCCCATAGCTGACCAGCTCCAGTGATCTATACAAAGCATATGCAAGCCAAAGAAACTAACAGCTTCTTTATTTTAATGCTTTTGTATTTATTTATGTGTATTTTTCTTATTTATACTCAGTAGACAAATTCTGAAGTGCATTTTCTTATTATATATCTGTGTCTCTATGTTTCCAATATGAACAAAATGAGTTCATATGATTGTGAATTTACATTGATTTTCAACAAGATAATTTCTTTTAAATTTCCCATTTTGTTTTTGTTTTTTGTTTGTTTATTTGTTTTTGTTTGTTTGTTTTTTGGTGGCCTCAGAAATACAGTATCTGAGAAGTATTCCATTGTGTAAATGAACCGCCTTTTCTGTTCTATCATGGGACACCCAGGTTGTTTCCAGCTTCTGGCGATCACAAATAAGGCTGCTATGAACATACTGAAACACATGGCTCTGTGGCATGGGGACTGGGGAAGTCATTTTTTGGAGGATATATTCCCAAGAGCTGGGTCTTCTGGTGGATCTATTTCCAATTTTTTAAGGAACTTCCAGATTGATTTCCAGAGTGGCTGTAATCTTACCAGCAATGGAAGAGTGATCCTCTTTCTCTATATCCTCACCAACATGTGTTGTCACCTGAAGTTTTGATCTTAGCCATTCTGATTGGTGTAAGGTTGAACCTCAGGGTCATTTTGATTTTCATTCCTCCGATCACAAAGGACTTTGAGCATTTCTTTAGGTGCTTCTCAGCTGTTCAGAGATTCCTCAGTGGTAAAATCTCAGTTTAGTTCTATACCCCATTGTTTCACTGGTATGTTTGTTGTTGGGTTTTGTGTGTGTGTGTGTGTGTGTGTGTGTGTGTGTGTGTGTGAATAGCTTCTGGAGTTCTTTATGTATTTTGGATATTAGCTCTCTATTAGAAGTAAGGTTAGTGAATATTTTTTCCCAATTTGTGGGTTGCTAATTTGACTTATTGACTATGTCCTTTGCCTTACAGAAGCTTTCCAGTTTCATGAGGTCCCATTTGTCAATTCTTGATCTTAGAGCATGAGCCATTGGAGTTCTCTTTAGGAAATTTCCCCAAGTGCCAATGAGTTCAAGGCTCTTTCCTACTTTTACTACTATTAGATTTAGTGTATATGGTTTTATGTTGAGGTCCTTGATCAACTTGGACTTGAACTTTGTACAAAGAAACAAATATGGGTCTATTTTAATTTTGCTGCATACAGACAGCCAGTTAGACCAGCACCATTTATTGAAGATGCTTTCTTTTTCCATTGAATATTTTTGGCTTCTTTGTCAAAGATCAAGTGATTGTGAGTGTGTGGTTTTATTTCTGGGTCTTCAATTCTATTTCATTGATCAATGTGTCTGTCACCGTACCAGTACCATGCAATTTTTATCACCATTGCTCTGTAGTACAGCCTGATGTCAAGGATGGTGATTCCCCCAGCCATTCTTTTATTGTTAAGAATTGCTTTAGCTATTCTGAGTATTTTGCCTTTCTAAGTGAATTTAATAATTGCTCTTTCCATGTCTTTGAAGAATTGTGTTGGGATTTTGATGGGGAATGCATTGAATCTATAGATTGTTTTTGGTAGGGTGGCCCTTTTTACTATGTCAGTTCTGCCAATCCATGATGGATAGAACTAGAAAATATTTTTCTGAGAGATGTAATTCAGACCCAAAATGACATGCATGGTATGTACTCAATAATAAGTGGATATTAGGCAAAAAGAAAAAGAATATCCAAGATAGAGTCCACAGAACTCAGGAATGTCAACAAGCTGAAGTGCCCAAGTGAGGATGCCTCAGTCCCTCTTTGGAGGGAGAAGAAAGCAATCACACATGGGGAGTGAGGGAGGGAGCTGAGAGGGGAAACTGATCTGGTATTGAGTGAGGAAAAAGGACTAAAGCCCTGTGGGCCAGCAGGAACAGGGCACCTTGGGAGATAGGAGTGTTGGGGGATCCTCCAGAATGAACCAGAGATTTGGGAGGCAAGAGCCTCTCAGGACTCAAAGGGAGGGAGGGACCTTACATGAAATGCCTGACAGTAGAGAGCGGAGACCTTTAGAGATCACCTCCAAAAGGAAGACAGGGCATCAAATGTGGGAGAGGGGGCCATCCCACAGTCACAACTCTGACCCATAGTTGTTCCTATCTGAAATAATTGCAGGGATGGAAATGGAGAGGTGCCTAAGGTAAAGAAGGTCCAGAGACAGGACCAAAGTGAAATCCAGCTCAAGGGGAGGTTCCAATACCTGTCACTATTACTGAGACTATGGAGTGATCACAAAAAGGGACCTAGCATGACTGCACTCTGGAAGACCCAACAAGCAGTTGAAAAAGTCATTTGCACCAGAACAGCTCAGAGGTGGCAGTGGGAGGCCTGTGGTAGCTCACCTCTGCAGACCCGGCTGGCAGAGGAGGGCTCCATCTTTCCTCGGGGCAATGCAGGAGGCTGAAAGCTCTAGCCAGGTGCGTGGACAGACTCTTAATCTAACATCGACTACCCCATCAGTCCCCTGCGGGTGCCCAGAACCAGAACAACTCAGTGGCAGGAGGTCTGTACACTGGCAGCTTGCCTCTGCAGACCGCTGGGGTCCAGCCCGATCGGCCTGCAGAGGAGGGCGCCATCTTTCCTCGGGGCACTGCAGGCAGCTGGCAGCTCGAGCCAGACGCGTGGACAGACTTTTTTCCTACCATCAACTACCCCTTCAGACCCTTGCCTGCACCCAGAGCTAGAGCAGCTCAGCTCCAGCAGGAGGTCTGTGCACAGACAGTTCGAGGGTGCACCCAGAGCCAGATTAGCTAGGCAGGTGGTCTCTGCACTGACCTGGGTGGGCACCAACTTGCTCGGGGTCTGTGCCTGGAGTACAGCCGGAGGCTGACATCTTGCCTCAGGGCACCACAGACAGCTAACCAGACAGAGCCCTGTGGACTGGGAGAGACACCATCTAAGCTCATTTCAGAGGGAAGTAGCAGAAACCTTCTGGTCTCCACCTCAGGAGCATGGGCACTCTCTACAACAGAAGCGCTAAATCCCAGGCTCACAGGAGCTTCAAACACCAAACAGTAACTCCAGAGATAAACAGATGGCAAAAGGCAAATGTAAGAACATTACTAACAGAAATCAGGGCAATATGGCAGCATCTGAACCCAATTCTCCAACCACAGCAAGTTCTGGATACACCAACACACCAGAAAAACAAGAGCAGGATTTAAAAGCACTGGTCCTGATTCTGCTAGAGGAACACAAAAAAAGACATAAACAAATCTCTTAAAGAAATGCAGGGGAACATGAATAGGTAAGAGGCCCTTACAATGGAAACATGAAAAATCACTTAAAGAATTTCAGGAGAATATGGGTCACCAGACAGAAGTCAATAAAGAGGAAATAAAAAATCACTTAAAGAAATGCAGGAGAAATTGAGTCAACAGGCAGTAGTCATGGAAGAGGAAACACAAAAATCTCTTAAAGAATTGCAAGAAAACACAAACAAGTGAAGGAACTGAGCAAAAAATCCAAGATCTAAAGCCAGAGATAGAAACAACTAAGAAATCATAAATGGAGACAACGTTGGAGCTAGAAAACCTTGGGAAGAAATCAGGGGTCATAGATGCAAATAACAACAACAGAATACAAGAGATTGAAGTAAGAATCTCAGATGCTGAAGATACCATAGGAACCATTGACTCCACAGTCAAAGAAAATGCAAAATGCAAAAGGCTTGTAACCCAAAACATCCAGGAAATCCAGGATACAATGAGAAGACCAAACCTAAGGATTATAGGAATAGATGAGAGTAAAGATCTACAATTTAAAGGGCCAGCAAATATCTTCAACAAAATTATGGAAGAAAACTTTCCTAACCTAAAGAGAGAGATGCCCATGAATATACAAGAAGCTTACAGAACTCCAAACAGACTGGACCAGAACAGAAATACCTCCCATCACATAATAATCAAAATCCAAACGTAATAAACAAAGAAAGAATATTAAAGGCAGTAAGAGAAAAAGGCCGAGTAACATATAAAGGAAGACCTATTAGAATCATACCAGACTTCACCCCAGAGACCATGAAGCTAGAAGTTCCTAGGTGGATCTCATGCAGACCCTAAGAGAACACAAATGTCAGCCAAGACTACTATACCCAGCAAAACTCTCAATCAACATAGATGGAGAAATCAAAATATTTCATGACAAGACCAAATTTACACAATATCTTTCTACTATCCCAGCCCTTCAAAGGATAATAGGAGGAAAACTCCAATACAAGGAGGGAAACTACACCCTGGAAAAAGCAAGATAGTAACCTTCTTCCATCAAACTCAAAAGAAGATAACCATTCAAAAACAAAAATAACATTAAAAATGACAGGAAGAAATATTCACTAATCCTTAATATTAATGGACTCAATTCCCCAATAAAAAGACATAGACTAATAGACTGGATATGAAAACAGGACCCTACATTTTGCTGCATTCAGGAAACACACCTCAGGGTCAAAGAAAAACACTACCTTAGAGTAAAAGGCTGGAAGACAATTATACAAGCAAATGGTCTCAGGAAGCAAGCTGGAATAGTAATTCTAATATCAGATAAAATTGACTTTCAACCTAAAGTCATCAAAAGAGATACAGAAGGTCATTTCTTGCTGGTCAAAGGAAAAATGCAACAAGAAGAACTCACAATTCCAAACATCTATGCTCCAAATGCAAGGGCACTCTCATTCGTAAAAGAAACTTTACTAAAGCTCAAAACACACATTGCACCTAACACAATAATTGTGGGGGACCTCAACACTCCACTCTCCTCAATGGACCGATCAGGAAAACAGAAACTAAAGAGGGACATAGGGACCAATTGGATTTAACACACACACACACACACACACACACACACACACACGCACGCAAGCACACACGCACGCACACACACACACACACACACACACATATATATATATATATATATATATATATATATATATATACAGAGAGAGAGAGAGAGAGAGAGAGAGAGAGAGAGAGAGAAAGAGAACATTTCATTCTAAAGCAAAAGACTATACTTTTTTCTCAGCACCTCATGCTACCTTCTCCAAAGTCAACCATGTAATTGGTCACAAATGAGACCTCAACAAATATAAGAAGATCGAACTAATCCCATGCCTCCTATCTGATCCATGGAGTAAGAGTGGTCTTCAATAACAACAAAAACAAGAGAAAATTCTCATACACAAGGAGGCTAAACAATCTTCTACTCAATGATAACTTAGTCAAGGAAGAAATAAAGAAAAAAATTAAAAATTTTTTTTTAGATTTTAATGAAAATGAAGGCACAACATACCCAAATCTATGGGACACAATGAAAGCAGTGCTAAGAGGAAAACTCATAGCCCTGAGTGCCTCCAAACAGAAACGGGAGAGAGCATATACTAGCAACTAAATGGCACACCTTAAAGCTCTGGAACAAAAAGAATCTATTTCACCCAGGAGGAGTAGAAGACAGGAAATCATCAATCTCAGAGCTGAAATCAATCAAGTTGAAACAAAGAGAACCATACAAAGAATCAACAAAACCAGGAGCTGGTTCTTTGAGAAAATAAACAAGATAGATAAACCGCTTAGCCAGACTTACCAAAGGGCACAGAGACAGTATTCAAATTAACAAAATTAGAAACAAAAAGGGAGATATAACAACAGAAACTGAGGAAATTCAAAAAATCATCAGATCCTACTACAAAAGCCAATATTCAACACAACTGGAGAATCTGGAGGAAATGGACAATTTCCTAGACAGATACCAAATACCAAGATTAAATCAGGACCAAATAGATCTTCTAAACAGTCCCATAACCCCCAAAGAAATAGAAGGGGTCATAGAAAGTCTTTCAACCAAAAAAAGCACAGGACCAGATGGTTTTAGTGCAGAATTCTATCAGACATTCAAAGAAGACCTAATACCAATATTCTTCAAATTATTCCACAAAATAGAAACAGAAGGAACACTACCCAACTCATTCTATGAAGCCACAATTACCCTGATACCAAAACCAAAGATCCAACAAAAAAAGAGAACTTCAGACCAATCTCCCTTATGAACATGGACATAATAATACTCAATAAAATTCTAGCCAAATGAATCCAAGATCACATCAAAATGATCATTCACTATGATCAAGTTGGCTTCATCCCAGGGATGCAGGGATGGTTCAATATATGGAAATCCATCAACGTATTCTACTACATAAACAAACTCAAAGAAAAAAAACACATGGTCATCTCATTGGATGCTGAAAAATCATTTGACAAAATTCAGCATCCTTTCATGCTAAAAGTCTTGGAAAGAACAAGAATTCAAGGCCCATATCTAAACATAGTAAAAACAATTTACAGAAGACCAGTAGCCAACATCAAAGTAAATCGAGAGAAACTTGAATCAATCCCACTAAAATCAGGGACTAGACAAGGCTGCCCCTCTCACCATATCTTTTCAATATAGTACTTGAGGTAGTAGCTAGAGCAATTCGACAACATAAGGAAATCAAAGGGATACAAATTAGAAAGGAAGATGTCAAACTATCACTATTCGCAGCTGATATGATAGTATATTTAGGTGACCCAAAAAACTCCACTAGAGAACTCCTACAGTTGATAAACAACTTCAGCATAGTGGCTGGTCATAAAATCAACTCAAGCAAATTAGTAGCCTTCTTATACTCAAAGGATAAGCAGGCTGAGAAAGAAATTAGGGAAATGACACCCTTCATAATAGCTACAAACAATATAAAGTATCTTTGTGTGACTTTAACCATACAAGTGAAAGATTTGTCTGACAAAAACTTCAGGCCTCTGAAGAAGGAAATGGAAGAAGACCTCAGAAAATGGAAAAATCTTCCATGCTTGTGGGTTGGCAGGATAAACATAGTTAAAATGGCAATCTTGCCAAAAGCAATATACAGATTCAACGCGATCCCCATCAAAATCCCAACACAGTTCTTCATAGAGTTAGAAAGAGCAATTCTCAAATTCATCTGGAATAACAAAAAACCCAGGATAGCAAAAACTATCATCAACAGTAAAAGATCTTCTGGGGGAATCAATCTCCTGGACCTCAAGCAATACTACAGAGCAATAGTGTTAAAACTGCATGGTATTGGTACAGTGACAGAGAGGTGGATCAATGGAATAGAATTGAAGACCCAGAATTGAACCCACATATATATGGCCAATTAATCTTTGACAAAGGAGCTGAAAACATCCAGTGGAAAAAAGATACCCTTTTCAACAAATGGTGTTGGCTCAACTGGAGGTCAACATCCAGAAGAATGAGAATTGATCCACTCTTATCTCCTTGTACTAAGCTCAACTCCAAGTGGATCAAGGACCTCCACATTAATTCAGACACACTAAAATTAATAGAAAAGAAACTGGGGAAGACCCTTGAGGACATTGGCTCAGGGGGAAAGTTCCTGAACAGAACACCAATAGTTTATGCTCTAAGATCAAGAATCGACAAATGGGACCTTATAAAATTACAAAGTTTCTGTAAGGCAAAGGACAAATCTGCAACCAACAAATTGGGAAAAGATCTTCACCAACCTTACATCTGACAGAGGGCTAATATCCAATGGATACAAAGAACTCATGAAGTTAGACCCCAGAAAACCAAATAACCCTATCAAAAATGGGGTACTGAGCTAAATAAACAAAGACTTTTCACCTGAAGAAATCTGGATGCTGAGAAACACCTTAAAAAAGTTCAACATCATTAGTCATTAGAGAAATGCAAATCAAAACAACCTTGAGATTTCACCTCACACCAGTCAGAATGGCTAAGATTAAAAACTCAGTGTTAAAGACAAACACTACCTTAGAGTAAAAGGCTGGAGGACAATTTTACAAGCAAATGGTCTCAGGAAACAAGCTGGAGTAGCCATTCTAATATCAGATAAAATTGACTTTCAACCTAAAATCATCCAAAGAGACTCAGAAGGTCACTTCTTGCTGGCCAAAGGGAAAATCCACCAGGAAGAGCTCTCAATACTGAACATCTATGCTCCAAATGCAAGGGCACCCTCCTTCGTAAAAGAAACCTTACTAAAGCTTAAAGCACACATTACACCTAACACAATAATTGTGGGTGACTTCAACACCCCACTCTCCTCAATGGACCGATCAGGAAAGCAGAAACTAAACAGGGACACAGTGAAACTAATTGAAACTCGGGACCAATTGGATTTAACAGATATATATATATAGAACATTTCATCCTAAAGCTAAAGAATATACCTTTTTCTCAGCACCGCATGGTACCTTCTCCAAAATAGACCATATAATCGGTCACAAGACAGATGTCAACAAATACAAGAAGATCAAGTTAATCCCATGCCTCTTATAAGATCACCATGGAGTAAGAGTGGTCTTCAATAGCAACAAAAACAACAGAAAGCCCACATACACATGGAAACTGAACAATACTCTACTCAATGACACCTTGGTCAAGGAAGAAATAAAAAAAGAAATCAAAGACTTTTTAGAATTCAATGAAAATGAAGGTACAACCTACCCAAATCTATGGGACACAATGAAAGCAGTGCTAAGAGGAAAACTCATAGCTCTAAGTGCACCCAAAAAAGAAACTGGAGAGAGCATACACTAGCAGCTTAACGGCACACCTTAAAGCCCTGGAAGAAAAACAAGTTAATTCACCCAGGAGGAGTAGAAGACAAGAAATCATCAAACTCAGGGCTGAAATCAATCAAATAGAAACAAAGAGAACCATACAAAGAATCAACAAGACCAGGAGCTGGTTCTTTGAGAAAATCAACAAGATAGATAAACCCTTAGCCAGACTAACCAAAGGACACAGAGACAGTATACAAATTAACAAAATTAGAAATGAAAAGGGAGACATAACAACAGAAACTGAGGAAATTCAAAAGATCACCAGATCCTACTACAAAGGTCTATACTCAAAACAACTGGAGAATCTGGAGGAAATGGACGATTTCCTAGACAGATATCAAATACCAAAATTAAATCAGCATCAAGTAGACCAGCTAAATAGTCCCATAACCCCTAAAGAAATAGAAGGGGTTATAGAAAGCCTCCCAACCAAAAAAAGTACGGGACCAGATGGTTTTAGTGCAGAATTCTACCAGACCTTCAAAGAAGACTTAACACCAATACTCTCCAAACTATTCCACAAAATAGAGACAGAAGGGACACTGCCCAACTCATTCTTAGAAGCCACAATTACGCTAATACCTAAACCACAAAAAGATCCAACAAAGAAAGAGAACTTCAGGCCAATTTCTCTGATGAATATAGATGCAAAAATACTAAATAAAATTCTTGCTAACCGAATCCAAGAGCACATCAAAACGATCATCCACCGTGATCAAGTAGGCTTCATCCCAGGGATGCAGGGATGGTTCAATATACGGAAATCCATCAATGTAATCCACTACATAAACAAACTGAAAGAAAAAAACCACATGGTCATCTCATTAGATGCTGAAAAAGCATTCGACAAAATTCAGCATCCTTTCATGCTAAAAGTCTTGGAAAGAGCAGGAATTCAAGGCCCATACCTAAACATAGTAAAAGCAATCTACAGCAAACCAGTAGCCAACATCAAAATAAATGGAGAGAAACTTGAAGCATTCCCACTAAAATCAGGGACTAGACAAGGCTGTCCTCTCTCTCCATATCTTTTCAATATAGTACTTGAAGTTCTAGCAAGAGCAATTAGACAACATAAGGAAGTCAAAGGGATACAAATTGGAAAGGAAGAAGTGAAACTATCATTATTTGCAGATGATATGATAGTTTACCTAAGCGACCCAAAAAAACTCCACCAGAGAACTTCTACAGCTGATAAACAACTTCAGCAAAGTGGCAGGTTATAAAATTAACTCAAGCAAGTCAGTGGCCTTCTTGTACTCAAAGGACAAGCAGGCTGAGAAAGAAATTAGGGAAATAACACCCTTCACAATAGCCACAAACAACATAAAGTATCTTGGCGTAACTCTAACCAAACAAGCGAAAGATCTGTACAACAGGAACTTCAAGTCCTTGAAGAAAGAAATCGAAGAAGACCTCAGAAGATGGAAAAATATTTCTTGCTCCTGGATTGGCAGGATCAATATAGTAAAAATGGCCATCTTGCCAAAAGCAATATACAGATTCAATGCAATCCCCATCAAAATCCCAACTCAATTCTTCATAGATCTAGAAAGAGCAATTCTCAAATTCATCTGGAGCAACAAAAAACCCAGGATAGCTAAAACTATTCTCAACAATAAAAGGACTTCTGGGGGAATCAATATCCCTGACTTCAAGCAGTACTACAGAGCAATTGTGTTAAAAACTGCATGGTATTGGTATAGCAACAGGCAAACAGATCAATGGAACAGGATTGAAGACCCTGAAATTAACCCACAGACTTATGGTCACTTGATCTTTGATCACTTGGTCACTTGATCTTTGATAAAGGAGCCACAACCATCCGATGGAATAAAGATAGCCTTTTCAACAAATGGTGGTGGTTCAACTGGAGGTCAACATGCAGAAGAATGCGAATTGACCCACTCTTATCTCTTTGCTCTAAGATCAACTCCAAGTGGATCAAGGACCTCCACATAAAACCAGACACACTGAAACTATTAGAAAAGAAACTTGGGAAGACCCTGGAGGACTTGGGCACAGGGGAAAAGTTCCTGAACAGAACACCAATAGCTTATGCTCTAAGATCAAGAATTGACAAATGGGACCTCATAAAATTACAAAGTTTCTGCAAAGCAAAGGACACTGTCAGAAGGACAAACCGGCAACCAACAAAGTGGGAAAAGATCTTCACTCACCCCACATCCGACAGAGGGCTAATATCCAATATGGATATTAATGAGCCCAGAAGCACTAAATACTCAAGACACAAATAGCAAGTCAAATGATTCCCAAGAAGAAGAATGGAGAGGACCCTGGGCATGTAAAGATTGCATCCAGTTTAGTCAAGAAACCGAGGGGGGAGGGGGAATGATTGGGGAATAGTTGGGGGGGAGAAGAACTATGGGAACTATGGTGGGTGGGAACTGGGAAAGGGGAAAGCCTTTGAAATGTAAACATAGAATATAGAAAATAAAAATAACTAAAAAAAAAAAGAAAAAAAATAAAAACTCAGGAAACCATTTACCTACAAATTGCATGGAAAATATCATTCTGAGTGAATTAACCCAATCACAAAAGAATGCACATGAAATGCAATCACTGATAAGTGGATATTAATGAGCCCAGAAGCCCTAAATACTCAAGACACAAATAGCAAGTCAAATGATTCCCAAGAAGAAGAAAGGAGAGGACCCTGGGCCTGTAAACATTGCATCCAGTTTAGTAAAGAAACCGAGGGGGGGGGAATGATTGGGGAATAGTTGGGGGGGGAGAGGGACTATGGGAACTATGGTGGGTGGGAACTGGGAAAGGGGAAAGCCTTTGGAATGTAAACATAGAATATAGAAAATAAAAATTAAAAAAAAGAGAGAATCTAAAAAAAAACTCAGGAAACAACAGGTTTTGGCGAGGATGTGGAGAAAGAGGAACACTCCTCCACTGCTGGTGGGACTGCAAGCTGGTACAACCACTCTGGAAATCAGTCTGGCTGTTCCTCAGAAAACTGGACACAATACTTCCATAAGACCCAGCCATACCACTCCTGGGCATATACCCAGAAGATTCCTCAGAATGCAATAAGGATATATGCCCCAGTATGTTCATAGCAGCCCTATTTCTAATAGCCAGAAACTGGAAAGAACCCAGATGTCCCTCAACGGAAGAATGGATAAAAATAATATGGTATATATATATATATATATATATATATATATATATATATACACACACACAATGGAGTACTACTCAGAAACAATGAATTCATGAAATTCTTAGAGAAATGGATGAAGCTGGAGAACATCATACTAAGTGAGGTAACACAGCCTCAAATGATATTATCCTAGAATCCTGGGACACCATAGACATAATCCACATACCAAATGATGTCCAACAAGAAGGACGGAGTGGACCCTGGTTCTGGAAAGGCTCAAAGCATCAGTGTAAGGGAATACCAGAACAGGGAAGTATGAATAGTTGAATGGGGAACACAGGGAGGGAAAAGGGCATGGGGGACCTTTGGGGGGCAGGGAACCAGAAAAAGGAAAATGAAATGTAGATAGAGATTTATCCAATAAAAAAATAATACTGCTGAAAATAAATTTAATGATTATAATTCAAAAAAAAAAGAAAGAAAAAGTCATTTGCAGATATTTGCATCCAACAAATGGTCAGAATTTGCTGTCCCCTATTATTGAATTGGAAAAGGTTGAAAGAAATTGAGGAGAAGGGTGACTCTGTAGGAGGACCAGCAGTGTCAATTACTCTGGACCCCTGAAATCTCTCAAACACAAACACTGGACCACCAATCAGGCAGCATACACCAGATGATATGAGGCCCCCAACATACATACAGTGAAGGACTGCTTGGTCTGTGTTTATTAAGAGATGATACACCTAACCCTCAAGAGACTGAAGGCCCCAAAGACTTTAGAGGTCAGGTGGGATGAGGGGTGGGGACATCCACGTGAAGACAGGGAGATGGGGAGGAAGAATGTGATGTGGAACAGTCAGCAGGTGGACTGGGGGTGGGCATAACATATGGAGTGTTAAATAAATACATACATACATAAATAAATAAAACACACTATCTTCTGCTGCCTCCCCTGAGATTATAGGTGTATACCAGCATACCTGTAACTATGGAGCAGGGATGGAAATGGAGAGGAGCTTAAGGTAAAGACGGTCCAGAGACACTCTGATTTAATTTATTATTAAATCAGGCCAATTATGCCAATCACTGAGATGGCAAATCTTGTATATGATTGCTTATTTGAAAATAGCCTATGGTGAGGAGAACCCTGCTCAACTCTGACTTCCAGGTGCTAAGGTGTGGACAGGTTTATGGGATCAAAAAACAGATTAAAGTATTCAGAAGAGGCTTGAAAAATCAACCATTTTGTGCACATGTATCAAATGTCCTGATATTTCATTGGATACATGAAACATTTCCAACAGGGTCTGACTGTATACCAGAGTGAGGGAATATAACATTAGTAAGGTCACCTACTAATCACATGAAAAAGTCTAAGTGAAAAGTCAGTGTTTTTACCAAAATGGTCTTTCCGGCCTTGAAATGTAACCTAAGCAATCAATTCCAACATAACAACACAGTAGAGAAGTTACCTGAATCATAAAGAGTGGTAGGAAAATAGCATGTGACACCCCTCCAAAATTCCTGTTTTTATTAGCCAGCTGAAAACATGTATCTAGTAATTAAGCTAGAGGAATATTTAAAATTTCCCTTAGTTTGACTTTTACTATACCTTGTTTTTCTTCTTCATTATTTTTTGTTATTCTTGAAACTTTTATAAAGTTATATAATATGATTATATCTACCCCCATTTTCTTCTAATTTTCTCATATCTACTCAATATGCATCCTTGCTAATGTCCTGCCTTTTTTTTTATTTTCTGATGACCCACTAGGTATAGGGAGTTTTGTTCATGTATATATGTGTCTGAGACTATCTTTGGTAGCATGGAAATCCTGCCAGTGGAAATATCGCTTGCCAAGAAGCCATGTGCTGACGATAGCTTATCAGTAAGGTGTGGGACCAGGCTAACATCTGTATTCACTCTGAATGATTTTTTTTACTTTGTTTTGTGCAGAAAACTACAGCTGACATTGCTCAAAAGCACAACTGTCATGTCATAGCCAGAATAATGTTTCACAACTTGCTTCCTGTTCCCCAATTTTACATTCTTTCTCCCCATTATCTGTGATCCTTTTGAGCCTTGGGATGTTCTTAATGCTATCTTATTCTCAGTAGATGAATATGTTATGCTTCTCTCCATTGACAACTACTCTCAAAAAAGATGCTTCTCTGACCAAGGTTCAGAACAATCCAGGTCTACATCTATACACACAAGCATTTAGAATTCTGCTTTTCATTTTAATAGGATGAACTCAATGTGCCAAAAAATTCACTGTTTTAATCCCTGTATTTTTTATTCCTGCTGACTCCACATTTCACATTATATCAACATATCCACATAATTTTAAAACTAAAACTTACCAATAACATTTATCTGCTCTCCTGCTCACTGAAGCTCAGTAGCTAATTGACTAATCCTTGAGACTCCTCATAGGGCAGTTACTTTTCTCTTTCCTTTCCTGGCATTCCCAACTCAAAATGCTTTGGATATGAGCTTAATAATCTTTATTTAGACTATAGAAGTCCTATCGCTTGGTAACATTCAGAAACATCAGATGTGTGTTGACATTTTAATCTTTATTTTCATTTATCGTGAACATGTAAATTGTTGTGGTGTTTAAAAAAGAAGTGGCACATTGGCTTCAGGTCACAGAAGACAAAAGCCAACTATACTGCTCAAGCCAGAAGAATATCAACAGTATCAAAGAGACACCATGGTTGACAAGGAGACCACTTACTCAGCATGTGATGCCTCTGCCTGTCAATGTTTGCCTCCCTATCAGAGCCCCTTTGCACTCTAGCGCTCAAAAGGTTTGTGGTAAACAAACCTTTTATGCTCAGATACTCATCCCCTATGAATCTGATGTCCTTCTCATCATCTGACAGTTTTTGGTTTTGGATACTACATAATGAGCTGATAAAAATGGAATTGGCAATATTAATTATCAATTACTTCTCTTTCTTTAAATGTTTCTTTTGCCTCATTGTGCTGTTAGTATGGTGTATTCTAACTGTTCTTAGTAAAGTTCATCTTACCACAAGTCCTGGCACAGAAAGTTCTCTCTAATTAGTTAATGTTCCAGTTTGGAGGTTTTCCACAGTGGAATATTTGCTCTTATTCAAAGATGTTCCAGTGAAGTGGTTCTGAAAATTAAGTCAGATTGCCTGGAGTAAAAGCATCTTCTCTTCATAATAGGTATCACTGTCTGCTATCACTTTTCTAAAATGAATTAATAATGGTATTTACACAGAATACTGTTTGATACTCATATATAAAATGTTTGTAAGCTATTCAATACTTAAGTTCACTTACATGAACTAAAGCAGTCGCTATCCTTATGTTGGACAAATTATATAATTGTCTCAAGTTTATGTCACTGAAACCACTGATAGTGTGTGATTAATTAGTATTCCTATTGTCATTTAGATGTGCTTTTCCAAGTCATTGAATACATGGGAGTCTTAGAAGAATGTGAGCAAGAGAAATCATGGAGCAAAGGTCATGGAAACCTCATGCTTTCGACTATTCTTTTGGGAGGGATATATTAAAAATATTTTTTTATTTGATATATTCTTTATTTACATTTCAAACAATTTCCCCTTTCCTGGATCCCCCTTTCCTGAAAGTCCCATAAGCCCTCTTTCTGCCCCCTATTCCCCCATTCACCCCATCCCACTTCCCTGTTCTAGTATTCCCCTACACTACTGCACTGATCCTTTCCAAGACCAGGGGCCACAAAAGCAAAAATGGCAACCAACAAATTGGGAAAAGATCTTCACCAACCCTACCTCCGACAGAGAGCTAATATCCAATATATACAAAGAACTCAGGAAGTTAGATCCCAGAAAACCAAATAACTCTTTTAAAAATGGATTACAGACCTAAACATAGAATTCTCACCTGAAGAACTTTGGATGACTGAGAAGCTTTCTACTTTTCTTGCCCAATTCCTTTCTACTTTTGGCCTGTTCATCTGTTGTCCATACTTTCATGCTGTTTATAAATATTCAAAGCTGATGGTTAAAAGAAATGATTTAAAGAGCAGCAGGAACAAAGTGTTTCCCTGATTCCTGTGAGTTATATGTACATTTTCATACAATTCAAGTAGGCAATGATATGGGAAACCTGGCTCTAGCTGGCTAGTGAGTAGCTCATATGACTACCTGGGATTTATGACTGGTTTCTGAGTGGCCTGTGTTAAAGTGGAACTCTTAAACCATTACTACATAAACAGTATCATCACTGAACTGAATTGAACTAAACTGAATTGAATTGGTTGAATTAAATAAAGGAACACTGATGGAATCCTGATAGTCAAAGCAAAGACTAATGTGGAAGAAACAAAAGAAATCATATCGTCATAGGATACTTCCAACGAAACATAAAATGTCAATACATATCTGATATAAAAAATCCTCTTAGAGGCAAAGGGGATGGGAGATATGGTAGGGAACTCATGGATGGGTGCCATGAAAGGGGCAACATTTGAAATGTAAATAAATTAAAGAAAATAAAATCATCTGTCATTTGAAAGAAAATCTGTGTTGTGAGAAAAGCAAGTAGGAGAGATATTGTGTTTAAACCATCTTTATAAGTTCCATTTAGAGGAGGTTTTAAGTTGTTTTTGTTTGTTTTGGGGATATGGAATTTACTTGCACCATCTTTAAGAAAAATGCGCTTGATTGTTACAATTTTCCTCTTAGGAAAATATTCACTGTTTCTCTTTATTGGAATTCTCTTTTCCAACATCTATTTCTCCCACTGGACTATGAACTTTCCTAAGAATAGCAATCTTGTCAGAAGCAGCTTTCTATTCCCAAGGTCTAATGTGCACCTTGGCAGTTTTATTAAAGGACACAGCCTGTTATTTGTTAAATTAATAAAATGGGGGACATAACATAAAGTGGCTTCCCTGTTAAAAACATTTTTAGTTCCAACTAAATAAAGTAGGGAAGGGAATAGGTTGATGATTAACCTTTTAAAGAAAACTAACTCATTTCAGCATATTAAATTCTTTCTCCCAACAAACGAAACAAGATATTGGTTCATAACAAAAGGTGTTATTTCATTTCTAAACCGTAAACACCCTCTTGTTTTTCTGTCAGTTTAGGTGTATGTTACCTTAAATATACTTCCCTTTACGGGGAGAATTTTAAGTTCCTCTCCGTGGAACAAATGGCATCTTTATGCCGTTTGCTCTTGAGTTGTTTAGAAGCTGATTATTCTAACAGGCTTTGTTTTCCTTCAAATGGATGCACAGGAAATGCTGATTTAATACTTGGAAGCATCCACATCATTGGTCAAATCTCTCAGATCACTGCCCTGTTTCAAGCTAGACCTCAGAAGCTCAAAGTTATGGTTCTCTTCACATAATTGTACACAAGAAATTTTCATCCTAGAGCAAAACACAGTGAAACATCTCTTGTTCTCCCTGTTTAAATCCTCTCTCTCTCTCTCTCTCTCTCTCTCTCTCTCTCTCTCTCTCTCTCTCTCTCTCTCTCTCATAGCTTCTTTCCATAACACTGGGGCTTTGGAAATGAACCATTTCTATCATTTGAGGTGTGATCTCTGCAGGATGTCATAAGAAAATAGTGTTAGTACTTTATAATTTCTAACCACTTATACAAAACTTGTGTAATTCTGTCAGGTTATTTTTCACAGATGATTTCAGACTTTCAGAAACATTCATTAAAATTTCTAAGGTTTATAGTCAGACTGATATAAAAGCAAGAAATCTAAGACACTCATTTTATTTCCAGTTTCCTTGACAACTTTCTTGTATTTTACTCCCTATAACAGCTAGAATTTGGCTATACAAACAACTTCTATACATAAAAGAGTCTAATTCAAAAAAGTCAGAATATAATGTGTTATCTATAAGAGCTGCAATATCCCTGTGTCATTCTAAGTCCCCAATAAACAGATTTATAGGAATGGTCTGTTCTGGAACATTAAAGATATATGCTCCTATTTATCTGTTTCTGTGTGCTAGCAAAACTTATTAAATTTGACAACATGAACTTTCTTAGAACATCCAATAGTGCCCAATTTTAAACTGCTAAAGTGCATACCTACTAGGAAAGGGAGCAGTCAGTGTATCATGAAAGACTTGTTCTCACCTTTATCCCAAACCAATACCCAATAGGTGTGTAACATTCCCTAGGGGATGTTGATTTTGCAAATGATTTGTGTGCATTTTCTTGGAGACTATTTTCATTTATTTTTAAATGCTTCCTTTCATAAGAGCAATACAGGTGTGCTATATTCTTTTAAAATGTGCTTACAAAACAATGATTTAATTAGTATGACTTGAAATTAAAAAAAAGATTATCAGTGTGACTAGGGCAATCTTTAAAATATAGAAATGGCTTCCAAAAGAGCTCTGGACATCCTGGTCAAAGGAGCAGAGTAGATGGAGACAATTATTCTATGGAAGCCATGTAGAGAGTTGGGAATAAATTTCCCGATGCAGGGTTGTCTAGGAAAGACCATGTGCAGTATAACTGTGATGTGATGATTTGTCTGGATGCCAGTTGTGAAGATGGGAAAAAAAACACAGACCATACATGTGGTGGTTCTAACAGAAAATTTGAGTGCACAGAACTTTTCTGAGTTAGCTGTAGACTCAGGTGTACAGGAGATCCTGTAGGAACAGAAAAGCAGGACAAGCCTCATAACTGCTGTGTGTGCTGGTTCTACCCCACTTTGGGATAATGAATTACGTTTGAGGAACAAGGTTACAACACAGTCACTGGCTAAGGACAAAATGATGAATGGTCAGCACAGCTACTCTGAGAATCACATGGAGCGGCAAGGCCTAAACCTCACCAGTTTAGAGCCACTGTCAAGGTGCTCAGTGATAAGGATGTGAAAGCATTGCTTGTTCTCAAAAAGTAGAGCCCAAGACCAAGGTTGGGCTAGGCCACTGGAAGCCCTACAATGGGTCCAGAAACCAATAAGCCTCAGGGAGTAGCACATGACATAGAAGATACACGAGAGTCTGACCCTGAATCTTGGTCTGTACATTTGTGAACCTGAGTAGTAGAATCAACGGTTTACTAAACTCCTGGAAAATAAAAGACGTCAAATACTTTATGTGCTCCCAAATTACTAATAGCATTTCATTCCTCTATGAAACTTCATTGTTCTGTGCACATTGCAGGCTGACGAGGACATGCCAATGTTTTATAGCTGTAGTGAAATCTTTGAGGGATTATGGCCAATGGGGATCCAGGCTATAATCTACGCACCTCATTTCATGAAAGAACTGATCAGTTAAACAACTTCAGTGACTCCCAATCAGATAAATTTTATTCCAACATAAATTAAATGCCTTTGGTGAACTATGGTAGGGAAATGTCTTGCTTCCTACATGAAAACAACCTAGCCAACATCCTTAAATTGTTCACTGTAATTGGCTCTTTAAAACTAGATCTATTACCTTAACTGATCTTCCTTTAATATATTTTTAGAATTCAATTAAAGAAATGTTCCTAAAATAAGAAAATTGATTTTAATGTTACTTCAGAAGAGTAACAGTACTCTTTAAAAAATTACAGTGCATATAAAAATTCTTAAGAAGATGAATATTTTTATTAAAACGTGACTATCTCCATTCATTTGAGGTGACATTGATTATACTCATTCTAAGCCAGCGCTCGTGAAGAATGTACACAGAAACACATGGAAGTGCTCTGTAATAATGCTATACCAGCTGCTTACAGGTTCTCAGTTCATGTCAGCAAGCATGCTTTGTCACAGTGCTTAAAATCTCAATTTCTAAATTTTGCAAGTTGAAACAAACACTGTTTTTCCTTGGATGATATAAATTACTCTCAGCAAATTATTTCTCTGCTTTAAGTGTTACTCTTATATTTTCTTCACCAATAAAGCAGGAAACATTATTTCTACCTCCCCAGACTTCGTACACAGATAAAACATCAGTTGATTTATGACATACAGTGAAAATCTTAAGTTTTCCAAACTTATCCAAGAGAGCTCCTCAAAGGACTTTTAATCATGGCACTCTTGTTGATGAGAATATTCAAGTCTGGAATGGTGGCTAATTTATGCATTATTGCACACTAGTAATGTGAGAAGCTAGACTAGGGAATCTAAATACAAACACCTTTCCTTCATTCCTTCATTTCTTTTTTGTTGATGAAAAGCTCCTCCAAGTTTATTTTCCTTAAAAAATGTTGAGTTCATATGTCCTCTTTCTCTATTTTTTTCAAAAATTTATTATAAGCAGAAGATCACTTAATACAGGAACGATATAGTGAGCATTTCCATGTGCCTAGTTGCCACCCAAGGGCTTTATTTTTATTATTTTATTCAATTCTCAGAAGCATTTCTTGATTGAAGAATTGCAATCATTTGTACATGACAGATATGAAAACCTGATATAGAGAGTTTAGCAATGTATGTAATATGTCTAGTCGCTACTATGGGAAGCAAAATCTTATACCTCGGATAACTGCAATAAACTGCCTCCGTCTTTGCCCATCAATAAATGAGAAATTCTGAACCTATCCCTCCCTCATATTATTCAAAAGAATAGGCATTTACCATTCCCTTATATGATGGTTTGCATGAGACATCTCCCTCATTACCTTAAGTACTAGTCACCAGATAGCAGCACTGTTTGGAGAGGTTGAGGTGGTGTAGACAAATTGGAGGAGGCATACCACTAGGAATAGGCTTTGAGAGTAAAGGCATAACACTACTTTCTTCTTGATGATTGTGGTAGAGAATGTGAACTCTTCAGACCCTTAACTAGTTGCTATGTCTGCTTGCTGCCATGCCTTTCCATACATGACACTTTTAACCCAATAAACTCCTTCTTAAGTTTCCTTGGTCACAATGTTTTATCACAGCAACAGAAAAGTACAGGGAGTACACTTAGTATAGCCATTCTACCTAGGTTTGACTCCAGACATTGTTTATAGTTACTGATTTAATGATGTGTCTTTTAGTCAAGCTCAATATGAAGTCAATTGCAAAAGTGATACCAACTTTCCACATTACATCAATCTGTCAATTTGCAATGTGATTTTGAGGCTTTTCCCCTACAATGATCCCCTCGGTGCTCTTAATGTAGACCAGGCCTAGTGATTTAGTTTGGTTTGTGGCATACCAAGAAGTGATATTGTATTTATAGCACATCTTTATCTCAGATTGTCTTGTGAATTTCCACATTCTTCCTTCAACTTTGCTTTTATCATGACAACTACTTAGGGTTAATTAATTAGTAAAGGGATGGGACATGCTCACAGAAGCATCTAAGAGAGTTATTATAGATTAGCCAGTCTGCTACTGCTCAAATGCGCAGAAGAGCCCAAAAGGATCATCAGAGCCTCCAGGTGTCTTATAAATGTATGTGAATGAATGAAGTCCACCTGAGACTCAGGACAATCTATGGACTAATGAGCAATAATGAATTTTGATTGCCTTTTTGTGAATTAATGAGCATTTCTGGCCAGCAGATACATGAAAATTTTGCTGCAGTTATATCTATTTTATAGAAATTGTTGATGATAGATTCTATCCAAGAAGAACTTTCCAGGAAAAATACCATCACTACAGAAACAGATCTGAAAAGTTAAGGAAACTTATCTCTTATGACATTTTTTAAGAAGATAGGGGACAATGACAAACAAAAATAATGATTCTATTAAACTTCAACTTGGTAAAAAGAGTATATTGGATTTATTTACAGGGGTGTGAATGACACAAGAGTACATGCAATACTGAAAATCTGATGCCAGTGTGGATAATGGAGTCAAACAGCTGTGTCCATGGAGTTTTCTCTAGGACATGCCAGCAGATCAATGTGCCAGTTACTTTTTTTATTTTTTGTCTGTATCCAAGTTTTATTCATATTATTATATTTTTATTTTTTATTTTCTGTATTCTTTGTTTACATTCCAAAGGCTTTCCCTTTTCCCAGTTCTCCCCTCACCATATGTCCCATAAGTCCTCTTTCCTCCACCTGTTCCCCAATCACCCCCCCCCATTTCTCTGTTCTGATACTCTCCTACAAAACTGGATCCAGCCTTTTAAGGACCAGGGTTCTTTCCTTCCTTCTTCTTTGGAATCTTTTGATTTGCTAATTGTGCCTTGAGTATTCAGAGCTTTTGGCCTCATTAATATTCACTTATCAGTGATTGCATTTCATGTGTATTCTTTTGTGATTGGGTTAACTCACTTAGGATGATATTTTCCAGATCCAACCATTTGCCTACACATGGCATAAATTCATTATTTTTAATTGCTAAGTAGTATTCCATTGCATAAATATACCACATTTTCTGTATCCATTCCTCCTTTGAGGGACATCTGGGCTCCTTCCAACTTCTGGCTATCATAAATAAGGCTACTATGAACATAGTGGAGCATGTGTCTTTATTGTATGCAGGGGATTCCTCTGGGTATATGCCCAGGAGTGAGTGGTATGGCAGGGTCCTCTGGAAGTGTCATGCCCAATTTTCTGAGGAACCATCACACTGATTTCCAGAGCGGTTGTACCATCTTGCAATCCTACCAACAGTGTAGGAGTGTTCCCTTTTCTCCACATCCTCGCCAGCACCTGTTGTTCCTTGAGTTTTTAATCTTAGCCATTCTGACTAGTGTGAGGTGGAATCTCAGGGTTGTTTTGATTTGCATTTCCCTGATGACTAATGATGTTGAACATCTCTTAAGGTGCTTCTAAGCCATCCGAATTTCTTCTGGTGAAAATTCTTTGTTTAGCTCTGTACCCCGTTTTTTGATAGGGTTATTTGTTTCTTTGGGATCTAACTTCTTGAGTTCTTTGTATATATTAGATATTAGCCCTCTGTCAGGGCTAATATGTGAAGATATTTTCTCAATTTTTTTTGGTTGCTGTTTTGTCCTTCTGACAGTGTCATTCCTTCATTTCTTACTTTCTTTTTGGCATAAAAGTTAATGGAGAATGAACCCATTTTGGCAATACTACCATTGGTTGCTTTTGCCTATTTCTGGTTCAGATTAAGCTTAGAAATGTGAATTTTGAATTTACTTCTTTTCTTCTATGGCCTCTTCGTTTTGTTTTTTTTTCATTCTTTGTTCTACACACCTCTCTCTGACAAGTTGTTTCACAGTGTAGTTCAGAATCTTGCTAGGTATTTCAGAAGAGGCACAAATTGATAGGGCTTCTGAGATTGTCATTACATATCCCTGATTTTGGTACACGCTTTAATTCCCCACTACTTTTTCAGGAGTATTTCTAATGTGAGTGCTACACCCAGTTGAGTACACTGTGTATCATAGCATTTTACCATGTAACACATTCAATTAAAATAGAATAATAAAGGAAAAACAAATTTACCCAAAATTAATTAAGTGCTATGTTATTTCCATGTATTATATTATTAAAACACCATTTTATAAATAAGATAAATGACATATCATAAATTAGAGCTCACACAGAACTTATTTCATGCATTTAAGATCTTTGATTTACTTATTTCACATTAGTCATATTTCTGTTCTTGTAAATCATATGGTACAGTACTGTTCACAGACATTGTATAGAAGCATGTCAGGGTTTATTGAAACCACTATGGTATAAATGGAATATTTTATCATTAAATCCATGCTGCAATAATTCATGTGTTTATTTCACTCAAATTTTGCACAATTACTTCTTCAGTTTAAACTACCTAGAATAAAAATATCACTGTTAAGGAAATTAAAGATTGCCCACTCATCTGTCTTCCAAGTCCTCGGAGGCATGTCAAGTTCCCTTGAGCTTCATACTGTACCCTAAGCTCCACTATCTGCCCATCACTTCTCCTGTGGTCACCAGGTCTGCAACACCAGAATTTGCCAGTTAGACCCTTTATCTTACCCCGAATCCTCTGTCAGCTGTATCCCTGGGTCATAGTCAGTTGCTCTGAGTTATGCAATGCCCCCTGAGTTCCATTGTCTAGCACAAGGCTGCCCACTAGAGACCTGCTGTACCAGTAAATCTAAGTTTGGCCTGCCTTCCCTACACCTATTATACCAGGAACAACTAGGGGCAAGCAGATACCTAAATGTTTCTTTACAAATTTCAGAGCAATGTGGCAAGTTTAGAACATAGTTATTCTACTACAGCCATCCCTGGCTATCCTAATATAACCAAAGTATCAGAAAATGACCTTAAATACAATCTTAATAAAATAACAGATTTTAAAGAGAAAATGATAAAATTCCTAAAGAAACACTAGAAAATACAATGAAACAGGTAGAAACATTTGAAAAGGAATTAAAGAAATCCCTTAAAGAAAAATAGGAAAGTACAATTAACAGGTGAAGGAAATGAATAAATCTGTTCAAGATCAGAAAATGGAAATAGAAGCAATTACACTCACTCACACAAACACACACACACACATACACACACACACACACACACACACACACACACAGAGGAAGTCCTGTATATGGAAAACCTAAGGAAGAGAAAAGAAACAATAGGCACGAGCATCACCAACAGAATTCAAGATGGAAGAGAAAGTCTTAGGCATTGACAAAACAATACAAGAAATTCATATATGAGTCAAAGAAAATGTTAAATCTAAAAAAAAAAAAAAAAAAAAAAAAAAAAAAAAAAAAACAAAAAAAAAAAAAAAACAAGAAACTGTGACATAAAGCATTCAGGAAATCTGGGATTCAATGAAAAGAACTAACCTAAAGATTAATAGAAATAGAAGGTTGAGAGTCCCAGTTCCAAAGACAAGAAAATATTTTCAACAAAATCAAAGATGAAAGTTTCCCAACCTTAAGAAAGATACCTATACAAGTATTTACCAAACACTAATTAGATTGAATGAGAATAAAAAAAACTTCCCACAAAATATACTGAAACAAGAAAGAATATTAAAATCTGCAAGTAAATATTCCAAGTAACATAGAAAGGCTGACCAATCAAAATCACACCCGAATTCTCAAAAGAAACTCTAAAAAATAGAAGGGCCTTGACAGATGTCTTGCAGTCACTAAAAAACTACAGATGCCATACTAAACTACTATACCCAGTAAAACTCAATAAACATAGATAGAGAAAACAAGATATTCCAATACAAACTAAATTTAAATAATATCTATCAACAAATTCTGCCCTACAGAATATATTAGGAGAAAAATCTCTAACCCAAGGAGGATAACTACATCCAAGAAAACATAGTAAATAAAAATGTAAACATCAGCAAATACAAAATAAGTGAATCACATACATGCTCACACACATACACATATACACATGCACCCACTACCACCACCACCAACAACAACAACAACATCAACAACAGCAAAATAAGGAATTAACAATCACTAGTCATGAATATCTCTCAACATCACTGGACTCAATTCACACACACACACACACACACACACACACACACACAACAACAATGGACTAATAATAAATGATAAAAGAAGGTCCATCATTTTGCTGCATACAAGAACCACATTTCAGCAACAAACATAGACATTACCTCAGAGGAAAGTGGGTAGTGCTTGCCCCACCATGCCACAGGGACACGTGTTCCACTATGTTCATAGCAGCTTTATCTTTCATAGCCAGAAGCTTGACACAACTCAGATGTCCCACAAAGGGAAAATGGATACAGAAAATGTGATTCATTCACACAATGTAATACTATTCAGCTACTAAGTATGAGGACATCATGAATTTTGTAGGCAAAGGGATGGAATTAGAAAATATTATCCTGAATAAGGCAACTCACACCCAAAAGGACATGCATGGTATGTACTTACGAATAAGTGCATATAAGCCAAAAATATGACAGAACACCCAGGAAACAAACCATAGAAAAAAATTTTCCATGCAAATGAACTGAAGAAATCAGCTGGAGTAGCCATTCTAATACCTAACAAAATATACTTTCAACCAAAATCAATCAAAAAAATATGCTGAAGGACACTTTATACATACCAAACGAAAATTCTTCAAGATGACATCTCAGTTCTGAACATGTATGCTCCAAACACAAGGGCACCCACATTTGTAAAAGAAACATTGATAAAACTTAAGTCACACATTGAACATGACTCTCACCAATGGACAGTTCATCCAGACATAAACAAAACAGAAAAATAACAAAAGTAACTGACTTCATGAAGATCAAATAAGCCTCATGGATATCTATTCATTGATACACAAAAGAATATAATTTCTTCTCAGTTCTTAAAGGAACATTCTCCAAAATTGATCTTATAATAGTAATAAAGCAAGCTTCAACAGAAACAAAAAAGGTGAAATAATTCCTTGTATCTTATCAGATCACCAAGAATTAAATCAAGACTTTAAAAATGAAAAAAAAAACAAACAGAATCTAAGAACACATCAAAAGCATCATACATTTTGATCAAGTATGCTTCATCCCAGAGATGCAGAGATGGTTTAATATAAAAAAATCCATCAATGTAATCTACTGTATAAACAAACTGAAAGAAAACAGTCTCATGATCATCATATTAGATTTTGAAAAAGCCTTCGACAAATATCTAACACCCCTGCATGTTAAAAGTCATGGAGATATCATGAATACAATGTGAATACCTAAACACAATGAAATTAATATATAGCAATAGCCAACATCAAATTAAATGAAGAGAAACTTAAAAATATTCAACTAAAATTGGGGACTACACAAGGCTGCCCAATCTCCTCCTACTATTCAACATATTACATGAAATTCAACTTCCAGTATTAAGACAAATAAATAAAATGAAGGAGATACAAATAGAAAAGGAAAAAGGGCAAAAATATTGCTGTGCACATATGATATGATTATATAAATGAATAACCGCAATATTTTTACCAGAAAACTCTTACAGATGACAAATACCTTCAGCAAAGTGGTTGGTTATAAAATTAACTCAAAGAAATCAATAGCCCTCCTTTATATAAAGCCTTCATTTATTTGTTTTTTGTTTGTTTGTTTGTTTGGTTGGTTTTTTGAGACAGGGTTTCTCTGTGTGGTCCTGGCTGTCCTGGAACTCACTCTGTAGACCAGGCTGGCCTCGAACTCAGAAATCCACCTGCCTCTGCCTCCCAAGTGCTGGGATTACAGGTGTGCGACACCACCTCCGGCTAGCCTTCATTTATAAAATGATAAATGGGATGAGAAATGAATCAGGAAATAACACCCTTTATAATAACCACATATAATATAAAATAATTTGGTGTATCTATATCTAAGCAAATGAAAGTCCTGTATGACAAGAACTTCAAATCTCTGGAAAATAATATTGAAGAAGATATCAGATGATGGAAGTATCTCCCATGCTCATATATTTGTAGGATTTACATAGTAAAAATCTTTCCAAAAGCATTGTATAGATTCAATGCCATTCTTTCAAAATTACAAACTGATTCTCTACAGACCTTGAAAGAACAACTTTTAACCTCATATAGAAAAACAAAAACAAAAAAATCCAAGATAAGTAAAGCAATCCTATACAATAATGGAAGTACTGGAGGAATCACCATACCTGATATACTATAGAGTAAAAATAATAAAGCTGTGATGGTACTGGCATAAAGACAGGTAGACTTGGTCAAGGCAATAGAATCAAAGACCCAGCAATAATTCCAAACAACTAAGGATGCTTGGTATTTGTTAAAGAAACCAAAACCATAAAATAGAAAGATGAAAGCATCTTCAACAAATGGTGCTGGTCTTACTGTATATCTGCATGTAGAAGAATGAAAATAGACTAAAATCGATCACCCAAAAGAAAACTCAAATCCAAGTAGATCAAAGATTTCATCTTAAAACCAGACACAATAATTCTAGTAGAAGACAAAAAATCAAGAACTTATTTGAACTCATTAGAACAGGAGGCAAATTAATGACCAGAACACCAGGCACAAAACTCAATAATTATTAAATGAGACCTCTTGAAACTAAAAATGTCTTGCAAAACTAAGGACACCATTAATAAGATAAAATGTCAGCCTACAAAATTGAAAAAGTTTTTCACCAACACTACATCTAACAGTTGACTAATGTTCAAAATATATAAAGAACTTTGGAAATTACATACCAATAAACCAAATATTCAAGTAAAAATTTGGGGTTTAGAACTAAGCAGAGAATTCTCAACAGAGGACTTTCCAGTGGTCCAGAAGCACTTAAGGAGATGTTCAAAATACCTAGTACATCCAAATCCTTAGGGAAATGCAAATCAAAATAGAAAAGATAGGACAGATTCTATATTACATAGATAATAATTATTAATATCAAAAACTCAAGTGACAGCACATTTGGTGAGGATATGGAACAAAAGAAACACACTTCTATGGCTCGTGGCAGTGAAAACTTATATAACCACTTTGGAAATCAAAGTAGTTGTTTCTCAGAAAACTGGCACTAGTTTTACTGCAGAACTAAGTTTTTATGACTCCTGGGCATATGCCCAAATGATGCCCCAGTATATCATAGAGACACTTGCTCGAGTATGTTCATAGCAGCTCTATTTGTAATAACATGAAACTAGAAATAAACTAAATGTTTCACAGCTGAAGAATGGGCAGGCAAATGGATAAAACTAGAGAGTACATTCCTAATTGATGTAACCCAAACCTGGAGAAACAGGCCTGGTATATATTAGCCTACAAGTGGACATTAGCCATAAAGTACAGAATAGCTATACTACATTCCACAGGCCCAAAGAAACTGGGTAGTAAGGAAAGCCCAAGGAAGAATGTATGAATCTCACCCAGAAGGGAAATCTCAATAGTCATCAGAGTTGGATGGAGTGAGGGAACCCTGTAAAAGTGTGGGTGAGAATAAGAAAAGGCATGGGGATCATTTGTGGGGAGGAAGGGCAGGAGAGCTCTGGAAGTGAGAACAGAAATTGATAAATGACCTCTCCAGAACTTGCTAGAGACTTAGGACAGAAGAGGCTATCTATGAGGGTAACCCTAGCTGAGATTTCTACCAGGAGGAGAATATGGAGACGAAAGTGGCCACCTCCTGTAGCCATGCATGACTTCCAGTGGAAGGAGGGAAACACTAACCCATCCACAAAATTTTCAACTCAAATTTTATCCTGCCTATAATATGGGAAAGGATAAAAGGTGGATTAGGTATTGAAGGAATGGCCAACCAAACCCATGACTGCCCCAAGTTGAGACATATCTCATGTAGGAGAAGAAACCCCTAATGCTATTAATGATACTTTGTTATGCTTACAGACAGAAACCAGCTGTCTTAGTCAGGGTTTCCATTCCAGCACAAGCATCATGACCAAGAAGTAAGTTGGGGAGGAAAGAGTTTATTTAGCTTACACTTCCATACAGTTGTTCATCACCAAAGGAAGTCAGGACTGGAACTCAAGCAGGCCAGGAAGCAGGAGTTGATGCAGAGGCAATGGAGGGATGTTTCTTCCCTGGCTTGCTTCCCCTGGATTGCTCAGCTTGCTCTCTTATAGAACCCAAGAATAACAGCCCAGGGATGGCCCCACCCACAAGGGGCCCTCCCCCCTTGATCACTAATTGAGAAAATGCCCAACAGCTGGATCTCATGGAGGCATTTCCCCAACTGAAGCTCCTTTTCCTATGATAACTCCAGCCTGTGTCAAGTTGACACACAAAACCTGCCAGTATACCAGCATAACTGTCTACTGAGACTTCATCCACCAGTGGATGGAAATAAATGCAGAGACCCACACCCAAATACCAGGCAGTGCTTGGGGCGTCTTATGGAAGAATGGGAGATAGAATGAAGTGAGCTGGAGAAGTCAACACACAACAAAAATCTAAAGATCAACTAACCTGTGCCCATGGGGCTCACAGAGATTGAAAACTAACCAAAGAGTATATAGGGGCTGGAACTAGGCCCCCTACATATTTTTACCAGATGTGTAGCTTATAGTCTCCTAGTAATTGGAACAGGGTCTATTTCAGTCTTTCATCCCTGACATTGGATCTCCTCCACCTACCTGGATTGCCTGGTTGGCCTCGGTGGTACAGGATGTGCTCAGTCCTGTTGGGCAAGAAGCCTCAGGGTGGGGTAGTACCCAAACAGAATTTTCCTTTCTCTGACAAGAAGGGGAGACAGGAATGGAAAGAGTTTTGTAAAGCAGGAACTGGGAGGAAGAAATGGAAGGAAAGCTCTGATCAGGATGTAAGGTGAACAAATAAATACATTATTAAAATAAAAAGAAAGTTAAAATTTTAAGGATTTTTGGCCTATAAAGTTCTAATTTTCTAACACATCACTAACATGCAAATGCCTTGAAATCATGAGTAATATTTAAGGTCTCTTTGCTGAAGGTATGCATGTGAAACATTGGAGAATTATTATAATTATGAATTATTATAATTTATGAATAGTTATTATTTAAGAAAAGAAAATGAATCAAGGATAAGAATTTCAGAAATGGTATGCTCTCTATTGGTAATAGGAAAAATCCTTCACAAGTGTTAAACAATCATTAAGTGAAAATTTGTACCATATGAGGTAGGTGGAGATATAAAAGCTATTTACTGGTCAGTATAACTTTCTGGCAAATGTTACAACAATTCTCAGCCTTAGTAACTGGAGCACAGGGCAAATGGGGAAAATTGTATCATCATTGGCTATCCAATATAGTTAAAATGTTCATTAAGGAATTCTCTACATTTTATGCCTCACAATAACACATGCAGTATGAAACTGTTCATGTCTCACACTAAATTTCTTACAACTAGTGGAGCCTTTAGGAGACATGGGTTAGTCGTGTTTTCAGAAAGAATCTACAGGATGATATTTGCTTATAATTCTCAATCCTTTGTTTGTGTGGGAGGCTATTACTGTCTCCTAAAAACGTCCCTCTACATAGTCTTGCCTTAAAAATGATACCTTCACACTTTCGAAATAGCAGAAATATGGAGACAATTAATTGGAGTTATCAAAATTCATTATTGAAGCATTATATCTGGCTTCTGTCAATTGAAGCAAGGAACCTAATGGGTTCATCTACAGTAACCACTTTAAAATTACAGACACTTTTATTCATCACCTGCTCAGTGTGTTTGCTGTGTAGAATCTGCAACTCTTGATACTCAGGCAAGTAAAGGCCAAGAAAATATCGACTCCCCAGACAGGATATTTTCAGAGATAATAAGCCAATCTTATTTTATCCATTGCCATTCAAACCTACTCATATTTCTTCATAGTAACATAGTACCATATAATTAACACTGTGTTAAAATGTAAACTATATATGCCACTATGTTCCTATAGCCTGTTATCTTTTTTTAAATTTTTTATTGGATATATTCTATATTAACATTTCATTTCCCTTTTACTGGTTCCCTGCCCCCCAAAGGTCCCACATGCCCTTTTCCCTCCCTCTCTTCCCCCATCCAACCTTTGCCACTTCCCTGTTCTGGTATTCCCTTACACTGATGCTTTGATCCTTTCTCGAACCTGGTTCCACTCCTTCCTTCTTGTCGGACATCATTTGGTATGTGGATTGTGTCTTTGGTGTCTCAAGATTCTGGGTTAATATCCACTTAACAGTGAGTGCATACCATAGATATTCTTTTGAGATGGGGTTAGTATGATGTTCTCCAGCTCCATCCATTTCTATAAGAATTTCATGAATTCATTGTTTTTAATGGCTGAATAGTACTCCATTGTGTATATATACCACATTTTTTGTATCCATTCATCTGTTAAGGGACATCTGGGTTCTTTCCAGCTTCTGGCTATTATAAATAAGGCTGCTATGAATATAGTGGAGCATGTATCCTTATTGCATGCTGGGGAATCTTCTGGGTATATGCCCAGGAGTGGAATGGCTGGATTCTCCTGAAGTATTGTGTCCAGTTGTCTGAGGAACCGCCAGACTGATATTCAGACGGGTTGTACCAGCTTGCAGTCCCACCAACAGTGGAGGAGTGTTCCTCTTTCTCCACATCCTCGCCAACACCTGCTGTTTCCTGAGTTTTTAATCTTAGCCATTCTGACTGGTGTGAGGTGAAATCTCAGGGTTGTTTTGGCAGGATTAATATAGTAAAAATGGCCATCTTGCCAAAAGCAATCTACAGAATCAGTGGAATCCCCATCAAAATCCCAAATCAATTCTTCATAGATTTAGAAATAGCAATTCTCAAATTGATCTGGAATAACAAAAAACTCAGGATAGCTAAAAACTATTCTCAACAATAAAAGAACTTCTCAGGGAAACAATATCCCAGACATCAAGCAGTACTACAGAGCAGTAGTGTTAAAAACTGCATGGTATTGGTAAAGTGACAGGGAGGTGTATGTATGGAATAGTATTGAAGACCCAGAATTGAACCCACACATCTATAGCCAATTGATCTTCGACAAAGGAGCTGAAAACATCCAGTAGAAAAAAGATAGCCTTTTCAACAAATGGTGCTGGGTCAACATGGAGGTCAACATGCAGAAGAATGAGAATTGGTCCACTCTTTTCTCCTTGTACTAAGCTCAACTTCAAGTGGATCAAGGACCTCCACATAAAACCAGACACACTAAAACTAATAGAAAAGAAACCGGGGAAAAGACTTGAGGACATTGGCTCAGGGGAAAGTTCCTGAACAGAACACAAATATCTTATGCTCTAAGATCAAGAATAGACAAATGGGACCTCATAGAATTACAAAGTTTCTGTAAGGCAAAAGACACTGTCAAAATGACAAATCGGCAACCAACAAATTGGGAAAAGATCTTCACCAACCCTACATCTGACAGAGGACTAATATCCAACGTATACAAAGAACTCAAGAAGTTAGACCCCAGAACACCAAATAACCCTATCAAAAAATGGGGTACATAGCCGGGCGTTGGTGGCGCACGCCCTTAATCCTAGCACTTGGGAGGCAGAGGCAGGCGGATTTCAGAGTTCAAGGCCAGCCTGGTCTACAGAGTGAGTTCCAGGACAGCCAGGACCACACAGAGAAACCCTGTCTCGAAAAACCAAAAAAAAAAAAAAAATGGGGTACAGAGCTAAACAAAGACTTTTCACCTGAAGAAATTCAGATGGCTGAGAAATGCCTGTTATCTTTAAGACAGTGTTTCAACTCTGCCTTCAGGGTCTATCCACATACTATCAACCTGATAATTTCAAATTTTCTGCTTATTGTAATATCTTTAGATCCCACATTTATTTCTCTTTTTTGTGTGTGCGTGTTTGTAACACAATCCATTAGATCTAAAGAACATTATGTGATTTCTTATATCAGTAAAATTTTCATTTCAATGCTAAGGGATAGTGCTGGGATACAGTCCATAGGAAAAACCAACTCGGCTTTTAAATGGTCAGTTTTAGTCATGCTGAATCTCAGGGAATGTTTTGGAGGGTAGACTGATAACTTCAAGCAACATGTTTAACTGGTCTTGTTAAAAGACTACACTGTGCCACAAATGTAGAATTAATTTCTGTTGTGGGTAGATTAAACATAAATCATGGTAACTAACAAAGTAAACCTGTAGTAAGGGGGAAGAATTCCTTCTCAGTGTATAACCCACATTTCTGCTTTTATATCATGCTTTGTTTGTGGGTTCATTCAAATGTTCACTTATGTTGGAAATGACATCTTTCATCAACCCTACCTAGAGATGCTTGCTGGCTGTGATCATATGATCCTCCTGTCTTTATATTAGATTTATATGCACTCTTTTTAAATTATGTTTATGTGTGTATGTCTGTTTGTGAATTTTGTTCTGATACTTACATAGTTCAGCAGAGGGTGTCAGATCCCCTATATCTGGAGGTATGGGTACCTACCTGGTAGGGGTACAGCAAACTTAAGTTGGGTCCTCTGTAAAAGGAGTAATATTCTGATCCATTGAGTCATCTCCTCAGTTTCTCATTCTAATGTCTTACATATATTTACATAGATTCAGCTTCAAATTTATTCTATCAAGTAACTTCACAAAGCTTGGCAAATCTGAGTTACTCCTGTCCTTCCCCAATTCGATAACGCATTCTCCTACCTACATAAACCACTACCCTTCCTACACAAAATGCAAGACCAGACATAATAACCATGACTTTTCTATTGAGATAATTTACTTTTCCATCTCTTCTTTCATTGACTCCAACATAAAGAGATGTAATGTACCAATAAGGATACATGCTCCACCCGGCAGTGGTGGAGCATGCCTTTAATCCCAGCACTTGGGAGGCAGAGGCAGGCAGGATGTCTGAGTTCGAGGCCAGCCTGGACTACAGAGTGAGCTCCAGGACAGCCAGGACTATACAGAGAAAAACCAAAAAAAAAAAAAAAAAAAAAAAAAAGGATACATGCTCCACTATGTTTATAGCAGCCTTATTGATAATAGCCAGAAGCTGTAAAGAACCCAGATGTCCCTCAACAGAGGAATGAATACAAAAAATGTGGTATATATACACAATGGAATACTATTCAGCCATTAGAAACAATGAATTCATGAAATTCTTAGAGATATTAATGGACCTGGAGAACATCTTACTAAGTGAGGTAACCCAATCTCAAAAGAATACCCATGGTATGTACTCACTGATAAGTGGATATTAGCCTAGAATCTGGGGACACCAAAGACACAATCCACATATCAAATGATATCCGACAATAAGGCAAGAGTGGACACTGGTGCTGGAAAGGATCAAAGCATCTGTGTAAGAGAATACCAGAACATGGAAGTGGGAAGGGGTGGATGGGGGAACGGGGGGGGGGGAAGGGCATGTGTGACCTTTGGGGGATGGGGAACCAGAAAAGGGGAAATGAAATGTAAATATAGAATATATCCAATAAATAAGAAAAATAAAAAAAATAAAAAAAAGAATAATAACACCTCACAAAGCTGTGGTGGTAAAGAAAAAGGAAAGACAGGGAAAAACATTTCTTTCTTTTTTTTAAAGCATGTTCTTTTATTGAAAAAGGAAGTAAAAACATTTTATGATAAAATTGAAGACTTACATGGAAAACATTTCTGATAAAATAGAAGAAGCATATAGAAAAACACATTAAACATTTCTTTTTAAAAATGTATTTTATGTTTGTGGGTTTTTGTCTGGAGTCATACCCCTGGACCTGGAGTTACACATGGTTGTGAGTCATCATGAGGGCACTGGGAATTGAACCTGGAACTGGAACGGGAGAGCATTCAGTGCTTCTAACCACTGACCCATCTCTCCAGCCACCAAAGTACTGTCAACTCTGCCATATATGAACACGATACCTCCCTTTCTTTTCTATAAGGTTTTGCTCTACAGGACAAAAGTATATCATTGCTAAATTAAATTTTAATATAGAAAAATATACTTAACCAGTAATAAACACAGACATGTATCACCTAAAAAAAAGTATTTAAGTTTTATTCAGATGCTTTCTATTTTCAGTCTCACTTATTCTCAAGAAGAAATAATATATTGTAGTTTTCTAAAAGGCAAATCAGAAAAAGACATGTTTTCTTTAATTTTAGAACACTATCAGAAGTTATTATGAAATATAAGTTGTTCTTGTGAGCCATTGGTAATGAGATTTCAAAAATAAAACATAAGATTAAATATTTTCAATTCTAATGACAGGTAATTTCAAAACATGACCCTAAAATAGTATAACTCCAATATAATAATTCTCATGTCATTTTATAAAGAGAGGATGTCATATGCTGATTATTATTAATATGGATACATTACATATTTTAATAAGTAATTTTATGAAGGTTAATATGTGAAGTATAAAAATAGTATCAATACTATTTCACAATAAAGTAGCAAATGGGTTCATACAATTATGTAAGGATTCTAACCACATCCAAAAGTGAAAGAAGCAAAGTCCATGAGACCTCAATTCTACCCAAAGTGCTATAGGTATCCAGAGAGAGAGCTGAAAGCAGAAGAGGAGAGAGATGTTCTTTCCCAGGGAAGATCACAGAAATTGGTTTTCAAAGGCAAAATGTTCATCCCTGAAAATGTACATTCATGTAACATTGTACAGAATGGGCCATATTTAGGAACACACACACACACACACACACACACACACATATATATATATATATATATATATATACATATATTCCTGAGTTTTATCAATGTATACTTGAACTTATTTTATTATACATTAGCTAGTAAGAAATAGTGCACTTTGTATAATGTTTACAATGTTTTCATATATACATATGTATATGAAAAACAATTATTAAAAATTAAAAAAATTTAAATAAAACAGAGAGAGTGTGTGGGGGGATTTGAAGGGAGAAAATGAAGAATAGATTGTAATTGTATTATCAAAATATATTAAAATTAATTTAAAATAATATATGCAGTACATTAAAACAACACTGTATGCTTGTCAGTAAAATCAACTCCACAAGACTGTGCCTAGAGATCATTCTATTGACTTATAGAAGATCTTGTATTTTAGAGTAGAAGTAATATTTTTCTGGAAGAGTATTTCTCTACAATGAGTATAATATAAATCTATTCATCAAAGTCAATTTAAAATAAAAAGGATTTTCATATTAAATACTCTTGAGAATAGAGGCAGAATAAGATCAACCCATATCCAACTCTTATCCTTGTACTACTGAAGAAAAAACATTAGCAACTATACGAAATAAAATTAAGGATCCCATCCAGCCAGTAGCAGGTCAGCCATACCTAGCCAACCTGCCAGGTGCTGAGACCCTGCCGGCAGAACCAGGTACCAGAGACAGCCTGAGTTTAAGACCTCCGGGGACTCAGGTCTGGGGCAGGAACTGCACACAGCCTAGCGGTTTGGAGTACAGCGGCCATGCCTGAGCTCTGCGCTCGCAGGCCAGACCCCTGAACCCCCTGCAGGCAGCGCCATCTTGTCTGCAGCATCCCATCCAGCCGGTAGCAGGTCAGCCATACCTAGCCAACCTGCCAGGTGCTGAGACCCTGCCAGCGGAACCAGGTACCAGAGACAGCCCGAGTTTAAGACCTCCGGGGACTCAGGTCTGGGGCAGAAACTGCGCACAGCCTAGCGGTTTGGAGTTCAGCAGCCGTGCCTGCGCTCTGCGCTCGCAGGCCAGACCCGAACCCCCTGCAGGCAGCGCCATCTTGTCTGCAGCATCCCATCCAGCCGGTAGCAGGTCAGCCATACCTAGCCAACCTGCCAGGTGCTGAGACCCTGCAGGCGGAACCAGGTACCAGAGACAGCCCGAGTTTAAGACCTCCGGGGACTCAGGTCTGGGGCAGGAACTGCGCACAGCCTAGCGGTTTGGAGTACAGCGGCCGTGCCTGCGCTCTGCGCTCGCAGGCCAGACCCCAAACCCCCTGCAGGCAGCGCCATCTTGTCTGCAGCTCCTCTTCCAGCCGGTAGCAGGTCAGCCAGACCTAGCCAGCTTGCCAGGTGCTCAGACCCTGCCCATGGAACCAGGATAAGCAACAATTCTTGTTTATTAAGAAGAGTGAGGACCAGCTATAGCGGCAGGCCTCCATATTGCAACCAGGACACAGCTGGAAAGGTGCAGATAGAGACTCCGCCTGGGGCTAAAGCAGGGAGAGCTGCTAAGCTCTCACCCACAGGCGGGCCCAGGCGCCTAGGCTCTGCAGCACGTCCCTGCGAGCTTAGGCCGTGCACCAAGGCAGCCGGCACCACCCAGCTCCCCAGGAGCCCGGACCAGCGATAGCGGCAGGCCTCCATACTGCAACCAGAACACAGCTGGAAAGGAACAGGAAGACAGATTCCATCAGGGGCTACCACGTGGGGGGATCTGCTAGGCTCTCGCTACTAGGCAGGCCCAGCAGCACCTGCCGGAGGCTCTGCTGCACTCCCCCACACTTCCCGGAGACCTCAGGCCGTGCAAAAAGTCAGTGGGTGGCAGCCAGCTCGTGATCCCGTTGAGCAGCAATCACGCATAACCACCAGTAGAGAAACAACAGGTAAGCCCAGCCTCACAGGAGATTCAAACACCAGCCAGTGACAACAAGGTCAACTAACACCAGAAATAACCAGATGGCAAAAGGTAAACGAAGGAATGTCACTAACAGAAATCAAGACAACATGACAGCATCTGAACCCAGTTCGCCAACAACAGGAAGCCCTGGATACCCCAAAACACCAGAAAAACAAGACTTGGATATAAAATCACTGGTCAGGATGCTGGTAGCTGAACACATAGAAAAATCTCGTAAAGAAATAGAAGAGAAAATGGATCAAAAGTTAGAAGCCTTTACAAGGCAAATACAAAAATCACTTCAAGAAATGCAGGAGAAGATGGATCAAAAAGAAGAAGACAATAAGGAGGAAAGACAAAAATCACTTAAAGAAATACAGAAGAACGTGGGCCAACAAGTAGAAGCTATAAAAGAGGAAACACAAAAATCTATTAAAGAAATACATGAAAACACAATCAAGCAAGTGAAAGATCTGAGCACATCCATCCAGGCACTAAAAACAGAAGTAGAAACAACTAAGAAATCGCAGAGGGAGACAACATTGGAGATAGAAAACCTTGGGAAGAAATCAGGAGCCATAGATGCAAATATCAACAATAGAATACAAGAGATAGAAGACAGAATATCAGAAGCCGAAGATACCATAGGAACCATTGATTCAACAGTCAAAGAAAATACTAAATGCAAAAAGGCTGTAACCCAAAACATCCAGGAAATCCAGGACACAATGAGAAGACCAAACCTAAGGATTATAGGTATAGACGAGAATGAAGATGTACAAGTTAAAGGGCCAGCAAATATCTTCTACAAAATTATGGAAGAAAACTTCCCCAACCTAAAGAGAGAGATGCCCATGAATATACAAGAAGCATACAGAACCCCAAACAGACTGGATCAGAACAGAAATACATCCCATCACATAATAATCAAAACTCCAAATGTACTAAACAAAGAAAGAATATTAATGGCAGCAAGAGAAAAAGGCCAAGTAACTTATAAAGGAAGACCTATCAGAATAACACCAGACTTCTCACCTGAGACCATGAAAGCTAGAAGATCCTGGGCAGATATCATGCAAACTCTAAGAGAACACAAACTTCAGCCAAAACTACTTTACCCAGCAAAGCTCTCAATCACCATAGATGGAGACATCAAGGTATTCCATGACAAAACCAAATTTGCACGATATCTTTCCACAAATCCAGCCCTACAAAGGATAATAGGGGGAAAACACCAAGACAAGGACGGAAACTACACCAGGGAAGAAGCAAGATAGAAACCTCCTCTCATCAAACCCAAAAGAAGGTAACCTCTCGAATATAAAAAATAAATAAAATAAATAAATATAATTTCAAAAATGTCTGGAGGAAATAATTACTATTCCTTAATATCTCTTAACATCAATGGACTCAATTCCCCAATAAAAAGACATAGATTAACAGACTGGATACGGAAACAGGACCCTACATTTTGCTGCATACAGGAAACACATCTCAGTGTCAAAGACAAACACTGCCTTAGAGTAAAAGGCTGGAAGACAATTTTACAAGCAAATGGTCTCAGGAAACAAGCTGGAGTAGCCATTCTAATATCAGATAAAATTGACTTCCAACCTAAAATCATCAAAAGAGACTCAGAAGGTCACTTCTTGCTGGCCAAAGGAAAAATCCACCAAGAAGAGCTCTCAATACTGAACATCTATGCTCCAAATGCAAGGGCAGCCTCATTCGTAAAAGAAACCTTACTAAAGCTTAAAGCACACATTACACCTAACACAATAATTGTGGGTGACTTCAACACTCCACTCTCCTCAATGGACCGATCAGGAAAGCAGAAACTAAACAGGGAAACAGTGAAACTAATTGAAACTCTGGACCAATTGGATTTAACAGATATATATAGGACATTTCATCCTAAAGCTAAAGAATATACCTTTTTCTCAGCTCTACATGGTACCTTCTCCAAAATAGACCATATAATTGATCACAAGACAGATGTCAACAAATACAAGAAGATCGAGCTAATCACATGCCTTCTATCAGATCACCATGGAGTAAGAGTGGTCTTCAATAACAACAAAAACAACAGAAAGCCCACATACACATGGAAACTGAACAATACTCTACTCAATGACACCTTGCTCAAGGAAGAAATAAAAAAAGAAATCAAAGACTTTTTAGAATTCAATGAAAATGAAGGTACAACCTACCCAAATCTATGGGACACAATGAAAGCAGTGCTAAGAGGAAAACTCATAGCTCTAAGTGCATCCAAAAAGAAACTGGAGAGAGCATATACTAGCAGCTTAATGGCACACCTCAAAGCCCTGGAAGAAAAACAAGTTAATTCACCCAGGAGGAGTAGAAGACAAGAAATCATCAAACTCAGGGCTGAAATCAATCAAATAGAAACAAAGAGAACCATACAAAGAATCAACAAGACCAGGAGCTGGTTCTTTGAGAAAAACAACAAGATAGATAAACCCTTAGCCAGACTAATTAAAGGACACAGAGAGAGTATACAAATTAACAAAATTAGAAATGAAAAGGGAGACATAACAACAGAAACTGAGGAAATTCAAAACATCATCAGATTCTACTACAAAGGTCTATACTCAAAACAACTGGAGAACCTGGAGGAAATGGACAATTTCCTAGACAGATATCAAATACCAAAATTAAATCAGCATCAAGTAGATCAGCTAAATAGTCCCATAACCCCTAAAGAAATAGAAGGGGTTATAGAAAGCCTCCCAACCAAAAAAAGTACGGGACCAGATGGTTTTAGTGCAGAATTCTACCAGACCTTCAAAGAAGACTTAACACCAATACTCTCCAAACTATTCCACAAAATAGAGACAGAAGGGACACTGCCCAACTCATTCTTCGAAGCCACAATTACGCTAATACCTAAACCACAAAAAGATCCAACAAAGAAAGAGAACTACAGGCCAATTTCTCTTATGAATATAGATGCAAAAATACTAAATAAAATTCTTGCTAACCGAATCCAAGAGCACATCAAAACGATCATCCACCATGATCAAGTAGGCTTCATCCCAGGGATGCAGGGATGGTTCAATATACGGAAATCCATCAATGTAATCCACTACATAAACAAACTGAAAGAAAAAAATCACATGGTCATCTCATTAGATGCTAAAAAAGCATTCTACAAAATTCAGCATCCTTTCATGCTAAAAGTCTTGGAAAGAGCAGGAATTCAAGGCCCATACCTAAACATAGTAAAAGCAATCTACAGCAAACCAGTAGCCAACATCAAAATAAATGGAGAGAAACTTGAAGCATTCCCACTAAAATCAGGGACTAGACAAGGCTGCCCTCTCTCTCCATATCTTTTCAATATAGTACTTGAAGTTCTAGCAAGAGCAATTAGACAACATAAGGAAGTCAAAGGGATACAAATTGGAAAGGAAGAAGTGAAACTATCATTATTTGCAGACGATATGATAGTTTACCTAAGTGACCCAAAAAACTCCACCAGAGAACTTCTACAGCTGATAAACAACTTCAGCAAAGTGGCAGGTTATAAAATTAACTCAAGCAAGTCAGTGGCCTTCTTGTACTCAAAGGACAAGCAGGCAGAGAAAGAAATTAGGGAAATAACACCCTTCACAATAGCCACAAACAACATAAAATATCTTGGTGTAACTCTAACCAAACAAGCGAAAGATCTGTACAACAGGAACTTCAAGTCCTTGAAGAAAGAAATCAAAGAAGACCTCAGAAGATGGAAAAATATTTCTTGCTCCTGGATTGGCAGGATCAATATAGTAAAAATGGCCATCTTGCCAAAAGCAATATACAGATTCAATGCGATCCCCATCAAAATCCCAACTCAATTCTTCATAGATCTAGAAAGAGCAATTCTCAAATTCATCTGGAAGAACAAAAAACCCAGGATAGCTAAAACTATTCTCAACAATAAAAGGACTTCTGGGGGAATCAATATCCCTGACCTCAAGCAGTACTACAGAGCAATTGTGTTAAAAACTGCATGGTATTGGTATAGCAACAGGCAAGCAGATCAATGGAACAGGATTGAAGACCCAGAGGTTAACCCACAGACTTATGGTCACTTGATCTTTGATAAAGGAGCCACAACCATCCGGTGGAATAAAGATAGCCTTTTTAACAAATGGTGCTGGTTCAACTGGAAGTCAACATGCAGAAGAATGCGAATTGATCCAATCTTATCTCTTTGCACTAAGATCAACTCCAAGTGGATCAAGGACCTCCACATAAAACCAGACACACTGAAACTATTAGAAAAGAAACTTGGGAAGACCCTGGAGGACTTGGGCACAGGGGAAAAGTTCCTGAACAGAACACCAATAGCTTATGCTCTAAGATCAAGAATCGACAAATGGGACCTCATAAAATTACAAAGTTTCTGCAAAGCAAAGGACACTGTCAGAAGGACAAAACGGCAACCAACAAAGTGGGAAAAGATCTTCACCAACTCCACATCCGACAGAGGGCTAATATCCAATATATACAAAGAACTCAAGAAGTTAGACCGCAAAGAAACAAATAACCCTATCAAAAAATGGAGCACAGAGCTAAACAAAGAATTTTCACCAGAAGAAATTCGGATGGCCGAGAAACACCTTAAAAGATGTTCAACATCATTAGTCATCAGGGAAATGCAAATCAAAACAACCCTGAGATTCCACCTCACACCAGTCAGAATGGCTAAGATTAAAAACTCAAGAGACAACAAGTGCTGGCGAGGATGTGGAGAAAGAGGAACACTCCTCCACTGTTGGTGGGATTGCAAAATGGTAAAACCGCTCTGGAAATCAGTTTGGCGGTTCCTCAGAAAATTGGGCATGTTACTTCCAGAGGACCCTGGCATACCACTCCTGGGCATATACCCAGAGGATTCCCCTGCATGCAATAAGGACACATGCTCCACTATGTTTATAGCAGCCTTGTTTATAATAGCCAGAAATTGGAAGCAGCCCAAATATCCCTCAAAGGAGGAATGGATACAGAAAATGTGGTATATTTATACAATGGAATACTACTCAGCAATTAAAAATAATGAATTCATGCAATTTGTAGGTAAATGATTAGACCTGGAAAATATCATCCTGAGTGAATTAACCCAATCACAAAAGAATGCACATGAAATGCAATCACTGATAAGTGGATATTAATGAGCCCAGAAGCCCTAAATACTCAAGACACAAATAGCAAGTCAAATGATTCCCAAGAAGAAGAAAGGAGAGGACCCTGGGCCTGTAAAGATTGCATCCAGTTTAGTAAAGAAACCGAGGGGGGAGGGGGAATTATTGGGGAACAGATGGGAACTATGGGAACTATGGTGGGTGGGAACTGGGAAAGGGGAAAGCCTTTGGAATGTAAACATAGAATATAGAAAATAAAAAAAAATTAAGGAGAAACTGGCTGAGAAATATGTTCATGTTTAAGGAGAAAGGTGCTGAGAAGGCTGCTAGTAGAGTATATAGGAGTTAAGAGCATCAAAACATGATTATACCGAGGATGTACTTTCAGTTCCATGTGGCTCTCTGAAGGTTTGGAGATGAAATGACAGATTGAAACTTGTGCTTTTTGTGGGACCTCAGTTTCTTGGACCTTCATTCCTAATCTCCCTAAAAGCTAGCCCTGAAACCTGATACCAGCATGCCTCTCTGAAAACATTTCCATAGATTGCTCTCCATGGAGCCTGATCACTGTAACAACTCATTCTCTCTCTCTCTCTCTCTCTCTCTCTCTCTCTCTCTCTCTCTCTCTCTCTCTCTCTCACTCTGTGTGTGTGTGTGTGTGTGTGTGTGTGTGTGTGTGTGTGTGGTGTGTTTTGTGCTATGCAGAAAGCATGAAACACTACTGACAGACCAGACAAAGCAATGCATGAACTGACTTCTCTGCAGAAGAGTTAAGATGAGGCATATTTAAACTAGTCTGCTTTACACTCATGGGCCAGAGAAACAGATGCAGTCATAACCTTCAACAACAAACTATGCAGGCCACTTAGCTCTCTTGGCCCTTAAATAACTCCCCATTCCTCTACCCAGCAGGGAACATTCTAGTTTCTACTTAAATCTATGCTTCAGGAATTGAATATATGAGGCCCCAGATAAACAACCTTTAAAAAATTCCTATGTCTTCTGAAGTACTTTGGATGACAGTCACAAAACGCCCATTTCCAACAATTAAAATCTTATAGCCAAGTGTCCTGGGTTGCACACACATGCCTATTGAATTTGGTTTAATCCTGATTCTTTTCAATGTACAATTTAATTTGTTTTTCTGTATATTAACTAGTACTGAAAAGTAAGTTTCACTATGATGTTTTCATATAGTATACAGGATCCACTAATCATTTCTACTCCTAATATGAGCCCCACCATTTTCATTCTTATATTTGCTGTACCTTTTTGTGATTCCTAGCATCTCCTCTATTCACTTTAAAGATTTCACATATGAAAGAGAAGGTGCAATATTTGTTTATGTGAGTGTTACTTATTTCACTTAACACGATGATATGCAGCTCTAGTCGTTGCCCTTGAATAACATAATCCTATTCTCTATGGACAAATGAAAATTATTTATGCATATTTTTCACATTTCACATTCATCTTTTGGCAGATGAATAGGTTGATTCTATGACATTTCTACTGGGAATAGTGCCAGAGTAACATGATATAACTGTGACTGTATCTGTGATATATGCCATCTTTTATAGCTTGACATATATATCCAGGAATAGAACAGATAGTTCTCAAGGTATTTCTGTTTTTAGTGTTCTGGGAATCCTCCAAATTGCTAATCATGTAGAATTAAACTTTTTCTCATATATATGTAAGTTTATTAAGATATGGCCCATATCTAAACATAATAAAAGCAATATATATCAAACCAACAGCCAATATTAAATTAAATGGAGAGATACTTGATGCAATCCCACTAAAATTAGGGACAAGACAAGAATGTCCACTCTCCCTTTATATATTCAATAGTACTTGAAGTGCTATCTAGAACAATAACACAACAAAAAGAAATCAAGGGGACAGAAATTTGCAAGGAAGAAGTCAAGTTATCTCTATTTGGAGATGATAGTATATATAAGCAACCCCCAAAATTCTACTAGAGAACTTGTACAGCCGATCAACAACTTCAGCAAAGTGCCTGGATAGAAAATTACCTCAAACAAATCAACAGCCTCCCTTTGTACAAATGATAAACAGGCTAAGAAAAATAGGGAACAATACCCTTCACAATCTTCACAAATAATATAAAATATCTTAGAGTAACTCTAACCAAACCAGTGAAAGATCAGAATAAGAACTTCAAATTTCTGAAGAAAGAAATTGAAGAAGACCTCAGAAAATGGAAAGATCTCCCATGCTCATGGATTGGAAGGATTAACATAGTAAAAATGGATATTCTACCAAAAGCAATCTATGGTGCAATCCCCCTAAAAATTCCAATACAATTCTTTAAAGACATGGAAATTCTCAATTTCATATGACAAAACAAACACAGGACAGTGAAAATGATTCTTAACAACAAAAGAACTTCTGTAGGAATCACCATCCTTGACCTCAAACAATAGTGATAAAAACTGAATGGTATTGGTACAGAGACACACATGCTGATCAATGGAATACATTGAAGACCCAGAAATAAATCCACACACTTACAGACACTAAATCTTTAACAAAGAAGCCAAAAATATACAATGGACAAAAGAAAACATCTTCAATAAATGGTGCTGTCCTAACTGGCTGTCTGTATGTAGAAAAATGGAAATAGTTACATATTTTTCACCTTGTAGAAAACTCAAGCCAAAGTGTCTTAAGGACCTCAACATAAAATCAGATACACTGAATCAAATAAAAGAGAAAGTGTTAAAGAGCCTGAACTCACTGGCAAGGGGGAAAATTTCCTAAATAGAACACCAGTGGCTGATGCTCTAAGATCAATAATTTATAAATGGAACCTCATGAAACTGAAAAGATTCTGTAAGCTAAAAGACATAGTTAATAAGACAAATCAGTAACCTACAGATTGGGAAAAGTCTTTACTAACCCCACACCTGATAGAGTGCTAATATTCAATATATCTAAAGAACTCAAGAAGCTAACCACCAAAAAAACCAAACAACCCACTAAAAAATTTGTGGTAGAGAACTAAACAGATAATTCAATACAGAGGAATCTTGAATGGCTGAGAAGCACTTAAATAAATGTGCAAAGTCATTAGTCATTGTGTAAATGCAAATGCAAATGCAAATGATCCTGAGATTCTACCTTACACCAATCAGAATGGCTAAGATCAAAAACTCAGGTGACAGCTCATGTTGGCAAGGATATGAAGAAAGAGGAACGCTTATCCATTGCTGGTGGGATTGCAAACTGATACAACCACCCTGGAAACCAATCTGGAATTTCCTCAGAAAACTGGAAATAGAACTACCTAAAGACTCAGCTATATCACTCTTGGGTATTGCTTGCCCCACCATGCCACAAGGACACGTGTTCCACTATGTTCATAGCAGCTTTATCTTTCATAGCCAGAAGCTTGACACAACTCAGATGTCCCACAAAGGGAAAATGGATACAAAAAATGTGATTCATTCACATAATGTAATACTATTCAGCTACTAAGTATGAGAACATCATGAATTTTGTAGGCAAAGGGATGAAACTAGAAAATATTATCCTGAATGAAGCAACTCACACCCAAAAGGACATGAATGGTATATTCTTACTAATAAGTGCATATAAGCCAAAAATATGACAGAATACCCAAGAAACAAACCATAGAAAGCAAGGTTTATATAAGCTGAAGGTCCCAAGTGATGATTTTTCAATCACACTTGGGAGGGAAAAGCAAGCAATCACACAGGGCAGAGGGAGGGAGAAAAGTGGGTAGGAGAGGGAACAGAGAGGGAAAAATGGGAACATGATCAGGTGGTGGTGGTGGTGGTGGTGGGCAACCGGAGTGAATCACTGAGGGCCAGCAGAAAAAACTATTGGAAACAGGCATCCTCAAGAGGTAGGAGGTAGGAGGATCCTCTAGAATATATTAGAGACCTGGGAAGTGAGAGACTCTCAGAACTCAATTGTTGGGACATTAAGGAAATGCCCAACATGTGTGAAGAGAGAAGTTGTAGAGTTTACCTCCAGTAGAAAGACAGGGCATCAAATAGAGGGATGATGTTGCCATCCTACAGTTAAAACTGTGACCAAGAATTGTTCCTGCCTAAAAGTACTGCAGGGACAAAAATGGAGAAGACTCTGAGGGAAAGGAGGTTCAGTGACTGGCACAAATTGGGGTCCATCTCAAGGGGAGGCTCCAAGGCCTGACACTCTTACTGATGCTATGATGTGCTTACAGACAGAATCCTAGCATTGCTGCCCTCTTAGAGGCCTAACAAGCAACTGACCAAGACAGAAGCAGATATTTACACCCAACCAATGGTATGAAGTCAGGGACCTCATTAGTTCAATTAGGGAAAGGCTGAAAGAAGTTGTGGTAGAAGTCAACCCCATAGGAAGACAGCAGTCTCAACTAACCTGGACCCCGAGATCTCTCACACACTGAGTTACCAACTAGGCAGTATACGGGAGCTGGTATGAAGCCCCTGACACATATACTGCAGAGGAATGCCAGGTCTGGACTCAGTGAGAGAAGAGTCACCTAACCCTCAGGAGACTTGAGTCCTCAGAGAGTAGGGAAGTCTGGTGGGGTGGGAGAGTGGAGTGACATCCTCTTGGAGACAGGGGAAGAGGAAGAATGTGATGAGGAACTATAGGAAGGTGGACTGGGAAGGAGATAACAATTGGACAAAGAAGATTAAAGATAATTTTAAAAATAAGCTGGAAGAAGCTAAGGATGAGGGCAAAGCGGTAGGAGGACCAGCAGTCTCAATTAACCTAAACCCCCGAGATCTCTCAAACACTAGACCACCAAACAGGCAGCATACACCATCTGATATGAGACCCCCAACACATATACAGCAGAGGACTGCCAGGTCTGGGTTCATTCAGAGAAGATGAACCTAACCCTCAAGAGACTGGAGGCCCCAAGGAGTTTAGAGGTCTGGGGATGTGAGAGTGGGGGATGGGGAATTCCTCCTGGAGAAAGGGGGGCAGGGAGGAGGTATGGATTGTGGAACAGTCTGAGAGTGCACCAGGAGGGGAATAAAATCTGAAGTGGAAAATAAATAAATAAATAAATAAAATAAATTGAAAAAGATATAAATAAAACAGTATTAAGGGTTTATAGAAAGCTCAATGTAAATATCTTTTTTCAAATCATTCGTATTAAGAATTAAAACAAAAAATATTTAAGGAGGTAGCTATTTCCCGGGTTCTTTCATATGTGTGTGTGTGTGTGTGTGTGTGTGTGTGTGTGTGTCTGTGTGTGTGTATCTGCACATGTATATATAAATATAAATTGCCTAATCAAAAGTATTAATCTATTATTTTTATTCAAACATAGTGAAACTTGTTATTAAACTTTAAAAGCAAATAATTAAGATAATTTTACTTTTAAATTTTGTATAACTTTTTCCATATTTTTTGAGTTAATTATGAAGCATTTGAAAAGAAAGTTTTGAGGTATATTATTCAGTTATTTTTTTGAAACTAAAAATAAAATACTCTTTTCTCCAAATGAAGATATAATCACTTTAATTCTTTAAGGATTCACTATAGTTACAAGCAAATGTTGTTTCCTCTTTTATGAAGAACATTCTCAAGGCAAATATCTTAGGCTTATTGAGTGAGAGTCATTTCAAATATCTGGTAAATGTTAGATTGAGTGTCATAGGGACATTATTTAAAGCTTTCCTTATTACCTAATTCTCAAGAAAAATTTCTGAAGAGTGGTGATTGAAAATTACTCCAGGAATGGAGAGATGGCTCAGCAGTTAAGAGCACTGACTGCTCTTCCAGAGATCCTGAGTTCAATTCTCAGCAACTACATAATGGCTCACAACCTTCTGTAATGGGATCCAATGCCCTCTTCTGAAGTGGTGTCTAAACACAGAAGCACTGTGCTCACATACATAAAATAAATAAATAAACCTTTAAAAAATGAAGAAAGGAAGAGAAAGAAAGAGAAAAATAAGTACATCTAAATCACTGTTTTCTGCTTTCATTGATATTCATTTCATTTTTTCTTGTTCTCCATAAGTTTTCCTGCTCAATTTATGATTAGCAATGGAATGAACTTGTCACTTTACCTAATACCTTCTTTGCTAATGCACTTGGCTTCTATTGATACTCCTGTCTTCTATTTAGGTGGGTAGCATATTCCATACAATACACAATTCAATTCTGCTGCATATTTTAATACTGTTAGATCTTCCTTGTTCTGAAATTATCTTCTTGTTGGCCAGTGGAATGTTTTTTTTTGTTTTTTTTTCCCCCACTGGTTTGTTTTGTTTTGTTTTATTTCAGATGAAATTCCAGTTGGTGCCTTAAGATGGTTCATCTCTTGCAATGTTTTGAGTGGAATCACCAAAACAAATAATTTATTTATTTTTGGTATTAGAGAAATTTTTTCAAAGAAAACAGAATAATGTTTGTTAATTTTAAGAGACTGATTCCTGGAGGTAGGCTCTATAAGTTCCCCCTCTCTACTGTTAGACGTTTCATGCAAGGTTCTTCCCTTTTAGTCGTATGAGTATCTCACCTCCTGGGTCTCTGGTACATTCTAGAGGGTCACCCCAACCTCCTATCTCCCAAGGTTGTCTGTTTCCATTCTTTCTCTTGGCCCCCAGGGCTTCAGTCTTTTTCCCTCCTACAATGTCAGATCAGCTTCCCCTCTCCCCCACCCCCTCCCAAGCCCTGTCCACTTTCCCTCCCAGGTCCCTCCTTCCCTCCCAACTTGTGATTCCTTTCTTCTCCCTCCCACATGGAACTGAGGTGTCCTTACGTGGGCACTTCAGCTTCTTTATGTGTTTGAGTTCTGTGGACTGTGTCTTAAGTATTTTGTTCTTTCTTTTTTTCTTTTATTCTTTTTTGTCTAATATCTACTTATCAGTGAGTACATAGCATGCATGAGTCTGAGTTACTTCACTCGGGATATTTTCTAGTTCCATTCATTTGTCTGAAAAACTCAGGATGTCCTTATTCTTAACAGTTGAGTAGTATTCCATTGTGTAAATGAACCACAATTTCCGTGTCCATTCTTCTGTCGTGGGACATTTAGGTTGTTTCTAGCTTCTGGCTATCACAAATAAGGCTGTTATGAACATAGTGAAACACGTGCTCCTCTGGCACGGTGGGGCATCTTTTGGGTGTATCCCCAGGAGTGGTATAGTTGGGTCTTCATGGAGATCTATTTCCAATTTTCTGAGGAACTTCCAGATTGATTTCTAGAGTGGTTGTATTAGTTTGCAGTCCCACTAGCAATGGAGGAGTGCTCCTATTTCTCCACATCCTTTCCAACATATGTTGTCACTTAAGGTTTTAATATTTGCCATTCTGTAAGATGAAATCTCAGGGTCATTTTGATTGCATTTCTCTCAGCACTACGGACTTTGAACATTAGGATAGGGGGCCATCCCACAGTCATAACTCTGACTGATAATTGTTCCTGTCTGAAAGAATTACAGGGATGGAAATGGAGAGGAGCTCAGGAAAAGAAGGTCCAATGGCAGGCCCAAAGTGGAATTCAGTGCAAAGGGAAGTCCCAAGGCCTGACACTATTACTGAGGCTATGGAGCGCTCACAAAAAGGAACCTAGCATGACAACATTCCAGAAGACACAACAAGAAGCTTGAAGAGTCAGATGCAGATATTTGTACCTAACCAATGGACAGAAACTGCTTACCCCTGCTGTTTAATTAAAGAAGGCTGAATGAAGCTGAGGGCGACCCTATAGGAAGACAAGCAGTCTCAATTAATCTGGACCTCTGGGATCTCTCAAACACTGGACCACCAAACAGCATGCACCAGCTGATATAAGACCCCTAGCACACATATGGTAGGTAGAGGACTGCCAGGTCTGTGTTCATTAAGAAATGATGCACCTACCCCTCAAGAGACTTGAAGCCCCAGGGAGTTTAGCGGTCAGGTCAGGTGAGGGGTAGGGACATCCCCATGGAGACAGGGGGAGGGGAGGGGAGGAGGTAAGGAATGTGGAAAAGTCGAGGGTGGACAGGAGTCGGCAGGGTGGGGAATAAAATATGAAGCGTATAAAAGTAATTAATTAATAAAATAATTTCAAAACAGAATAATTCCTAAACTTTCAGACACTTTATCCAAAGAGAATGTATTATATGTATTTATTCATTCAAAATATGTCTGTAGTAGGTATGAAATTGTACATTGGACATGTTTAACTTGATTCATTACTTAGATATAACTCTTATATCAATGAGCACCATAGCAAATAGCTTTAAATGAATCAATTATAGCTATTGTAGATGTACAGTTAAGAATAACATTCTAGTAAATGCTTTTGAAGAAATTCTAGACACAATTTTTTCTCTTTATTTTAGTATCAAGAGAGTGTTCTCTTCAATGATTTGATTTTGGTTTTGTGAGAGAGTCAAAGTGATGAAATTTTGGTTTGTTGGAACAAATTGTTTTTCTCTGCCTATTTCAAGAATAAAATACAAGAAAAACAATGTCTCAGCAACCAGCCAGATTATATTCGATGTGAAAGTGTATACATACAAAGAGAGTGGAGAGGAAGAGAAGGAGAGAGGGAGAGAGTTGAAGAGTGGGAGAACGGAGATGGAAGATAATGTAACAGGAAATCGAAATGTATGCTTCCAGATCTGAGCAAGTGCTCTGGGCTTCTTGTATGTGTATATATAGACTAGGTCTCCTTATCCCACAGAAATTTGATTGTGATATCATGGGTTGGGGGTGAGGATAATCTGGACAAAATCAAGGAATCTAATTGGATCCCTCCCACTTGCTCCATTTGTAGGAGACTTAAAAGTCTCATGAATGCCTCTTTCCTGGGAAGGTGTGGACCCAACTAAGTGTTTGTCTCAGAGAACAAAAATAACCTGGAAGTATGGCGTCTTACAAGTTTAAGTGAACATGACATCTCCATTTGCCTGCCTCCTAACCCTTCATTTGGACATGTCATTTCTCAAATAGACTTTTATTTCATTCTCAAATGAACTCATTTAATTTCTGATTAAATTATATACTTTTATGTCTGAGCAAACTTATGAATTAAGATTTAGAATAACTTGGTTTACTATAGCTACAATAGTAGTTTCACTACTTTAACAATATATTTGTTTAGCTATTATATTTATATACAATTATTTGAATTTTCCTTTATCATTTTCATTGTTGTTGCATAACTATTCCTATGCATCTGCAAACTAATGTCAAATTGCCTCAGATAGGTCATAACTTAGTTAGGGTTTCTTTTACTTATAAAATCAAGCACTGAACTGGGGCTGGCTCATAGATAAAGGGTTAGTCCATTATTTTTCATGGCAGGAAGTATGGTGAACTGACATGCTACTGATGAATGAGCTTAGAGTCCCACATCTTGATCCACAGATAGCAGGAAAAGCCTGAATCATGCATCCATCCTCCATCCAGGCCACACCTACTTCAACAAGACCGCACTTCCTAATAGTGCCAATTCCTGAGGAGCTCGAGAATGGAACCTTGAGAAAAATGCTGACGTTCGACAATCTCTTCCCATCACTTATGTTTAGTATTAGTCACATGCATATCTTCTCATGTGAAATTGTTACTCATGCCCTTTTATCGTGAAATATTTTCATGTAATACAGGTATTGCATGCTTAAGTAGACAGAAACTGGCAGAATAACAGAATGATATAACTACCTTAAATTTGATATATGTTTTTTGGCTTGTTTTATACATTTTAACAGACCTAACATGGGATGTTTATCTTCTTGACATTATCTTTTATACTCATAATTGTCTTTGTTCAAAAGTTTTGAATTTAAATACAGGAAAATATTTTTACTTGTTTCTACAGTGCTGAGTGATTTGAAAATAATTCTGAGTGATAGAAAAGAACATAGGTGCAATTATAAATGGACCCAATATAAAGAAACCTGAAGCTTAAATTATTTTAGTTCACAATGTATTCAGATCTATGCTTGATCAATAGGAACTGCCAGTAGACAACTGCTCTAGCCTATAATTTTTTAATGGAATGCTGTTGTAGCAATGGTACTGATTGAGGAAAATCAATACAATTGAATACATGGAGTTGAAATGCCTACTGTTTCATAAATGTTAAAGTCAATAAAGTCCCTATAAAAAAACTTAATGTTACATAAGTGTATATAAATTTATGATGATGAATTTGCCATGCCTCTCAAGGAAATGTAAATGTACTACTTAAATACAATGAGTCATGTGCACTCTAGACTGGCATGCCTATGTTTCTTTGATTTGTTATTATAGGAGAAACCTTAATTGAGACCCATAACAACCTATGGCCATAAGATGGAAGATTTGTGTGTCTGAATGATTTTAAATTCATGAGTAATCCTTTTCGCATGGCTGGAAGGAACTTTCTTTCACAGAGACAACTGTTTATCACAGTCATGTTACCTGTAGCTGAAATGAAGCACCTAATGTAGAAGCTAATCTTTTATAAGAGCTCTTTCAAAAATAACAAATAATATCTCTAAAAGCCAGATATTACTGCTAATGCATAATTCTGCTGAATTGCCCTGTGTACTGTATGCATCAACAGTTACATTAATATTACCTCCTATAATTACATAGTCAAACACCTCATCTTCATATCACTGTAAGAGAAACCACTCCCTCCCTCTTTTTTTCTGTTCTGTATTATAATGGTTAATACTTAATAAAAATTTATAAATGTTTATAAATTATAAAACTGTATTAAAAATTATAAAATTATAAAATGTTATAATTACTTGTTTACATAAACATGCCTTGCTAATTAAAATATAAACAACATCAGAGGAAAGTTTTGGTGTGATTGCTACTATATATACTGTATAGAAACAGTACCTGGCATGTTGTAATAAGCCTATTATAATTCTGAATAAAATAAATAACTGATTTTATACTCTAAGTAATCATTCCCAATTTTCTGAGGAACTGCCAGACTGATTTCCAGAGTGATAGTACCAGCTTGCAACCCCACCAGCAGTGGAGGAGTGTTCTTCTTTCTCCTCATCCTCACCAGTACCTGTTTTCTCCTGAGTTTTTGATCTTAGCCATTCTAACTGGTGTGAGGTGAAATCTCAGGGTTGTTTTGATTTGCATTTCCCTGATGATTAACTAAGGGTATTGAACATTTCTTTAGGTGCTTCTCAGCCATTTGATATTCCTCAGGTGAAAAATTCTTTGTTTAACTCTGTAACCCATTTTTAAGGGGATTATTTGGCTCTCTGGAATCTACCTTCTTGAGTTCTTTGTATATCTTGGATATAAGCCCTCTGTCGGATGTAGTGTTGGTAAAGATCTTTTCCCAATTTGTTGATTGCCATTTTGTCCTTCTGACAGTGTCCTTTGCCTACAGAAACTTTGTAATTTTATGACTTCCCATTTGTCAATTCTTGATCTTAGAGCGTAAGCTATTGGTGTTCTGTTGAGGAAATTTTCCCCTGTGCCCATGTCTTTAAGGGTTAAGTAATCACTCTTAAAGAATGTCAAAATGTCATATGAAAAGAGAATTCTAGGTAGCTGTTTCTTATGTCTGTTTTTATATGGAAAGAACTTTACTGTTCATGAAATGAAAACAAATGTTATATTCAGGCCTTAGACACTGACACAGACATTCACTCATGTCAAGGACCGACACAGTCGGGACACATGTGGGGGAATTAGGGTCTTTGGTATGTAGGAAGGCACTGGTCACGGCGTGAAATGACAGACAGACACACATAAGATCTGAATGCGTCTGAATGTATTTTATTGTTTTGAGGTAGGAATTTTTATATATATAAGTTGGCATTATATTATTGAAGAAAAATGTATCTAGTGAAGCGTTTATAAAGAATGGTTATTACGAGTATCTGACGCAAGGAAATATAAAATTAATTAGGTATGAACTTTAGAGAACACCTATAAAGCATTATGTCTCTTGATCAGAGTAGCTGTGCTTAATGATAAATTAGTAATTTAAAAGTTCTTGAGAACACTTTATTATACCCCTGGGGTCTCTTTGTTTATGTGTAGTCTCTTTTTAATGTTTTGCTTTTTTTTTGTGAAACTCTCTCAGGCTCTCAGTGTCCAAGAGACTCGTGTGATACACTCACTTGTTGAGTCAGAAGGTATATCTATGGCTCCCTCACTTTTAAAGATAGCACTTTCTAGAATAATATGAGTCATGTTTATATACCTATATATACATATATATGTATATATATATAAAATGCTTATAAATGCATACTATTTGTTAGGTTTTAAAAACATGAAAATCTATATCTTTTATCTATATCTAACATATATTATAGACTTGCCCCTTCACAACATTCCAGTAACTGATCACCCCATTCATTAACAAAGATCATGCACAATGTTTTTCTCTTAAAGTTATTTTAATCATTCATACAATTGATATACATGGTAAAATGCAAAAAGGTACTTTGAACCACATTGACAATGTAAGTAACTAAATGAATTCCCCTTCAGTACTTCAAATGTTGAGAAAGATATAATATTTCTGTAAACCGCAATAGACCACAAGACAAGGGGCAGTGAGAAAGGGAAGAGGAAGCAAAAGTTCACATATGACATAAAAAGAGAAACGGAGTTTCTGAGAGTGTGGCTTTCTAGGACAGACATATGAAAAAAAAAAGGAAGGAATAATAAATATAGGTAAAGTAAATTTTATTTTAAAAAATTCCATGACAAAAAATAAAGGAAAAAAATCACACACACAATGAGATAAAAAAAACTTAAAATATAAGCAACTATCAAAAATCCTCTGCCATCAAGAGATTAAAACCTCAAAGCCCAAACTAACAAGGATGTATCCACATACTCAAACCTGCTCAAGCTGCAGCAGAAAATGTACCTCATCTGCCAAACTTTGAGCCGCAGGTTCAGAATATTTCAGCATCAGAGACTCTGAAACTTTCTTTTCCTTTTTTTTTTTTTTAAAAAAAATTCCGGTATCCATATTCTTTTTTATTGGTTATTTTATTTATTTATTTATTTTTAATTTTTATTTTCTGTATTCTATGTTTACATTCCAAAGGCTTTCCCCTTTCCCAGTTCCCCCCACCATATGTCCCATAATTCCTCTCCCCCCAACTCCCTTCCCTGTTTCCCCTCTGCAAACCCCTATCCCACTCCCTCCCTCTGCTTCTATGAAGGTGCTCCCCACCCCAGTCCCACCTCACTGCCTCAGCACTCCCCTACGCTGGAGCATCAAACCTTCACAGGACCAAGGGCCTCCTCTCCCACTGGTGTCAGATAAGGCCATCCTCTGCTACATATGTCTGGAGCCATGTGTTACTCCATGTGTACTCTTTGGTTTGTGGGTTAGCCCCTGGGAGTTTTGGGGGGTCTGGTTGACTAAGGAAATACAGGGACAAAGAGTGGAGCACAGACAAAAGGAAAGGCCATCCAGAGACTGCCCCACCTGGGGATCTATCCCATATGCAGACACCACACCCAGTCGCTAATAACTCTTTTTCTATTAGATATTTTCTTTATTTACATTTCAAATCTCTTTTCTGGCAAAGAGAGGCCCTTGGTCCTAAGAAGGCTTTATGCCCTAGTATAGAGGTTCTTATACTTTTACCTTTTTATTTTAATTAATCATTTTATTCCTTTACATTTAGATGATATCCCCCTTCCTGGTTACTGCTCCACGAAACCCCCATCACATTCTCCCTCTCCCCCATCCACTTTGCCTCTATGAGGGTGCTCCTCCACTCATTCGTCCATCCCCCTCATGGCTCTAGCATACCCCTATGTTGGACATCAAGTCTCCACAGTACCAAGGGCCTCCCCTTCCATTAAAGCCAGATAAGGCATTCCTCTCTTACATATGCATCTGGAGCCATGGATCCCTCCATGTGTACTCTTTGGTTGGTGGTTTAGTCACTGGGTGCTCTGGGTCATCTAGTTAGTTGATATTGTTCTTCTTATGGGTTTGCAATCACCTTCAGTTCCTTCCGTCCTTCCCCTACTCTTCCACTGGGGTCCCCAGTCTCGGTCCAATGGCTGGCTGAAGGAATCTGCATCTGTATTGGTCTGGTGCTGATAGAACCTCTCAGGAAACAGTCATAACAGCCAGGGCTTCTTAAAATCAGCAATAATGTGAGGAGTTGGTGTCTGCATATGGGATGGATCCCCAGGTGGTAACATCTCTGGATGACCTTTCTTTTAGTCTCTGTTTCATTTTTTGTCCATGTCTTTCCTTTGGATTGGAACATTTCTGGGTTAAAATTTTTAACCCAGATGTGAGTGGTCCCATCCTTCAACTGGGACTGTACCTATCTACTGGATGTGGTCTCTACAGGTTGTAGCTATCCTTGGTTGGGTATTTCAGCTAAAGTCATCCCTATTGGCTCCTGGGAGCCTCTTCCTTCCCTGGAACCTGGAGCTTTCTATTGGCTACCCCCAATTTTCATCCCCCTCTGCAGCATGTCTCTATTCAACTTCCTGTATGTCTCTTCGGTCCCTTCCAACACCCTACTTTTACTTTTAATTAGGATTGACCCTAAGCCCTAGAATTACAGGGAAAAGCACCCATTTGAGTAACTGACAATGCAAATTAAAACTTAACCTGGACGAGAAGGGGGACACAATCAGGAATGCTTGAGCCTCATGTGGAAGGGGGATAGAATGGTCATGGAAGGGAGATAAAGGAACTAGGTGGGAGATAGGATCAGTAAGGAATTGGAGGGATTCAGGGTCAGGTGTGGGAAGAGGCACTGGAAATGGGTGCATGGTTATGAGAATGAATAGAAATCTGCAAACAGTGGAGAAGGGTTGGGCATCTCCAGGAAGTGACAGAGACCTGGGAGAGGGGAGGCACCCAAGAATCAATGAGAGCACCCTTAGCTGTTACTCACAACATTGGGGATATGGAGACTGGAGAAGCTGTCTCCTGTGTCCAGACAGGAGCCCCAGTAGAGCAATAGGAATGCCAATGATCCACATAACTTTTGACCCTATTTATAAGACATTCAGGGTTTGGGGAATGGAGTAGAGACTGAGGGAATGGCCAACCAATTACCAGCCCAAGTTCAGATCTATCCCTGTAGCATGCACCAATCCCTGACACAATGAATAATCCTCTATTATGCTTCCAGACAGGAGTCTAGCCTGGCTGTCATCTGAGAGGTCCAACCCACCAACTAACTCATCGAAACAGTGTGTAGAGCTTGAGAGCTCTTATGGAAGAATAAGAGAAATGATTGCAGCTCCCAAAGAGATAGGAACTCCATAGGAAGACCCTCTTGCTGCTCTCAGAAACAGAACCATCAACCAAAGAAAATACACTGGCTGGACCTAGGCCTCCTAACTTATATGTAACAGATGTACAGATTGGTCTTCTTGTGGGTCCTGATCAACTGCAGCTGGGACTATCCCAAAAGCTGGTGCCTACAATGTGGGATATTTTCCAGATAGACTGACTTGTCAAACCTCAGTGGCAGCAGAAGTGCCTAGGCTTCCAGACACTTGAAGTGGCAGGGTGGGAGCATATCCAGGAAGGCACTCACCTGCTCAGATAAAAAGGGGAGTGGTTGTAGAGGAAAGATTGTGGGAGGGGTTGACTGGGAGGATCAGTGAACGGAATGTAAAGTGGATAAGTAAAAAACAAATCAAATATAAAAATTCAAAGCAAGAACTAACAACTATGCATCTACATACTCACACCTGTTAGAACTGTAGCAGAAAATGTTCATCAACTGCCAACTTGAGCCACAGGTTCAGAATATTTTAGCATCAGAGGCTCTGCTACTTTTGCTTTCAATGAGGATTTACCCTAAGCCCAAGAATTACAGGGAACAGCACCCATCTGACAAGGTGACTGTACAAATTAAAATCTATCCTAAGTATATTCAAACACACGTGTACTTCCAGGAGAGATGAGTGTGAGAGGCAGTGTGAGAATCGTAGAGCAAGGAATTTGTAATGTCCAATGATATTAAAAAAAAGTCTTCCAAAGAAAACTAGAATACACCAACAAATACATACACACAGAGAGAAACAAATACCCAGACACACACACATATACCCACACTCTTGTTGGCATTTTTTATTTACCAACATATATATTTTTATTATATATATTGAATATATATTAGCATATTAGTTAATGTATATTTATAGAATTATTATAATATATTCATATATAATATATAGCATATACATTAGTTTATTTAATATGTAATATATAATTATAGATTAATATTCAATTGTATATTAATATATGATATATTGATAATGTATTAATGGTGTTAAAATTAAAATACTTAGCCAGGCAGTGGTGGCGCATGTCTGTAATCTCAGCACTCTGGGAGGCAGAGGCAGGCAGATTTCTGAGTTCGAGGCCAGCCTGGTTTACAGAGTGAGTTCTAAGAGAGAGCAGAGATATACGGACAAACCCTGTCTCAAAAAAAAACCAAATCCAAACAACCAAAAAATAAAAATAAATAAATAAAATACTTATACAACACTACAAATTAAGATTTGCTCTCAAATATCTATGGTAAAGATAGTGTGCCAGCTTCAGAATCTGCTGAATTATAACAATTATAAGCTCTCATCTAGTAAGTCTCAGGACATAACCATTTCCCTGAGTAACTGTACTCGGTATGCTAAATATACTTCATATTGGGCCAGGTTTCCCTGACTTAATGATTAATAAATTAAAAATTAAATTGAGCCTTTGGCACTTACAAATTAGCCTGCCAAAATGGAATCCAATTGTATATTCTTTCTCCCTATTAAAATGCATAATATAGTTCCATGTAAGCTAAAACAAGGCATTTAAATTTGAGAGTTATTATGTAAGCTTAACAAGTCCAAGGATAATTGTTCTTCCCAGATTAAGAGTTGAATTGGCCTGCTCTTAAACTTAAGAATAGGTTGCAACCTAGAGTGAGTGAATGAATTCCTCATTGTAATATGTTAAATGCCCTCATTTAAATAGCCAATATTATTGACAATTTGATTTCATCTACTTAGCAAATGATGAAGGTTACTATTAGGAATTTTGCTAATTTTCTATGCAGTACGGAATTTAAGAAGTCCATCCACAGCCTTTCTTCACTTGTGCAATCGTTACAAGCCTTTGCATGTGCAGCACCAGAAGGCTTGCATTACATGCAATCATTCTAAGTATTATTCTTCTCAGTGTCTACTTGTTCATAGGAATACAGATATGTTGTGACATTGATGGCAAAATTTGAGATTATTTAGAAAACTCAGTAAAGACGTGATGTGCAGGATTGGAGTTCTTTCCCTGTACTGGAAGCAACACACAGTTCATTACATTAAGGTGTCATTTGGCCTTAGTTAACTCTGTATAGCCTTTGACCTAGACCTTTGCTAGCACATGGAACAGAGTTATAATAAACACCTCATTGTTTCTACAGCTTTTATCATGGAATTAACTCTATAGTTCACTATCAATTTCTGGCAGTGGATTTTCAATATTCTAACTTCAAGTTCCTTTGACTAAACTCTTTCTTTGAACAATGGAATTTAAATTTGTAAAAAAATAATTTCCTTATCTACCATCACTGGGAGGGAAGCCCCTTGGTCCTCTGGAGGCTGTATGAATCAGAATAGGGGAATGGTAGGCCTCTGACACGGGAGTTAGGGGGAGCACTGTTATAGAGGCGGGAGGGGTAGGAGGAGGGGATAGGTGGCTTGTGGAGGGGAAATTGTGAAGCAGGGATAATATTTGAAATGTAAATAAATAAAATAATCCCTAATAAAGAAAATGAATAAATAAATACAAGCCATTCTTATTTAATTTCAGTAAATGCGGTATGAAGTATTTCTGCACCAAAAACTGATTATGAGTCTGTAATAGTACAACTGCATATGAGATAATATACTTAATAAATCACTATGTAGAGTTTGGAACATGCATGAATATAGGAAACAGGTTCTATAATATTCTGAGTTGCTTAACGTTGTTTTTGTACCCCTTTCTGGCTTCATGATTTGATTCTTCTAACTGAATCAGAGATTGTCAGTCCAATTATTATAACACAGAGAAAATGTCACTGCACAATTTTACCTAGACAGACAACACTGCCTTTTAATGGCCTTCAAGAAAAATTGTGATACAGAGGAAGCAGATATGAGAAGTTAAGTTTAGGCAGTCTCTAGTCAAAAGCTAAACCATGCTGATCTTAGCAGCCCACATGTCACTGAATCATGGTATCTCCATCCCCTTTCCTGTTGCTAAGTTCCTTTTCTCATACTTGATAAAATACCATGGGAAAGGCACCTAGGGAGGAAGGTTTTATTTTATCTCACCATTTCAAGTTTCAGGGAAGTCCCAACTACAGGTTCTTAAGGTAGATAGTTGTATACATTGATAATGAAGCAGAGAGCCATAAATGTCTGAGATCACCTTAATATTTAAAGTTTGCAGTCCTCCACCCTAGTCTCTGAGGTGAAACTGGCTACAGTGAGTTAGTGTTTCCATTTCAAGTAACCTAAACAATAATCCCCAATAGGAATTTCCAAGGTGCTTTTCAGGTGACTCTACATCTCAAGTCATCTGTTGAAACTCACCATCACATGCACCAACAATGACTTTTCCGCAGTTGAAAACATGGCCTTCCATGGTAACACTTTCTTGAAAACTACAGCCTTTTCAGTACTTCAATCACAGATGCGTGGAGACCCATTAAAGTTGAACTGAACTCTTAGCACAGGGAAGCCATTATAAAATAAATGTAAGTGACTTTAAGTTAGTGAATTTCTGAGTAATTTGTTAACTCCAATTACAAATGTTTATAACCTCACTTGAATTCTAGGAACTTTGTTTCTTATCTATGGAATTCAGTAGCTCTATTATTTTAGTATTCTATTAGTTAAGAGTGTAGTTAAGAGTGTTTATTTAATATGAATAATTAAGGGCTTTATAGAGTAGCAAAGGTGTGTGATAGGATTTAGGGATTATTCAGTAAAAGATAATGAAATGATATTGGAGAAATGAAAATACAGGAACAAATATGAATTAGCTTGGTGAAATAAATTTTAAAAACCATGACTATACCTAAGGGAGGATGTCCTGATTGTGTGCTTTAATGTTCGTTTGAGCTACTTTTCTCATTTTACTTAAATTCTTAGAAGACATAATTAAAAGATACCATTTTGGCTCACAGTAGTAGGGAAACATTACTGCAGGTAGACCTAGTTGAAGGCAGCTGCATATCTCCATGTATATAAGAAGTCTGCTCAAATATCTAAGGATGAGGAAGAAAAGGGAAATAATGTGGCAATAGAGGTGACTGGACAATTGTTCTCAAAAGCACTGCTCCCAGAAATGACTTGCCTTTTCTTAGTCACTATCTTTAGTTAAATGACATCCTATATCAAGTGAATCTAATAGACATTTAGAGAACATTCCAACAAAGCACTGGAGAATATAACTTTGCCCCAAGATTGACTTTACATAAGGACACAAATAAAGTTTTCGCCAATATAAATGATTGAAACAGTATCTTACATTCTGTCTGGCCACACAAGCTGATAACAACAAAATAAAAATGGCAGAATGTATACAACACTATGGGAAGAAAAACTACACAACTGAATGATTAATGAGTCGAGTTAAAAATCAAGAAGGAAATGTTTGAAATCCTGAACTTTAAGGGAAATGAAATATAACATTCAGAGACTCCTAAGAACCAAAGAAGGCAGTCAGTCCTAAGAAAAATATCTATAGCACTACATGCCTGCATCCAAAACACAGTCGGTCCTGCAACAAATAGTAACAATTATATGTTGCCATTGAGAAAAATCTTAGATATTCCTCTGAATATCCATTTCTGTTTATTTTCTAGACATTATTAGATTAAACAAAAACCTTCATGGGAAAATAGAGATTTTTCTTTCTAATTTCATCTTTGCAGTATTCTTTGTGATTCTCCATAAAGCCCTTCCCATGTCATTAAACTTTCATTCTCTAATTTTTAAAATGATAATTTCTCATTTGGTAATGTGATCTTATGATAGGTATTCATCCCTGATGATAAATTTCATCTGAAGTATGAATTCTCAGTTACAGTAAGAATAAGGAAACATTTCAGTAATGACAATGATGCTGTAAAAGTAAGGACATAATTCCAATTTGATCTAGGATTTATGGCTATTATGTATGTGATGTCCATGGTAGGTCCAGCATATCCCAAAACCATGAATAAATCAAAGAGTAGATGTTTTCATGTTGTTATAAATTACACATATCCAGTGTTATGATTCAATCACTGACACGATATTTGATAGAGGTGTCCTGGTTCATTCTGTCTGTTAAGAACTGAATTCTTTGCTTCAAATGCAGCGTTCTGTGTATCTGTGTCAAACTACTCCTCTGGCACATGGCTCTGAGAGATAAGCAATCCTAGAATTCTTCTCCATTGGATAAAGTAATTTATATGTAGAATATTTACATAACACAATCAACCATTGCAGAGATAAACAAAAAACAGAAAAAAAAACACCCACTTGAAAATCAAGGGATAGTGAGACATAGGTATATGTTAAAATAGAAGTAATATATTACTGAGAATTCTTCACTCAAAGGTGCCTTCACTGGTAGCAGTAACCTTCTTCCTTTTTTAGGGTATTGCCACTGTGAAATGTTCCCAGAAAACTTAACACTATGTAATATGGTAGACTAAATTTTATGAAGTAGCCATTTTCAGGTTAAAGTTTTGAAAAAGGAACAGCTGAATATTTCAATTTAATATTGCAGTTGCTCCTTAGCATCTAACACAAATAGAAACTTACTTAAATATCCACAGAGTAATAGAGAAAAACAATTCCCATAGATTTTAAATTTTGCTTTGAGAAACAATTTTAAAGGTAGAAAATGGAACCTTTAAGATATGCATAAGCTTATTAATATAGTCCATATTTTCCCCTTTCCCCATACATTGTGGAAAATATGATGTTAATTTTATTGTGTATTTTCAATGAGGCCTATTTTCACCCATTTGAGTGGTCAGAAAAACAAAATGGCACCAATAAATGTAATTAGGCTTCTTGGATTCATTCAACTTTTCATTGCAATGTACTTAATTTTTTTTTTACTACTTTCATCATTGTTAAATTCAATATACCCATTACACAAAAGAAAGCAAGAGAATCAAATTACACCGCAGTAAGAAAAAAAAAATTGTGCCCACTGTCTTGATTTCCTATTGTTCAATGATGCAGTTTAGTTGACTACTAAGTAATGCTTTATGGTGTCACAATTGAGACACTTTCTGTTATATTCTTCCTTTTCAAAGTGATAATGTTGTGTTTTACTTAATTTCTTTGCTTATAATTAAAACACAAGCTTCATGTACTTAATTACTTTTGCTTTGTTCTCAGATTTCCCCTCTTAAGTGACTGTGTAATCAGTGATCAAGTATGTCCCCCGCTTTCAGAACAGCCTGATGTTTATAGGGTATTTGTACCGCCTCATTTGGTAAGTTGGTCTGAATAAAGATAATAAGGTTGTATTAGTCGAATGCAGATCTGGAACAATGCATTCAATTTATTTTAAGGACCAAAACTCTTACTATTATACATAATCCCCCACCCAGCAGAGGAAAATGCATCCTCCATTTAAAAGCACAGAATGGGATCCATTTGTATTTGAACAATACTTTTTTTCAGGAAGCATTTATATCCAGATGCCTTAAGAGGATTACTATTTTTTTTTAAATCAGTGGCCACATAAAAATGCATTTGGCATCCAGGGAATACTCTCCTTCATAGAATGTATCTCTCAGATCAACATTGCTTCAAACTAGACAGTTCTCAGCCACAGAATGGAGAGGAAAGTGACTTCTTACTGATGACAATCGTTTGACTGCACATTTGTTTCATGGTAACATTATCAGTGATATGCTTACTGATCCATTTACTGTAGTTTATGATGAGTCTTAAATTCTCGGTGTTAAATTTATAATACTTTAAATTGTTAAAAATTGAAGAGGAAAAGGACTAAAAAAGAATGATGGAAAAGGAGAAAGCAATAGATTTGCATGCCACACGAAGCTTATTTAGCAACAATGGAGACGGGCTGTGTAAACAGTGCCATGAATTGTAGTTTTCACTATGTGTAAGCTCCTTGGCTTTGATCTCAGAACCCAAACATAACATCTCTACCTAGAACATGGAACGTCTGATTAAAAACATAACCTGAATTGCTGGTTCTGTGTTTGCAGCCACTGGTTTTTCCCTTTGGCTCTAGCAGGCACTATCAACTCTAAAAACGATTTTAGCATCTTAAAGAAGAAGAGAACAAAATTGCCTTTCTAATTCTGCAAGTTTTGTAGGCAAGGTACATATTAGGCAGAGACAGAATCATTCCTTTTGAAAGTTCCAGCAAAAAGGAAGAAAGAAAGGAACCTACTGAGCATAGTGAAAGCCAATCCAGTGTTGTTTACAATGCCTTTCTGGTGAATTTATTTTCAAAGCATTTGTGACATTAAAGAAACCTTTCATTCTTTAAAGAATCTAATTCTTTTTAATAGCTTAACAACACACACACACACACACACACACACACACACATACACACATATACATATACACGCACAAGCAAGTAAGAAACCAGCAGGATATGTAAAACTGCTTTCTAATATTGCACCACGTTCTATTAAGTTTCACTAATTGCAGTGGGAATGGAAATTAATTGAGAAGCCCTCACTATCTTCACACAGTTGCTGAACTTACACATTATCTTCAGAGTTCATTCCCAGTGAACAATTTCTTTACACTGACTTCAGATTCCATGACCTAATAGGAACAAATGTGTGTGTAATTTGCCAGTGCATTGATGCTGAATGCTGTGATTCAATGTAACCAAAGTACATAAAAATGACAATATAGTTACTTTCCAATTATCCCACAGCAGCAGAGTAACTAGTGTTTCAACTTAAAGTATAATTGATTCCTAATTACTGTACTTTTGCAAAAAGGCCACAGTGTATAACTTCATTACATAGTGAAAACACAAATATCTATTCATAAGGAAAGAATTAGCATATCCTATATCCTTATTTACTGTCTGAGCTGTAAATATTTTGGTTTCTGGGGAGCAAAAGGCTGCAATATGTCACTCAGATGCCCCAATGGAAAAGAAAATGTGCCATTTAGGAAAGGAAAAGAAACATTGTTTGTTTAGGTAGAAAAATTAAACATGGGCTATATGATATTTGCTATACTGTATACAGCTCAGCCCAGCTCTTGAACCATTTCTTAAAGTGAAGTAAATAAGAACAAACATCATGAAAGTTGAGGTTTTTCTTTTTTTTTTTAATTTTTATTTTCTATATTCTATGTTTACATTCCAAAGGCTTTCCCCTTTCCCAGTCCCCCCCCCTATGTCCCATAGTTCCTCTCCCCCTTGTCATACACAGCAATAATTATTAGGATTAATGGAAATGGGTAGAATACATAGCAATGGAATAGAACAGTGGAAAATGAGAACTGTCATTGCTGAACTTTCACAAAATCAAACTGTTTTCATATGTACACAACTCTCAAGCAATTTTTCTTTCAGTGAAGTGCTTAAAGGAAGGAGATAATGGAAGAAAACATGTTTTAGTTACAAAAATGTGTAATATAGAAGACACAGAGAAACACAAACACACACAGCCAAGGGGCAGGGGAAGAAAGGAGAGAGAGAGAGAGAGAGAGAGAGAGAGAGAGAGAGAGAGAGAGAGAGAAGAGCACCATGGTGGCATGGGATACCTACTTTAAAACCATACCAGAAGTGAAACTTTTCCAAAGGTGCATCTCCCCCTTAAGGAGTTTTGTAAATATTTTCTATAACCTATAACATGAGATAGCATCCAAATGCTCTCCAGCTTATTGGGTAAAATATAATTTAGAATCTTTATATTCAAATTGCTTCAAAATTGTAAATTAACTGAAGTATTTATTAGAAACCACTATTATTTAATAGTGTGTTGAGGTTTGCACAGCGATGTACTCATGTTTTATTTTGTGTGGGGGCAGGGGCAGTCTTAGAACCTTAATACATATTTACAAACACATAAATGCATGTGTGTGGGGGGGTGGTAGGTGGGTGGGTGTATGTGTGCATGTGTGTGTGTGTGTTGGAGAGAGAGAAAAGGAGAGAAAGAGACAGACAGACAGACAGAGAATGGTTACTAAATGTGGAACAACTCTAAAGAGTAGAAGTGAAAGCTCAGAAAGGCATAAAATTTATATTGAGTAGTCAGGAGATTTCATTTTTTTCTTCAGGAAACTTGATTTGACATTTACAGCTCTCAGCTAATTCAGCAATACTTACCCATGTTTTCCTTTAGATGAACTGATATTACTCTATTTGGTTTAGATTAATTGATGTTAGTTGCTAACCACAAGTAGTAAATGCATGTGGTTCACATCAACAGCAAGTTTCACATCTGATTAAATAAACGTTCAATAAATGCTCCTACAGCCTAAAAGTAGACACATAGGATTAATTATTCCTGTCATGGAGATAACACTACATGATTTAATCTGTCATAAACTCTTAAAGAAAACATTCTATAATCCTTATAAATATGATTAATCTAGTTTTTGAAAAATAATAAATTTACAATATGTATAAGCTTATTTTTTCTTTTAAAAAATTTGTGTCCTAAAAATCAAACAGGATATCCACGTATTAAATATGCATTGCAACACTGAACTATCTATCCATCAAATAATTTATGTGAACTATTGTAAAACCAAATGAACATATTGATATTCATATAAGAATAGTTAAAATATAAGTAAATTAAATTATTTAAAAGTTCCAGTACCTTTTCCAAAATTACTGTTTCTTTGAGTTGTTATAAAAGATTCTGATTTGATCACTGATATGCAATATGCAAACACTGGAAAATAATATCTCTTTTAGACACACATCTGTACAACATAAATATTCAATAATATATACTTTAGACACAAAAGCATACATAGGCAAACATTGTCTTTTTTCTATTGTTTTTGTTTTATTTTACATTTAATAGCAATCAAATGTCATAGTGAGTCACTGATCTAATATGTATTTACTGTTATAATTTAGAAGATTTATGATGCTATCTTCAAAACTTAATAATAAAATATATATTTTCATATTTCCATTAAAAATGTGACTACTTTGAAGGAAAATTATTCTCAGAAATCCAGGGCATATATTTTCATAGATACAAAAGTGTATCCATCTATGTATACATGATTGATATATATAATTTTATCATTGATATTGTTGTTCATATACCTAAATAGATTAACACAAAGTATTTTAGTAATGAAACCTAATGAATCCATTAAATATAAAATATTTCACCAAAAGAAAAAATAGTGAACAAGTCCATAGCATAATATTGTACAATTGGGCACATTCCTTTTTATTAACATTTCAAATAATATAAGAATCAGATTATGTACTCTAATGTAGTAAGCACACTCAGTTAATAAAAGGCAAAATCTAAATATAGTAGAAAGAAAATGAGACTGTTGGAAAATGAAAATATAAAGATAAACTAAGATCAAATAATAATTATATTTTTTGTACAACATGTGACATATTTAAATAACATCAACAAAGATTCTAAGAATAGGAGAGTTACATTATATAATTTCCCTTAATTTTTCCTTTTATTTTCAAGAGCACATGAGCCCTTTAAAGAAATGCACTAAATGTTCTAAGATATATTTCAAATCTTCAAAGAAGAAAAGTGGCAAATTTCTTCTTAACTTTACTGAATGTACATTCCTCTTTCGTTATTCACAACATATTGTTAAAATATTCCCACGTGGAATCAGCCCGTGATTCCTAGGAAAAATCATTTCTTCTCATGACCTTAGTAGCTTCTATGTGTCATACATGTTGAGAAATGTGTCTTCAGTATTTAAGCTTAAGGTTCAGAAAAGCATGGAAAAGGAGTTGTTATGTTTACTTCTCTTTTTGCCAGGACTAGAATGTTCTGCTACCAAATACTATATATAATTAGAAATTAGGACAATTAATATATACTCACACATATATTTTGGTAGGAAAGTAAGTGTAATTATATAGATTATTTTTGGTGTTTTCAAACTTTTGTGAAATATTTGAGAAGATATATAAGTGTATATATATATATATATACACATACATATATATATGTATATATATAAGTATATATATATATACATATATATATACACACACATATATATATTAAAGTTTTGACAATGTAATGAAACAGGAGTATACGTAGAATGCTTAGAAATATTATTCAAATTAAATTCTTGAAACCAGAAATTATACCCCAAACTCTGTGCTCCATTTTCCACCCTTGCTTTCCCTGAGGCCATGCATGTATCAAGGACTCCAAGGCCATGCTGATAGTAGAATACCCAGAAGCAACATGAGCACCAAAAGTTCAGAGCCAAGTTGGCCAAAAAAGCCACAGTGGAAACATCCTACAAGATCTAAAGACTCTCTGGACACTAGAAAACTAGATCACTCAGGCCAGAAGAAAAAGAAGAAGCAGAAGTCAAGGGAAAAATCATCCCAAAACATACAGAACCAATAAAGATAAGCTCAGAATTCAGGACCTAAACCTATAATAATCATAAAACCCAGATGCCCAGAGGCCAGCAGAAAAACTTACGCAATACCAACTAGGGTGATATGGTGCCACCTGAGTCCAACTGTCCTACTATAACAAGTCCTGAACATTCAAATACAGTGGAAGCATAAGAAAGTGACATTAAATCCAATCTAATGAGCATGATAAAGGCTTTTAACGTGGAAACAAATAAATTCCTAAAAGAAATACAGGAAAATACAACCAATCAGGTGAAGGAATTAAATAAAACTGCTCAAGATCTGAAAACAGAAATAAAAGAAATAGCACAAAAAACTGAGGGAATTTACAAGGTTGAAAAAATAGATAGGAGAACAGGAAATAGAGATACCAAGCAACACCAACAGAATGCAAGAAACAGAAAAATTCTCCTATTTCTTAATAACTAAGATAGTAAATTTACCAAAAAATAAAAGACTATTTTAAACTTTAAGAGAAAAGGGGCAACTAACACATAAAGGAAGACCTATTAGAATTACACTGGGCTTCTCAACAAAGATGTTAAAAGCCTGAAGGGCCTGGGCAGATGTCTTGATCTCTCTAAGAGACTACAGATGCCATCCCAGAATACAATCCTCAGCAGAATTTTCCATTACCACAGATGGGAAATACCAAGATATTCCATGACAAAGCAAAATTTAAACATTTATCCACAAATAGAACCTGTTCGAAGATACTAGAAGGAAAACACCAACACAAGGAGGTTAATTAGAGTCACTAAAATACAAAAATAACAATAATTTCATACCACGAAAGCCAAATGAAAGGACACACACATACATACATACATACATACATACATACATACATACACACACACACAGAGAGAGAGAGAGAGAGAGAGAGAGAAAGAAAGAGAGACTACCACAAGCAACAAATGGGTGAAGAGAGGGAAGAGGATGTATGGGACATATGGTGAGGTGGAAAGTGGAAAGCGGGAAAGGGGAAAGCATTTGGAATGTAAACACAGACTATAGAAAATAAAATAAAATAAAATAAAATAAAATAAAATAAAATAAAATAAAATAAAATGAATGGAATCAAAAATCATTGATTGGTACTTAATATCTCTCAACATCAATGGTCTCAATTCTCTAATATAAAAACATGGGCTAATAGAATTGATGGGAAAACAGGATTTATCATTCTACCTTCTAAAAGAAACACACCTCAACATCAAAGATGATCATTACCTCAGAGTAAATGGTTGAAAAAAGGATTTTCTAAGTAAAGAGTCCCAGGAATAGGAGCCAGGCTAATATATATGTATATACACTTTCTACAAAACTTAATCCAAAAAGATAGGGACTACCCTGCATGATTATCACTAAGATGTATATAAATTCAGAAAATCTATATCCCAAATGCAAGATCATCTATATTTGTAAACAAAACCTTACTAAATCTTAAATCACACAATGAAGCCCACAAATTAATAGAGGGAGGCTTCAACACTCCACTCTCATCACTAGACAGGCCAGCAAAACAGAAACTAAGCATAGAAATAATGAAACTGAAAGACATTATCACTCGAATGGACCTAACAAAATTCTACAGAACATTTCATCCAAACACAAAGAATATACCCTCTTCTCAGCACCTGATAGAAAACTTTCCAAACCAACCATACACTATGAAACAAGTCTCAACAGATACAAGAACATTTTAATAATACTCTGTTTCTTATTAGACCACCATTTATTGAAGATGGACTTAAAAAATTATTGAAACAACAGCAAAAAGCCTGCTAACTCATCGGAAGCTGAATAAATCTCTATTTAATGATCACCGGGGAAAGAAAGGAAGGAAGGAAGGAAGGAAGGAAGGAAGGATGGAAGGAAGGAAGGAAGGAAGAAAGGAAAGAAGGAAGAAAGAAAGAAATTAAATACTTTATATAATTTAATGAAAATGAGGGCACATCCTATTGAAACTTATGGGCCACAATGAAAGCCATGCTAAGAGGAAAGCCCATAGCACTAAGTGCTTTCATAAAGAAATTAATGAGATCTCACACTTTGAATACTTGAAAGCTCTGCACAAAAAAAGCAAACACACCCAGGAGGAAGACATGGCAGGAAATAATAAAAATGAAGAGTTGGTTCCTTGAGAAAGTCAACATGATAAACAAAAGCTTAGCCAAACTAACTAAAAGGTAGAGAGACAACATCTACATCAATAAAATCAGAAATGAAAGAGGGACATAAAAACAGATATTGAGGAAATCCAAAAAATTGTTAGAACAAAAACCTGTATTCCAAAACATTAGAATCTAAACAAAATGTACAATTTTCATTATAAATACTACTTACCAAGAATTAATCAAGGTGAGGTAAATGAATTAAATAGTTCCATAATTCCTAAGGAAATATAAGTAATCATTAAAAGTTTCCCAAAGAAAAAACTTAGAACCAGATGGTTTTAACCCATAATTCTTTCAGTCTTTCCAAGAATTAATAGCAATACTCCCCAAACTATTCTACAAAAAGAAGCTGAAGGACCACTACCAAATTCGTTCTATGGCCACAGTCACCCTGATACCTAAACCACACAAAGACTTAACAAAGAGAATCTCTGATCAATTTCCCTCATGAACATTGATGCAAAAATGCTAAATAAAATATTTACAAGCTGAATCTAAGTACAAAACAAAAGAAACATTCACCATGATCAAGTAGGATTCATGCCGGAGATGCAGTTTGTTTAATATATGAAATCCATCAATGTAATATGCCATATAAACAAATTGAAGGAAAAATAACCTAGATGATCTTCTCATTAGATGATTAAAAACCTTTGAAAAACCCAACACCTTTTCACGATAGAATTCTTAGTGTGGCCAGGGATACAAGGCACATATCGAAACACAATAAAGGCAAAATACAGCAAACCTATAGCCAACAGCAAAATAAGTGGAGAGAAACTTAAAGCAATTCCACTAAAATCAGGGACAAGACAAGGGTGTCTTCTTCCTCCCCTACCGATATCATTCAACAAAGCACTTGAAGTTTTAGCTAGAGCAATAAGACAACTAAAGGAAAACAAGGGGACAGGAACTGTACAAGAAGAAATCAATGAATAGCTATTTGCAGTTGACACTGTAATATACTCAAGTGACCCCAAACAGGAACTACTAAAGCTGATAAAAATCTAAAACTCTTCTGCAAGGTGGTTGGAAACCAAAATACCAAAAGAAAACCAATAACAACAACAACAACAACAACAACAACCACAAAAACCCAACTGAGCCAGGCGTGGTGGCGCACACCTGTAATCCCAGCACTTGGGAGGCAGAGGCAGGTGGATTTCTGAGTTTGAGGCCAGCCTGGTCTACAGAGTGAGTTCCAGGACATCCAGGGCTACACAGAGAAACCCTGTCTCGAAAAACAAACAAACAAACAAACAAAACCAAAAACCCAACTAACTAACCAACCAACCAAACAAACAAACAAAAAAGAGTGCCCCTCCTATGTACAGATTAACTTGACTGAGAAAGAATTTAGAAAAAAACACCCTTTAATAGCCACAAATAATATAAAATATCTTGTTGTAGCTCTAAGCAAGCAAGAGAAAGTTCTGCATGACCAGAACTTTAAATCTTTGAAGAAATAAGTTGACAAGAATATCAGAAGATAGAAAGATTTCCTACAATCATGAATAGTTAGGATTAATATAGTAAAAATGGCAATCTTACCAAAAGCAATCTACAATTTCAATATAACTCTCATCAAAATTCCCACATAATTCTTTCTTTCCAGTAATTTATTTTTTTTATCTATTTTACATTCTGATCACACAGCCTCTCTCCTCTCCACCTTCCTTCCCAGTCACACCCTTGCAAAATCCTCCCCCATTACCTCCCCCCTCCATTTTCCTGAGAAGGGAAGCCTCACTCAGTACCACAACACCCTGGGACATCTTTTCCCAGCAGGACTAGGCATATCCTCTTCTACTAGAGTCCAAATTTGCATCTAGGTAGGGGAAATAAAATCCTACCTGACAAGAAACAGAACCCGAAATAGTCCTACTTTGCTTGTTACCTGGGACACACATGAAAATCAAGCAGCACATTTGCTACAAATGTGTGGGGAACCTAGGTACCCAGCTCCATAGTGCTCCCTGATTGGTGGTCTAGTTTCTGAGATCTCCCAACTGGATAGGAGAGGGGGCATAGAGGGGAACAAGGAGGTAGCCCTGATGTGGGCAGAGGGGAGGGAGAGGACTGAAACTGAGAATGGAAGTTTGCTGTGGTCATCTCTGGTGACTAGGGAGGCCTGGGAGAAAATGGCGAGACTATGGGAATGACCCTGGTTGAGACTCCTCCCAGACCGGGATATAAACAACTGAAAGAGCCACCTTCCATTGCCAGGCAGACCGTCCAGAAGAGTGAAGCATACATCGATCCATCCACAAACACCCCAGTCCAAAGTTTGTCTTCCCTACAAGATGTGAAGGGCTAAAGATGGAGAAGAAACTGAGAAAAGAGTTGAACAATGACTGTACCAACTTGAGACCCATCCCATGCGAGAGAACCAACCCCTGATACTATTGATGATATTCTGTTATGCTTAAAGACATGAACCTAGCATAACAGCCTGCTGAGATGCCTCCTCCAGCAGTAATTGGATAGTAGAAACCAACAGCCAATTATCTGCAGAGCTTATGAAGTCTCATAGACGATTGAGGATAGAAGTGGGCAAGCAAGGTGTCAAGGTAACCATGAGAAAACCTACAGAGACAAGTAACACAATTCTTTACAGACCTCGAAAGAACAATACTCAATTTCATATGGAAAAACAAACAAATAAACAAAAACAGTATTATTGAAACAATCTTGTTCAATAAAAGAACTACTGGTGATACTACCATCCTAATTTTAACTTGTACTACCAAGCAATAGTAATAAAAATGTCATGGAATTGGCATAGAAACACATATATGGTTAAAGGGAATTGAACTGAAGACATAGAAGAAAATCCTATGGAAACCTGATTTTGACAAAGAAGCCAACATTATACAAAAGGAAAAAAATGCAACAAATGATACTGATCTAACCACATGTCTGCAAGTACAAGAATGCAAAAGATTCAAAATTATCGCCCTGCACAAAATTCAAGTCCAGTAAATAAGAGAGCTCGATGTAAAAATAAACACTAAATGTGACTGTAGGATTAGAGGATTGTGGGTCCAGTGTCTGCTCCTCCACAGGGCTTTGCTGGCAGCTCAGGAAGGCAGAAAGCTGGAAGTGACAGGGCTTACCCAACTCTGTGGGGAAGCTCTGGGATGGGGAAGCACAGTCTGATGTCTCAGTGCAGATCTGAGATTAAATTCCTTTGGCAGGGAGGAGTGTCTGGGAAGGAGATTTTATTGGCTATTCCTCTAGTTCCTTTAAGTACCTCATTTAAATGGTGATCTTTCTTGAGGCAATGAGAGCACATGTCACATCCTGTACCTGAGGATGGGCTTGTGGTATTGCCTTTACCTGACTGAAAGGCACAAATCTATGGAGAGCTGTGGCCAGTGACAGGAGCCTGGTGCCTGGGAATCAGGTGCAATGCTTACTCTCCCTTTAGGGTCACCAGGGTTTCTAGCCTTAGCTCAACCAGGAACCAGGCTGACTTTCATAGTCCTACATGACTGAAGAGAAAATGCTTCCTTGAACACATTGGCATCATGAAATAACTTCCTAAACAGAACGCCAATTGCTCAGACACTAAGATTGACAATCAATAAATGGAACCTTCTGAAACTAAAACGCTTCTGTAAGGCAAAGAGCACCATCAATAGGACAAAATGACAACACAGAGAATGAGAAAAGATCTTCACTAACCCTTCACCTGACAGAGTGCTGATACCAAAATATATAAAGAGCTCAACAAACTAGACATGAACAAACCAAATAAACCCTGATTTAGAAATGGGGTGCAAATCTAAATAGAGGAATCTGTAATGGTCTAGTGTTGCAGGATTTTACCTATCCAATCACATTAGGGCAGTGGGAGCATTATGATTGGATCAGAGAAGGGAGACAGAGCTAGGAGTTGGGGAGACAGAAAGAGGTCACAGGAGGAGAGAGAACAAGAATGGAGGCCAATGTGGTATTATAAAAAGTTTAAAATATTTGGGGAAAAGGTTTATCATTATCAATTGGCTCTGAAATTATTTATTGGCATCTTGTAAATTGTGATTTTATTGATATATAAATCTAATTGTTTAACGATTAAGCTTCAAGAGTCTTGACTCTACTGGGTATTAGGTGTTGGGATGGCTGATCCTGGGGTGTGTGGGGCATTGTATGGTAGTGAGATAAACTCAGGACTCCTCTGGAGAGATGGCTAGCAGAGGGACAGCTGAGTGAGATCACCTGGCAGGAGCCCTGTGGCCCATTGATTTCCAGTGCTAGTGCGGGAATGTGCCAGCATATTTATTAATATTTCCCGAAACAGCCTTAGAAGCACTTAAAAAAATGTTAAACACTCTTAGTCATCAGGGAAATGCAAATCCAAATGATTCTGAGCATCTGTTTTACACCTGTCTGAATGGCTATGATTAGAAACTCAAGTAACAGCTCATGCTGGTGAGGATGGAGTGCGAGTAAACACTCCTCCATTGCTGGTGTAAGTGCAAAGTGTGAGCACTTTGGAAGTCAATTTGGCCATTTCTCAGAATATTTGAAATAGTTCTACCACAAGACTTAGCTATATCATTCTTTGGAGTACACTCAAAAGATGTGCACCATACAATAGGGACACTTGCTCAACTCTGTTCACAGAAGCTTTATTAATAATAGCTGGAAATTGGAAACAACCTAGTTGTCACTCAATGGGAGAATGGATAAAGAAAATGTGGTACATTTATGGAATTGAATATTACTCAACTATTAAAAAGAACAATACCATGAAATTTTCAGGCAAGTGGATGGAACTAGTAAAGACCATCCTGAGTGAGGTAACTCAGGCACAGAAAAACAAATATGCTGTGTACTCACTTATAAGTGCATATTGCCCATATATTACAGGATGACCATGCTATAATCCATAGACCCAAAGAACCTAAGTAACATGGAAGGCCCAAGATGGGGGTGGGGTGGGGTGGTACTTAAGTCTCACTTAAAAGAGAAAATAAAATATGCATCAGGAGTGGATAGGGAGAGGGTACTATAGAGGCTAAGGAGCAGGGATGAGAATAGGAGGGACAGATAAGGGGAGGGCTGAGAGAGGGAATATTGGTAGAGAGAACTAGAATGGTGGGCATCGCTGTGATGAGCTAGTAACCTAGAACATTTAAATCTACAGGAATGTATGAAGGTAACCCTAGCTAAGACTCCTAACAATGAAGGATATGGAGCCTCAACTGGCCAACTTCTGTAAACAGATATGACTTACAATGGAGGGAATGGGACATAAACACACACACAAAATCTTTGACTCACAACTCATGATGCCTACAAGATCCACATGGGGAAAGATAGAGCAGAAATTTGGGGAATAGTCAATCAATGACTGGCCCAGCTTGAGACCCACACTGTGAGCAGGAGTCTACCCATGGCAGTATGCTGTGCTTGCAGACTGAGACTAGCAAAACTGTCATCTAAGAAGCTTCTCCCAGCAAATGATGGCAACTGAGTCAGAGACCCACAGCCAAATCTTGTGGAGCTTGAGGAATACTGTGTAAGAGAAGAAGAAAAAATTGAAGAAGCCTGAGGGGTGAAGGACCCCATGAGAAAACCTACAGAGTCAACTAACTTGGCTCACAGAGCCTCACAGAGACTGAACCACCAACCAGAGAGCATGCATGGGACAGACATAGGTCCTCTGCATATGTGGAACAGTTGTGCACCTGGGTCTTCATATGGGACTCCTAAAATGGTAGCAGGGGCCCTCTCTTACTCAATTGCCTGCCTTTGGAATCCTTTCTTCTACCTAGTCTTCCTTGTTTAGCATCAATAGGAGAAGATGTGCTTAGTGTTACAGCAACTTGACATGCCAAGGCAAGTCAATTTCCATGGGAGACTTCCCCTTTGGTGAGGAGAAAAGGAGGGGGTGGGGTTGGGGGAAAGGAGGTGAGAGGGAGGCATTGGGATTAGAAAAGGGAAAGGAAGCCCCAGTTAGGATCATCATTTGACTAGGTCCTTGGCCATCAATCACTAATTAAGTATATGTCTTACAAACTTGCCTATAGCCTGATTTATTTAATAATAATAATAATAATAATAATAATAATAACAATTTACTTTACATCCCAATGATGATCCTGATTGAAACTCTCCAATCATGTTTACAGCAACTGGTCAATATTACACTAAAGCAAATGGATCTTTAGCTTATTAATACAAAAGTTCATAAAGTGTGATTCAGATACTATAATTGAAGCAAGAATTTATACACTATGTACAGGCCTTTTTGTGCTTTAAAAATAGTCTCATTCATGTATAGGTTGAATTTGAACACATTGTGCATCTAATATTGTCTTTGAATTCTTCAACCTCCTGCCTCCATCTTTATAGTACCAGGATAACAAAGTTGCACCGTAATACCAGTTCTCATTAGATGGTCTTTACTGTATTTTACAAATGCCCATCTGATAAAATCTCACAATAAAAGACTGTAGTAAAAAGAGTCACTTGAAATGTGACACAACTATACTATCATATCATCTGCAAACCTGTAATATGAAAAAGTGTTGAATTTGACCTTATCAACATTTAAAAAAGCTTGCTCTGAGAAATCACTCAGAAGACATAAAAGACAATCCAGAAACGTATGGTAACTTTGGAAAATTCACATGTACTACAGAACTCATGTGTAAAATAAATGAAATGGAAGACAGTGAGGATGTGGAGAAAACCGGGAGCTGGTCGAAAGAAAATCTTCCTGACCTTGTGTTCCTAGCTGTGGGCTTTCAGTGATACGATCTGGGCTAAATAACTGTTTTTTCTACACCTCAGTAGAATCTTTATTCCTCTCAGTCTTTAGGAAAGCATCTAACATAGCAGGATAACACACTTTATATTGCAAAGTGTCACTGGCCATCTGGGTGTAACTCCTTTCCAAGTGATTAGAGTTCTGATCAGAAACCCTGGATTTTCTCCTCACCTCACAGGTCATAGAAAAAATATGTGAAGCCAAACCAAACGAGATCATGTGGAAGCTATTCATTCAAAAGCTGGCACAATATGGGGCCCAGTAATGATATTCCACAAACTGGGGAATACTTTATAAAAGAAAATGGAAGGATTTAAGGAGGACCCTGATCAACGCAGACAAGATGGATATGGCTAACAAAAGCAGTGAAATATATACCATTCCATACCTGCCTTTTCTTCCCATGTGATTGGTTCTGAGTTTGAGGTACATATAGAAAATAGCAAAGCTAGCATTCAGTTACCAAGTCCAGAGCTTGCGTAGGAGGAAACTGTGGCTTCAGAATATTATTATAGCACAGAGTTTGGTTTTGTATATTCATTTTCTTCCACTAAAATCTTTCATTTTAAAAATTTCATCATATTAGAATCATAATCATTGTCAAAAACTTTTTCTCATAGATCATTAACTATGAAATTACTCTATTGCATCCCAATTGGCTGCCTTTATGTTCATAAAGGGGTTTATTGTGTAAAGACTGGACAAACAATTACAGTGTAGGATCCCCTAGATAAATGTGTGTTCCAGTACCTGACCTGTTCAAGCTCTACCTGAACAGGGCATGATGGGGAGCTGCCCCTGGATGTTTATAGTGTAGTTCTCTGAGACAAGACTTTAACCTTCCAAGCATTCAAGTGTCTGGTTGTCCGACATAGGATTCTTACAAGGAAGTTTGTCTATAATGACCAATATCTCTGTGGCTCTTGTTCAGCCAGCATATAGTTATGGCTGTCTGATTTTCACTTAGCCCTGAAACTCAGTGCTGTTGGAAGGAAGGTGTACATTCAATATATTATCTGCTAGTGAACTCTCTTAAAGAGAGTTCAAGAATTATTTGGGGGAGGACAACAAGAGGTAAATATAAGGTCATTGAAATACACATATGGACCCTACATCCCTTGATTTTACCAATGGTAAATGGATTTTTCCCATGTTATATATTGAATGCACATGTATGCATTAATTATAGACATCTGTATTCATTATGGATACATATGGATGTATACATACATAGAGGAAATTTTGTTTACCCTAATCTCTAAGCAATGTGGCATTTATGTTAGACATTAGAAGTAATCTAGATATTTCAATTGTATAAGAGAATAAGTATTGATCATGCCAAATGCATTTTTTACAAAAGAATTGGGAATTGGTGAATCAAGATATTGGCTTGAGTCCCTAAATCAATTTCTTATGGATACTGAGAAATAAACTTTCATAATAGGAAAGGATAGAGATTATATTAGATTTATTGTGAAATCATTAATTGTCTTCTATCTTGGTGGCAAGCACAGTAACATGCTCAGCAGTTTCACAAACTGCTAAAACTTACATACTTACCAACCTAACATATCTTAATATAATTACACCTTAATTTAGCATTCTAATATAATATAAAAATAACAGATGACAAATATATTAAAGTAACAAATATATTGTGTGCCATCACAAATTAAATATTCATTCTCATTGTCATCTGTATAACAATAGTGATTTTAGGTCATTTTTCTTCTTTAGTTAGGTAAAGAATGAGCAAGTTTAAGGTAATAAGATTGCTAAAACATGGTATACTAAAATGTTGAGTGTAAGTTAAAGGTTGTACTAAAAGTGTTGTTTCTCTGTACAGCAGATGGTGAGGTTTTAACAAGTGCAGATCTGAGTTTAGTACAAGGTCTGCCTTATCTCTATAACTTGTTTTTTCAATGTTATGCTTTAGTTTTTACATTTTGAAATATGGTGTGAAGCCTTTGGTATAGTAATTCAGACTTTCAAGGAATTGATATGATGGTAAACACAGTACCTGTGGTTTCTAAGCTCTCTGCTGAATTTCAGCTGCTTGATTCACTATCCCTTAATGATCTCACCACAAACCATTGTCCAACAGTTCCCCTTAGGACCCTGTAGCAGTCACAAGCTTGTTCTATTTAATCCATTCTCTTCTCCAAGAAGCATCAAATACTGAACATTTCAAAAATTCCCCTTTCCTGTTATTGAATTAGAGTTTTTTCTCCCATAATATATTCTCATTAAGGGTTCCTGCCCCTCTGTTCCTTCAAGTTCCTCCTCTCCTACCCTGCCATCCAGATCCTCTCTCTTCCTGCCTCTGATTGGAAAACAATCACACTTCTAAGGGATACAAATATAATGTAATATGATTAAATATAGTATGGTTAATATAATAATATACAAAGATAAAACAAAAATTAATATGTCAGAATCAGACAAAACAAATAGAAGGAAAAAAGCCCAAGAGAAGGCAGAGGAACCAGAGACCTACCTGTTTCCACTATCAGGAATTCCATAAAAACATAACTGGAAGTCAGAATATATATGAAGAGGACCAGATAGAGAACTCTATAAGTCCTGTACATGCTTTCTTAGTCTCTGTGAGTTCATATGATCATTGATCATGTTGACTTAGAATGTTATGTTTTCTTAGTGTCCTCTATCTATTTTGGCTCATAGGCTCCTTTTGCATCTTTAGAGTTCATTGATCCAGGGAGGATAGATTTGATGGAGACATCTCATTTAGGGCTTAGTGTTTCAAGGTCTCTCACTCTCTGCATAATGTCTGTCTGTGTGCCTCTGTATTTGTCCCCATCTGTTGCAGGAGGAAGCTCCCCTGATGATGACTAAACAAGTCACTGATTTTTGATTGCTCAATATCCTTCTCTGATCAACATATTTCTGACAAGAAACACTAAAACTATTAATGATGATGGGAAGGCTATGTATAATTTACATCTAATCTTTAATATTCCACTAATATTGGACTCTATTGTCAAAGGTTTCTAAATATTTTTTCTCTTTCCAGAAAATCATACTTGTGATTTTGATTATTTGAGCATTTTTCTCCCTCATGTATGCTTCCTTTTTGGTTGTGAGCCTAGCCTTTAAAATCTAAGCAAACTATGTGTGTGCGTGTTTGTGTTTGTAATAAATATTACCACAAATTAACTAGATACATTTTTAAAATTCCAAACAGTTAGAAACTATTAATAGTTTATTAAGATCTAAAGAAAATCCAAAGGTAGTTACATTATTGAAACATATATTTTGTCAAATAACATAGTACATTTAAAGATTAAATGGTAAAATGTGTTCAGTTGACAGTTGCAACTTTTGGGTAATGCACGGAGCAATGTTGTATTTGACACTGAGTAATTTCTTTTTGTCTATCTTTCGTTGGCTTAAATTATTTAATCATAGCAAATTGTGGTTGATCTCACCCATTTTTTTTTGTCTATGCCCTGACCATAGTCACTTTATATTTCCCCTCTGGCCCGAACTTATGACTAGTTTCTTTCCTTCCCTAAGTCAACTTTTTTTAATCTGCTTTCATGTCTTATAAACACATATATCTGATTTTATGTATCCATGTAAGATATAAGATCAGTTCCCAAATGATAGAAAATGAGCAATGTATATCTTTGTAGAAGAGAGAATGCTAATATTCTCAAATTATTTCATATCATGGAAATTGAATGAGCATTTTACCCTTATTTTTAAATAAAACTCCATGACTCCTGATACAAAAATATTCAAACCATTTCCATTTATGAATATAACTGTAAAGAAATAGAGGAGAAAATGGATCAAAAGTTAGAAGCCTTTACAAGGCAAATACAAAAATCACTTCAAGAAATGCAGGAGAAGATGGATCAAAAAGAAGAAGACAATAAGGAAGAAAGACAAAAATCACTTAAAGAAATACAGAAGAACGTGGGCCAACAAGTAGAAGCTATGAAAGAGAAAACACAAAAATCTATTAAAGAAATACACGAAAACACAATCAAGCAAGCGAAAGATCTGAGCATATCCATCCAGGTACTAAAAACAGAAGTAGAAACAACTAAGAAATCGCAGAGGGAGACAACATTGGAGATAGAAAACCTTGGGAAGAAATCAGGGGCCATAGATGCAAATATCAACAATAGAATACAAGAGATAGAAGACAGAATATAGGAACCATTGATTCAACAGTCAAAGAAAATACTAATTGCAAAAAGGCTGTAACCCAAAACATCCAGGAAATCCAGGACACAATGAGAAGACCAAACCTAAGGATTATAGGTATAGAAGAGAGTGAAGATTTACAAGTTAAAGGGCCAGCAAATATCTTCTACAAAATTATGGAAGAAAACTTCCCCAACCTAAAGAGAGAGATGCCCATGAATATTCAAGAAGCATATAGAACCCCAAAACAGACTGGATCAGAACAGAAATACATCCCGTTACATAATAATCAGAACTCCAAATGTACTAAACAAAGAAAGAATATTAAAGGCAGCAAGAGAAAAAGGCCAAGTAACTTATAAAGGAAGACCTATCAGAATAACACCAGACTTCTCACCTGAGACCATGAAAGCTAGAAGATCCTGGGCAGATATAATGCAAACTCTAAGAGAACACAAACTTCAGCCAAAACTACTTTACCCAGCAAAGCTCTCAATCGCCATAGATGGAGACATCAAGGTATTCCATGACAAAACCAAATTTGCATGATATCTTTCCACAAATCCAGCCCTATAAAGGATAATGGGGGAAAACACCAAGACAAGGACGGAAAACTACACCCAGGAAGAAGCAAGATAGATACCTCCTCTCATCAAACCCAAAAGAAGGTAATCTCTCGAATATAAAAAAATAAATAAAATAAATAAATATAATTTAAAAAATGTCTCGAGGTAATAATTACTATTCCTTAATATCTCTTAACATCAATGAATTTCTTGATATTATATTTGCAAACAGAATCTACGAACACATCAAAATGAGGATCTGTAATGATCAAGTTGACTTTATTCCAAAGAGGAAGGGATGGTTCAACACATGTAAATCCATAAATGTGGCCCTCAACTTAAACACACTGAAAGACAAAAAAATCATCAATTATCTCATTAGATATGGACACAGCTCTTTGACAAATCGATCTTCCATTCATTAAAAAGAAAGTCCTGGAGAGACTAGGTATTCAAAGGACATCCCTCAATCTAATAAAGAATTTACAGCAAGGTCGGAGTCATCATTAACCAAAACAGAGAGAAACTCATGGCACTTCTACTAATCAGAAAGAGTACAAGGATGTCTTTCCTGCATTTCATACCTATTCAGTGTGCCACTTGAGGTCTTACCTAGAGCAATACAACTGAAGGAGCCCAAGAGCATACAACTATAAAAGGGCATACAACTTTACAAGAGCATACAACTGAAAAGGAAAATGACAAATTATCTTTATTTGCAGATGAAATTATTTTGGAAAGAAAAGACCCCAAATACCTCACTAGGAAATTTCTATTGCTGATAATTACTTCCAGCAAAGTAGCAGGTACTAAATAACACACACACACACACACACACACACACACATGCCACCACCACCGCCAACAATGAACTAACAACAGTAAATACTTAGAGAGTCCACTTCACAATATTATCTTTATATTTTTGTTGCTAACTCTTTATTAACATTCACAATTACACTTAATTTTTCACCTCTTCTAAAAAATAGAAGACTACACAGACTATGATTTTAATGTCCCTGCTATACTCACATAACCCCATGTATTTCCCAATCGCAAGTGATTGTTCTTCACATTATGGCTTCCTCTAAATTTCTCGTTATAGTTTCCACATTTTGACACACATCAAGCATGGTCTACAGAAGCTAATAAAATTTGAAATTTTAAATAATCAGTTTACAATATTTTTCATTTTTATAGAAATGCATGCCACGAGCCTGGCGTGGTGGCGCACGCCTATAATCCCAGCACTTGGGAGGCAGAGGCAGACGAACTTCTGAGTTCGAGGCCAGCCTGGTCTACAGAGTGAGTTCCAGAACAGCCAGGGCTACATAGAGAAACCATGTCTTGAAAAACCAAAAAAAAAAAAAAAAAAAAAAAAAGAAAGAAAGAAAGAAAAAAGAAAAAAGAAAAAAAGAAAGAAATATATGCCACAAGAATGTCTAAATCAGTGATTAATAAAATTAATTTACAGTCCTCTCTCAAAATAAAAAAAGAGAATTAAGTAAATATAGAAGGGGCAGTGGTTAGTGAGTATGATTATGTTTTCTTTCTGAGCACAATGTAGAAATAGCTTGTGGAAGACTTTACTTCTACAGTGTCACAATGTAGACAATGAAAAAATGATATGAGCTCTCATTTTTCAGGCTTCTGCATAAAAGCCTTTAAGTCCATTGACAGCAGTAATATCTTTCATTTCCTCTATCAAAGAGTAAGGCACTATATTTCAGTAAACAAACCTTGAGAGAACTCATATGTCTAAATATATTTGATAGATAAATGAACATCATGAAAACTAATGCTCTGCTTAATGGATGTATGACTTTTCTAGCATCCATCCATGTGTGTGTGAATGCAGCAATAAGTGTAGGTGGTCTTCCAGTCAATTATACCTCAGCTGAACATGACAGGAAGAGTACACAAAAAACAGCCTTCTTGAGGAAGCAATAACGGAGAAAAACAGGACAAATGATCATGAGGTATTAGAACATTGCCTCATCAATCTACACCAATGCTGACAAGACTTCAGCTTTGAGAATGACAAACTTTTCCTCTTACTCACAGTCTGCAGTGAAAGATGCCAAGCTAATGATCTCATTCTGCCAAAGCCATCTTCCATACAATGCATGATTTCAAAAACAAATGCTTCTATAACCCCATATATGGATCTATGAAATGCTAGCATTCTCCTTAATCTGATTTATTCCAACTACCTTCATTGTATTTAAATTATAATATTATAACTTCAGCTAGTAGTTGAGGAAATTGTTAGCATTACACAAAATTCATAACTGTGATATTTTAGACAATTTGGGGCAATTGTTCAGTTCAGGGATGATGTCTGAATACCTGATGCTCAGTATAAACATACAAATCACAGGATTTATGTCCTTAATAAATTTGCTCTTTAGTAAAGGCAAACAGTTACAGGTCTAATCCTGAATCAGAGTTTCTGAAGTGAGAAAAATTTGAAATGATGCCAGTATTTTTCCAGATTAAGACAAAATGCATGCATATTTTGTTTCCTGATTCATGTAATTCTAATTAGCTAGTATCCAGCTAAATTTTAACAATAACATATCAAAATAGTTATATACATTTTTAAATTGTAAGTCAAACAATTCAATGATTTTTTTGAAAACTTTCATGGAGAATCTTATATAATAAAAACAGCAAAATTAAAAAACTAATAATTATCTTAGCACTAACTGACCAGACTCAAATATCTAATTGTTTGAAAATGCTATTGATTTTCCAGTAACTCATTGAAATTAAAAAATTACATGTAGAAAAAGTAGGGCACTGATTATGTAGTACAAGTTATGGGATTAAGGAGTGAACTGTAAATGAGCACAGTATTTTCCTTTCAAAGTATTAAAAATACATAAGATTATCTTTGCTCATGCTTGCACAACTCCACTACTCCAAAATCTAATTTTATATTATATTATAAATTTACATGGTAAATTATATATCAAGATACAAAATACTAATAAAATTGGATTTTAATGAAAGAATGATTATTATGAATGGGAAGAGGTTCTTCATGTTTTCTAATGTAAGCATGACTATATAGTCTTAAGCTTGCTGGGTACTTCGTGCATCTACGGAGATTGACATTGTATATGAGGAGAAGTCTTTTCAGTACACTGAAAACTCACCAACTAACATGTGTATTTCTTCAGGAAATAATGAAAAAAGATGTTTAATGATATTATATTGAAAAGTAATGCCAAATACTGAGATACTTTTATGTAGTGTTAAATGATTATTAAAGAGTACCACTCCATCAGGCCTCTGCACCACTCCAAGTATCCAGGAAAGCATGATTCTTAAACTTGAATAGTTAACCAAATATCTTTATGTATATAAGACTCCCAATTACATAATGACAATTTACAATGATAAAGTCTTATCCCAATTATCTAAACTCTCCAAAACACCAGAAATACATCTAAAGCCATCTGGAGATCCATGCCTCCTCTGCTCTGCTCTTCTGGTCCACCGAACCATTTCCTTCTCTCTCTGCCCCTCACTTCTCTTAGCTCCCCCTCCTCTCTCCCCTCCAATCACTGGCCTCTCACTGCCTCAATGTGAGTGGATAGTAAATATCTTGCAACAACTTTAAGTCATCCTTTTAAAATGTAGCCAGTAGCTGGGCAGTGGTGGAACATGCCTGTAATCCCAGCAGTCTGGGAGGCAGAGGCAGGTGGATTTCTGAGTTTGAGGGCAGCCTGGTCTACAGAGTGAGTGCCAGCATAGCCAGGGCTATACAGAGAAACCCTGTCTCGAAAAACCAAATATAATAATAATAATAATAATAATAATAATAATAATTTAACCTCAAATCCCATATTATGATATAAGCTCTGATCTTCTGGTTGGTTCTAACCACCAGCATGACATGAGCTAGAACCAATAGAGAAGAGAGATTTAATAAGGTTTAGGTATATCTTGTTAGCCTATATCCATGCCTATGGGAATTGTCTTTGCTTTTAATTGATATTGGAACACTTAGCTGATTGTGCAAAGGGCCATTCCTCAGACAAGGTATCTTGTACAGCATAAAATCAGAGAGATAGTTAAGTGCAAATAAGGATCTATGCATTTATTCTCCCTCTGCTTTTGACGATAGACATGATGCCTTATGTTCAAGCCTTGAGTTCCCCATAACAATGGAATCTGTAACACTGAAGTGAAAGTCAGATGGCTCCTCTCATTCCTAAGCTGCTTTTGAGAAGGGTGTTTGTCATAGCTACTAAAATGAAAGTAGAACTGTAACAGAATGGATGCAGTGATGAACCTCAACAGGTTGATATGTGGAAGAATGTGGAAGACTTTGGAACTTTGGACTGTAAAAGCCATCCTGATCTCTGGGTAGAGCTTAATGGGCAGAACTTATGGTAACTTGGAAGAGGAAAATGCTGAAGAAATGTAAACAGCAGAATGTTGTCCCATGAGCTGTCAAAGTGAAACAAGGGCTTTATTAAGGAACTCGGCCAAAGTTCATTCATATGATACTTTGACTAAGAGTGTGTGTATGCTGATCAGGATGAGGTTGAAGAATGAGCACTGAAAAATAAATTGTGATAGATACACCACCACTGAAATGAAATAGTCTGTAATTCATTGAAACTATTGAAAAGTATCTCCTTAGAGTTATAACACAGAAGCTGCTGAGGGGACCAGGATACAGCTTAAGCTTATGGCAGAAATTAGAAATATTAATCATCCATGTGGTTTTGAAAGCAGAAAGGAATCTTGAGGAGCTGCTAAAATGAAGCTTCATCTGTGACCAAAGAAAAGTCTAGGGTTTTGAAGATACCAGGACCAAGATGAGCCATGCCAACAGTGAAGCTACATGTGATACAGGTAGCTGAACTTGAGAGGTGGTATTACCTAATCTCTGAGCTCCAAAAGGAAGATGATTACATTACAATTGAGTTCCAGATATTGGCCACAGTGATAAAGTATTTATTGTACTACTGTACTACTGCTGAATGTCAGTTTTCATTTGCTGTGATTCCTTTGGTGCTATAATTCTTCCTTTCATGGATAAAAACCTTTCAGTATCCAACTTATCTCAATAAGGGCAGCCAGTATTTATTAGGGTCTCTATTGCTTCGAAAAACCACAATGACCAAAAAAGCAAATTTTGAAGGAAAGGACTTGTTCAGTTTACATTTCCAGGTCACCATCCTTCACTGCATGAGGCCAGGACAGAAACTCAAGGGAGGCTGGAACGTGGTGGCAAAGCCTGATGTGGTGGCTTTAGAGGGATGCTTCTTACTGGCTTGCTTCAAATGACTTTCTCAGCTTGCATTCTTCTATAACTCAGGAGGTCCTGTCTGGGAGAGGCACCATCCACAATAGGCTGGTCCCTCCACCACTGATCACTAATTAAGAAAATGCCCTACAGCTGGATCTCATGGGAGCATTTCCTCAACTGAGGCTCTTTCCTTATTGATGACTTGCTTATATCAAGTTGAAACTCAACAACCAGCCAGTCCACCACTGATAAGAGACTTGGAACTTTTAAAAGACTCGTTGAAGTTTATAAAGACTTTTTGGGTGTTTTGGACTGTATTTTATATTTCATATTCCGACAGCAACAAAGAAATTAGGAACAAAGTGTTGAAAGTGATTAAATTGACTGGATATTGTGCCCAATGGTTAAGAAGTGGACTCTACTGGTTGGTTTTGACTGACAACCTGAAATAACAGAATCATTTGCAAAGAGTCTTAATATGTAATAATCTTAATTGAATAGACCCATGGGAATGCCTGTAGGAGATTATCTTAAGTGTTAATGGTTACAAGCAGACTCTGTCCACTCTTGGCAGCACCATCCCCTTCTCAAGAGTTCCTAAACCATTTAAGAGAAGAGGAAGCTAGCTAAGGACAAGCAAGGAAGGTTGCACACATTTGTTTCTCTTTGCTGTTAATTGTGAATGTGACATGACAGGCTTCTTCCAGCTTCTTCCACAGTGATTTCTCTGTTATGATGGATTGTTGCCTGGAATTATAAAGTGAACTTTCTACATTCAGTTGCTTCTTGTTCAGTATTTGTTTGATTGATTGCTTTGGGGTTTTTTATTCTGTTTTGTTTTTTGGGTTTTTTGTTGTTGTTGTTTTTAATAAAAGCAACAGAAGAAAACTAGAATTTAAATTGTGAACCCATTTCCTTGAATATCAAATATTAACTCTTGGAAGGAAGAAGGAAATTTATAAATTTAAGAAGTTAAGGAAAAATTCCCATGTCAGTGCATTCCAGGCTATTTCCTACATTCTCTTCTATTCAGATTCAATGTGTCTGGTTTGATGTGGACGTCCTTGATCCACATGGACTTGAGCTTTGGGTAAGGTGATAAGTATAGATGACAAATTTGAATTTTTCTATATGCAGACAATCAGTTAGACCAACACTATTTATTGAAGATGTTTTATCCACTGTATGTTTCCAGAAGTCAGATCAGGCTCTAATATCAACAACTGCTAAATGGTAACTCATGAAACTGAAAAGCTTCTGTAAGGCAAAAGGCACTGTCAATAGGATAAAACAGCAACCTATAGATGAGGAAAAAACCTTCACTAACCATACATCTCTTAAAGGCTATTATCCAAAATATAAAAGAACTTGAGAAGATTGACTCCAAATAACCCAACTAAAATATGTGGTGCATAACTAAACAGAGAATTCTCAACAGAGAAATCTCAAGTGGCCAAGAAGCATGTAAAGAGGTGTTCAAAGCCTATAGTCATCAGGTAAATGCAAATGAAAATGACCCTGAAATTTCACCTTACACCAATAAAAATAGCTAAGATCAAAAATTCAGGTGACAACTCATGTTGGTGAGGATATAGAGAAAGAGGAACACTATTGCTGGTGGGATTGCAAACTGGTACAACCACTTTAGAAACCAATCTGGATGTTCCTCGGAAAATTTGAGATAGATCTACCTTAAGACACAGCTATACTACTCCTCTGAATATAACCAAAAGATACTCCATGATACCATAAGGGCAGTTTTTCCAATATATTCATAGCAGCATTATTTGTGTTTTATTGGTTTCTTTATTTACATATCAAATGTTATCCCCCTTCCTGGTTTTACCTCCACAAACTACCTATTCCATTTCCTCCCCCATGATTCTATGAGGGTGGTCCCTCCACCCACCCACCTACTTCTGCCTCAACACCCTAGTATTCCCCTATGCTGGGGCATCAAACCTTCACTGGACCAAGGGTCTCCCCTCCCATTGATGCCAGATAAGTCCATCCTCTTCTACATATGCAACTGGAGCCATGGATCCCTCCATATGTACACTTTGGTTGGTGGTTTAACCCTTCAGAGTTTGGGGGGGTTGGTTTGTTGATATTGTTGTTATTCCTATGGGCTGCATACCCTTTCAGCTCCTTCAGTCCTTCCCCTAACTCCTCCATGTGGGTTCCAGTGCTCAATCCAATGATTGGCTGCAAGCATCCGCATTTGTATTGGTCAGGCTCTGGCAGAGCCTCTCAGGGTACAGCTATACCAGGCTTCTGTTAGGAAAGTACTTCTTGGCATCAGTAATAGTGACTAGATTTGGTGGATGCATATGGGATGGATCCCCAGTTGGATAATCTCTGGATGCACTTTCCTTCAGTCTCTGCTCCGCTCTTTGTCCCTGTATTTCCTTTATGCAGGAGTAATTTGGGGTTAAAATTTTGGAGATAGGTGAGTAGCCATATCCCTCAACCAGGGACCATGCCTAACTTCTGGATATGGTCTCTATAGGTTCTCTCTCCCTCTTGTTTGGTATTTCAGCTAATGTCATCCCCACTTTGTCCTGGGAGGCTCTTGCTTTCCAAGCATCTGGGAATTTATGATGGCTACCCCAGTTCCCATACCCCACTGCTAAATACCTCTGTTCAATTTCCTGACCCTCTGTATTTGTTCCCTGTCTCCTTCCACACCTGATCCTGCCCCACGTTTTGTTCAACATCTTTAGTCATCAGGGTAACACAAATCAAAGCAACCTTGAAATTTTACATTACACAAGTCAGAATGGCTAGGATCAAAAATTCAGGTGACAGCAGGTGTTGGCAAGGATGAGGAGAATGAGGAACATTCTTTGATTTCTGATGGGATTGCAAGCTTGTACAATCACTCTGGAAATTAAGTCTAGAGTTTCCTCAGAATGTTGGACATAGTAATACCTGAAGACCCAGCTATACCACTCCTGGGCATATACCCAAAAGTTTCTCCAACATATAACAAGAACACATGTTCCACTATGTTCATAGCAGGCTTATTTATACTAGCCAAATGATGGAAACACCCTAGATATACCTCAACAGAAGAATGCATACAGAAAATGCGGTATATTTACACAGTGAGGTACTACATAGCTATTAAAAACAATGACTTCATGAAATCTGCAGGCAAATGGATGAAACTAGAAAATATCATCCAGAGGAAGGTAACTCAGACATATAAGAAAATAGATGGTATACACTTACTGTTATGTGGATATTAGCCCAGAAGCTTTGAATATCCATGATACAACTCAGAAACTATATGAAACTCAAGAAGAAAGAAGACAAAAGTGTTGATGCTTCAGTCTTATTTAGATATAGAGGAATCACATGAGGTAGAGGGAAGAACAGACTTGGGAGGGAGGGAGTAAGCAGGGGATTATTTTTATTTTTTATTTTTTTATTTATTTATTTTTTGGTTTTTCGAGACAGGGTTTCTCTGTGTAGCCCTGACTGTCCTGGAACTCACTCTGTAGACCAGGCTGGCCTTGAACTCAGAAATCCACCTGCCTCTGCCTCCCAAGTGCAGGGATTAAAAGTGTGTGCCACCACCTCCCGGCTGGGGAATTATTTTTAATAGTCAATATGTGGACAAAAAACTCAGGTGTTCCTTGACTAACGAATGGATACAGAAAATGTGGCTCATTTACAAAATGGAATTCTATACAGCTATTAAAAATGAGGATATCATGAATTTTGCAGGCACATAGATAGAGCTAGAAAATATCATCCTGAGTTAGGTAACCCAGACTTAAAAGGATATGCCTGGTATGTACTCATTGATAAGTTGATATTAGTCAAAAAGTACAAAATACCCATGATGCAACCCATAGACCTGAAGTCTAACACAAAGGAAGACCCAAATTAGGATGCTTCAAATTCACATAGAAGGGGGAACAAAACAGTCATGGGAGGCAGTGGGAGGGAAGTCACTGGGTGGGAGAGTGGAGGGTAAAGGGGTGCAGGATTAGTTATGTGGGGAGATAGGAGAGAAGCCTAGAGAGCCAGGAGAATGAATGGAAATATGCAGCTAATGTGAAGAGGGGTGAGGGAATCTCTAGAAAGTCCTTGGATGTGGGAGGCTTCCAGAACTCAACGGAGATGACATTAGCTGAAAGGGCTAATGGTGGAGAGATAGAACCTGAACAAACCACCTCCAGTAGATACACAGGACCCCCAGTGATGGAAGGTGGTCCCCAACCTATCTTCAATAGCTTTAGCCCAGTACACTTCCTGCCTAAAAGAAATATAGGGACCAAAACGAAACATACTTAAGGAAAGGCCATCCACTTACCAGCCTAACTTGGGATCCATCCCATAGGAAGGCACCAAATACTGACATTGTTACTGTTATCATCACGTTATGCTTGCAGAAAGGAGTCTAGCATGGCTGTCCTCTGAGAGGCTCTTAACACCACCTGACTGAGACAGATGTAGATATTTACAATCGCCCATTGGACTGAGTTCAACAGGGATCCCTTTGGAAGAGTTAGGAGAGAAATTGAAGGAGCAGAAGGGGAAGGCAACCTCATAGGAACAACCACAATATCAACTAATCAGACTCCTCAGAGCTCCCAGACTAAGCTACCAGCCAAAGAGCATATATGGGCTTGTCCATGGCTCCAGGCACAAATGTACCAGAGGACTGCCTTGTTTGGCCTCTGTCGGTAAGGATAGGCCTCATCCTGTAGAGACTTGATGCCCTAGGAAAGGGGGAGGTACTGGGAAGTGATGAAGGAAGCATCCTCTCAGAGGCAAAGGGGAGGAGGGAGAGGGTGAGGAACTTTGGAAGGAGGCACCAGCAAGGGGGTCAAAATTTGGAGTGTAAGTGAATAAAATAATTAATTCAAAGAAAAAGTAGTTAGTGAAATTTACAAAACACAGGAAACTTAAAAAGTAACAAAATATAAATTGCCTCACCTGTAGTAGTCAAAGCAGCACACATCTGCTTAAACAAGATTTCTCTCTAAGGGCACTGTCTGGAAAGCAGCAGAGTCCTACAAGTATTCAGCTATGAGAATGCTACCTGTGCTGGAATCTTCAAAGAAGCAGCTGCCTTTGAGTCATCTTTGCTTCTCTGAGTAATCAATAAACTCACTGGTTCACACAGTTAGACTAGTATTAAATTCCTTTAGTCAGATGTCTCTGCCTTACCTGAGACGAATAGACATTGGTTGACTTCTCTAAAGGGAGAATCAAAGTGCACATTTTAAAGACTTGGTATCTATAAACAATGTCGACTATAAATTTTAAGACTGCTAAGGGGGTTTTAAGTATTTGATTAGTAGCCCCATAACAATATAAATGGCATATTTAGGAATATACTGTCAGTGCATAGTGAAAATATTACTCCTAATTTTCTACTTAGAATTGTTGTGCCTCATGACAGTGTCTCTTTCTGTCTCTGTCTCTCTGTCTCTCCTGTGTGTGTGTCTGTCTGACTCCCTCACTCATTATCTGCCATAGACATATAAAGAGTTAACAAATCGAATACCCCACAAGATGTAAAAGTCTCATTACCCTAATGCTTCCATTATATTAAAAGCAATTTTCTGTCTTTGCTGTTGTATTGATTACTGTTGAGTCCTTTGTTATATCTTTATCATAGTACCTGTTAATTCTTAAACTGTGGATACTTGTTGAATGTCACACCAATGGCAAGCAAAGATTTAACATTTTAATCAAGCATCAGACTTGATGCTTTTTTTAGTCTTGCTATTTTCATTGTTAATATTATTTAAGTAAGATATTTTGAAGAATAATATCGTCAATTTATTTTATTGAAATGGAAACTGTCTTAAACGTTTTGCTGTCATTGTTTCGTTTTGCTTTCCCATAGGCTATTCTTAATTCAGCAAGCTATGATAGTCAGTGTGTCATGACTAGCTGTATCTACTCAGGAGTGGTTTATACCTTTTGTTTCTATGCTTACATATTATTAGCCATAAAATATATAGATATTTCCTTTTCAGACTCTTAGTTTAACTCATTTCAGGTGGATTTCCTTTATCAAATTTAAGCATGCAATGTCATGAAATACCAAAGTTACTTTTCCAAATCCTTGAAACTTGAAAGAACACTTGAATAAAATGTGATATTTCATTGTACATATATTCACATTTGGCTTCATTGAATAAAGTAAAATCACACAAGTGAAGAACATATTCACAGTATTTACAGGAGCACCAAAGAGACACTGCACCTGTTATCTCAGAGCTGGATACATTTTCTATGATTGATCATTGTTCACTACTGTGTCTGCAAGAAATATCTGTACTACTACTATTTACTTTGCTGTGATAAAATGTCCCTTTAATCTTCCTTTAGCTGTGTTGTGGTCTATGTCTATGTTTGTTTAGTATACTGTGGCATTTTTCTGTATTTTCTTTTAATTTCTTGGTTTAGGTGTTTTGTGTCCATGTTTGCCTGTGTGCTACATGAATGTCTGGCACCAACTAAAGCCAGAAGAAGGTACTAGAAGAAATGAAAGTGGAGTTACAGCCAATTGTGAGCCTCCATGTGAGTACTGGGAATTAAACATTGGTCCTCTGAAAGAACAGCCAAATGCTTTTAGCCATTGAGCTATCTTTCCAGTCCTATAGTCTGTTCTTATACATGCATATTTGAAGGCATCAGGATGAATGAGAATAATTTAGGGTAAAATAAATTATAGCTAACAGTGTTGGGAAAATATTGAGCTTTGTCACTGATTTTCGTAGAACAAATTTTGATAAAATTGTATCATCCTTTTCTTGTTGGATAGATACAATTAGGTTGTGAGAGCAACAGTAGACATCACTTAGTATAAAAATGAAGATGAGAAATAAAAATGTAGTCAGTGCCATATTAGCTGAGAACTGTCTTCCTATTTCTGTTACATTTGCATACAAATTAATTCAGTAATATGTCAGCTGACTCCATTAATGAGGTCAAGAACAACATGCAGTCTTAATCAAACTGGCTTTGGCTTTTGTTGGTGCAGGGTCCCTGGGGATTAAAATTCCAAAATATTAAATGCTGCGATCTATTGTATTCCCATCTTTCTTGTATCATTTCTAATCTCAGATCTAATTAAATGTCATTTAGAAGAGCCCTCACTTTCCATTTTCACTTCTAAACTATTGGGGGTGTATCATTCAAGCTACTGGAATTGATGTTTGAGACTTAAGTGGCAAGTGGTGAAATATAAAATGTGAATGAGTTGTTTCAGAAATTGTAGAAAAATCTGAGTGTTTGAATATATTAAATGTTTCCCTTGCTTCTAGGTCTTTGTTATTTCCATGAATTTAAGCCACAGATATCCATTAAGATAGTGTTTCAAATCATATTCAGTAGTACAACAATTAATCAAAGTCTTCCCCCAACAATATTTCTATTAGGTAAGATTTTAAAATACTACATCTTAAAGTGCAAATATTATTGATGTGTCTTCATAAGGATGTACATACTATATAGAGAAACTGAGTGAGCAAAAAACTATGGTGATTATTTCCATACTGCCTACACAAACATTTTCTTCCTGACCTCTAAGTCTTGTGTACTAATCTCAAACAATGTTTTGTTTTGACTTTTATAATAAATTATGATAATGAACCTTATCTTATAACAATTTTATCATGTTGAATATGGAATGGAATGTAGTCTTTGCAATGATGTCTTAAAATAAGGACAAGTCTGTTGAATAAGAAATGAAAACCAGATATCAATTTGATGTTAATATGTAGATGACAGAAGTCTAATATATTTTCTTATATTCAGTAAGTGTGCAGCATATGTACTAGACTTTATATGAATTTATATTTTTCTTCCTTGCTATGCTGGAGAATTATCCCAGGAGTTTTCACACAAAGAACTTTACCACTGAGCTAAGAATGAAACATTACAATTCTTTTGTGAAAATCGCTATTACAATAAAATGCATCCTTAAGGTATATGTATTCAGGTAATGTAACATAACCAGCCAAAGGTAACACCTTATAGCTTCATTGAATTTTTATTTCCCTAAAATTTCTGAGGAATGATAAATTTAGTCACTAAAGAAAGCCAGGTGCTGCCTAAATTGTAATTATGATTCTATTATAAATACTCAATTCATTTATAGTAGTTGTCTAGCAGCAGTTATAAAGATCTCAACAGTGTTTATACATATCACCTGAGTTGTGTGTTTGACACTCTCATTGCTTGCTCTACATAAAGTTCTCAAGGTTAGAGCTGCATGGAAATTTTTTTTGGTCTGTTTCACAAAGCCATTTCACAAAATAAAATGCTTATTGTTTTGGTACATGATTCTTTAGGGAACAAAGCAAAATTATGTGTTACTAATAAGTAAGCCAACACAAAGAAAGGGCCACCTGTATGACACAACCCCATGCAACAGCTGTGTCCCAGTCAATGAAAACAAAGAGTCTATTCCCATCTGTGCAGGACTTTACCCCATATTATAATATTATTCTACATTGTAATTACTATATTCCTTTATATCATAGTAGCTCTGAATCCTTTGACCTGAAATTCAGTACTATGTGGAAAACAGTCATAATGTGATCAAGCAAGCCAGGGTTTCAAGACTGTTGAAATTAGTGGACAAAAAAATAATCAACATGATATTACAGTGCACAGGGACACAGTTTCCTGGGAGGTGCTAAATTTCAATGGGCATGACTATTTATGAAACACTGAATGTAATTATTTGATGCTTAATTTGATGAGGCTCTTGTTGATGATATCTATCCCCTCTAATGACCTGCATTTTTATGTGTTCTTGTAAAGCAAATACTCTGGTGAAATCATCTTCACTGAAACATTCTGTGAAAAATATTTAATATTTAATAGAAAAATGGATATTTGTTAGATGCTTTATCACAATAGCTACACCAATGGAAATTACCAGATACCTTGTGATTTTGAATTAATAAACACAGTGCTATGGTCTTCATTTTGTAACCCTGGGACATATTTCTTCCCAGTCACTCTTGTGCAGACTAGGACATCACACCAGAATCTTTATTTAACAGGTATGCCAGGAAGGTTCTGTTGTTTGAAACAATCAAAACTGCTTTTTACCCAGCAGTGACATAATGATTTTAGCCAGAAAATACTAGGTGCATATTGATCAAAGACAGCATTGACCTCTGTTTTCTTGGTCACTGCATAAATATAAATGGTTACTGCGTAAAGTAGAATCAATTCTAGCCTTCAGGCTTCTTGTGGGTCTTCTATCTTGCATACATTATGTTTCCTGTGATATGATCAAACGCTTTCCACCATTCATCTTTCAAAATTCTACAGATACTTCTGAATTGTTTTCTTCTTAATGAATGCACTACATGCACTTTCAACCTCACTTGTGATTATTCTACATTTTGGCTTTGGGATTTCTAAGTTCTTCCTGTTGTTACCTTCAGTTTTTCATTATGATCTTCTCCATGCTAAGGCTAATTATTGGAGGTGTGATCCTGTCAGTTGTTCATTTTTTTCCAAGCTTGTTCTGTCATTACTTGACTTTCACCCTACTCATGTGACTCAGAAGATATGGCTTACACACCCTCTTCTCCTCTTGCAGATTGTCATCTTTTATGCATTCAAAGTTGCATATATTAGTTGTAGTATTATTGAAAATGCTAAGCACAAGTATGGATAACTGGTATCTGTGTTAATGGCCTAACTAGTTATAGGTGTTTGCTAGAGCCATTTTAGATTGCTGGTAAATAGTGAGCTCTTCTTCTTGCCAGTTTCATGAACTAGACAGTTTTAATCACAGGTTCATGGCAAGTTACCAAAGAGATAAGGACTTAGTTTTCTAGATTATAATTAAAGAAAATTATATAATTCAATTATATAATGCAATATGGATTGCATACCATATATCTGCCACATATGTTGCCTGCATAGTTAGAAGTTGTTTTCTCTGTATATTTACTATTATTTATTGTTTTGTAAGAGAGGAGATCAAGTGATGTTTTGAGAGAGTATAAATAGGGCTCAACAGACAGTGATGTCAGGCTTGCATAAACAGGCTGGCATAGACAGCCTTGCAATGCTGAGTTGGTCTCAAGATTTTGTCTTTCCTGATATTCACTTCTTTAAGAGAGGTATGGAAGAAAACTTTTCCTGGCATCCTGGCTGATTCTGGTCACTCTTGCTGACTTGTGCCGTTTTGGTGGAAGCTTGGCTGTTTCTGCTGGATCATGGCACCACTGATAATTTATGTTTGGTATCTTGACACTACTGAACTAGATTGCTGGTATCCTGACAAATAGAGATGGGAATTGCTTCAAAGAACTACTTCTTAACAGGTCTACATGCCCTTGTCCTACTCCTTTTCTCCCCTACCTTCAGATAATGAGCTAGAAGGGAGTCAAAGCATATGAGAACCCTTATTTAAAGTAGGTTTTAACAAAACTAAGTCTACAGTCACCACTTCTCCTTTTATTGCTCATCACAAACACAGCCATACAGAAATAGCTGTTCAATGGTTGCAAAAATCCATCACACATGCTCTGATATACTGTATAGTCTTTGAAATTAAAAGCTGAGCTTTATTTATTAACCTCCAGCTTTATGTTCCCTAGTTACAGTCAGCGCATATAACTAAAACAGACATAGATTTTTAACTCGGGTATGCTTAATAGTAGCTCTCAGTCATCTCAGAGATCTGATGAATATGGCATTAAATGTTTAAATTTACTATGGCAGACAAAGGTATTCTATTGTGATCCCACTCCCCCTCCAAGGTTTCCAAGAAGATGTAGGCACAGTGTCAAGAACTTTATGTGGATTTTGATGCATCAACCATTGGGTGAGACTGCCTGTTACTGGGACTCAGCATGAACTGTGAACAAACAGGGGCACCCTGAGAATGGAGTGCATCATGTTGCCTAAGACAAAGTGAGGTCATTTTTCCCATGTTCCTTTTCCATAGAGAAAAAGACTCTCTTCTTCCAGGACCGATAGCCAGACTGCCTCTACCCACATTGTGATGGAGATCCTAGGAGCTTTGGAGAAATGTTTAGGTAGTGAAATATAGACTAACCTCTGTAATTTTAAATAATCTATGGTATCACCAAGAGTATGATTTATTTTTCTAATGTCTCTGAAGACATTGACTACTAAAATAACTATAACTTGACTGCTAGAGAACAGGCAACTAGCTCCTTACCCCAAGGAAATCTACAATTGTGTTAGCTTAGTAGTCAATTCATTAACTAGTTAAGACCACCAGATCTCTTATTAAAAAGGCAAATAGGTTTGGTTTGATCATAAGTTCTATGGTAAGAGATACAAGTTTCAGATGTAAAATTTGCTACTCCCTTATCTCAGTGATGTCAGACTGCTCATGAGTGATCAACCACTTGTGTCTCATAGTAGATAAAGTTATAAGGTGTAAAAGATGTAAAAAAACGTGTAAACTTTACACAAGGTCTAAGAATATGAAAGCGTTATGAGGATCTAAGAAAATATTTGAGGGTCTAGGAAGGAATTTTGAGGTTGGTGACTATAAGAAATGAAGGTTGGAGGACATAAAAATTTTAATAGTAAGAGAAAATGATTTAAGGTACAAAATGCATCAGATTTCTTTCCCTCACCATACCACTGTTATGACTAAAAGTGCAGAGTCCTAATGTTAATCAATGGAGTCCTGATAAATTATTAGCCTAACTCTGATAAAACATTCCACTATATGATCCACTTTCATAATCACAGGTTTAAGATTTTAAGTTTCCATTGGTTATGCTATAGCCATAAAGATGTTTCTCATACTAAAACATAAATGATCAACTATCACAAGGTCAAGATTTTAAGTTTCCTTTTATTGTCTTTTAAATATAGGCTTTAAAATGCTTCTCATTATGCTACATTTATATACATTAAGTCTTCTGGATAAAGAGGTAAACCCCCTTCTCCTCCCTGCCAGTGTTTGTCACCTTAAGGAACACTCATACTGTCAGCAAATGTATCTCTCTTGTAAACATAAAGGGATTCTGGTAATCCTCAGGAAACCTGCTCAGATTTAACTGTCCTGGGTCAAAGGGACTTCATCTAGATCAGTATCCCTGTCAATCAATAGCCTAAGTTCCCCACCTCTTGCCTATTCTAGAGGTGGGATTCCTACATCATTCCCTAGTTTTGGGATTTCTCTCTGCCAATCACCAAGATCATGGACCAAAAGGTTTCAAATGTACAGCTAAGAAATGTTTTTCTCCCAAACCTACTTAACTTTATTTTCTGCCTCCAAAGCATGTATGTGGTAATTCATCCTGTCAAGTCCAGGTGTTTACCTGAAATCTGTCTGCATCCAAGACAGAGTTACAGAAGCAACCCACAGGTGCTCCAGTCTCCACTCACAAGTCCTTCTTGTGGGCCTGCAGTTTCCTAGCCACAGATGGTCACACAGACCCCAGACAGCGATGAAACAGCTAACTCTCCTGGAACTTGACCAAAATCCCAATTATCTTAGGTTACACAATGTCAACTCTCACCCCAAAGTCAGCCATAATTGGTTTAAACATCAGGACAACCTCACTCCTGTCTCATCATCATTTCAAGTTCCCTATTTTAAAACTAAACAAAAATAGAGGAATAGTAGAAATTCCCCTAGAATCTGCCTAACAGCTACCTAGCAGTGGCTTGCTTCTCTACCCATCAGACATAAAGGAGCCAGGATTATAAGAACTGCTCAATCTCTCTTAATTTCTCTCTCTCTCTCTCTCTCTCTCTCTCTCTCTCTCTCTCTCTCTCTCTCTCTCTCTCTCTCTCTCTCTCTCTCCATCCCCTTCCCTCTCTTCCCTAAATGTTCCTGATCAGCCTCTTCCTTACTTCCTTTCTTCCTCTCTTCCTCTCTCCTCTCTTTCTGTCCTTTTCTTTCTCTCTTTCTCTGTCTCTACCTTTTCCCTCATTGGTTTTCTTCCCCCAATAAACTTCCTTCTGTACTAGACCTGTTGCATTGTTACCACATTATACCATGCTATTTCATGTATCACAAGTTCAAGACTTTAAGTTTCCATTGTCTTTTAAATATAGGCTTAACAATGTTTCTCGTTATGTTAAATTTGTATACATTGAGTCTTCTGGATAGCAGGGATGAGCCCCTCTTGCACCTTTTGCCCCATTCATGTGCTGCAGTCTGGGTAAACAGTGAGTGCAGTGAGGACACATAAGCATGCATGATCACTAGAAACCAGGTTGCAAGTAGAGCAAAGAATTCCACCTTTTATCACACACAATGCAGCACTTTGTAAAACCAGTGACATTTGAACATGAGACAAGTAATTAATGTTTATTTCTCTCTGTGTGTATGTCAAAAGAACAGTAACATCAGGATAGGAATTTCTCCTTCATTTTCAATTGCCACCATTTTGCCTACTAGAAGAGTCAAGTTCATCTTTTATTCCTGCCAATAATTTTGTTTTTCTTTTGTTGACAGCTGAAGGGATCTCGCCATTTTTGTGTCTGTGTTTTGATTCATGTTGGCTTTCAATCTACAATCCCAGATACATCTTCAAAAGAACACTGAAACTGGCTTGATTGCTTCACCAAAGAGAAGATTCTGCTGTATACTCTTTACACAGCCAGTGTTTTCTGCTTCGAGATTGATAACTAGATACTTAACTCAGTCTTAGCAATGGAAATGATCATTTCCATAATGTATCAATGCCCTGTTTAATTTAAAACTCAAGTCTAGGAAATCTCTAATCAGACAAAAGTTCTTTGAATTACTCCATGTCTGTCTGTCTGTCTGTCTGTCTGTCTCTGTCTCTGTCTCTGTCTCTGTCTCTGTCTCTGTCTCTCTCTCTCTCTCTCTCTCTCTCTCTCTCTCACACACACACACACACACACACACACACACCCTAGAACACACACGTAGTTTCAGCTCCCTTTTGCTCTGGAGTTCTGAGGCAGGCACAGGGCTCTCAACATTTTCTCACAGCAACCATTCCCAGAGATGTTATCACTACATCACCTTATTAGCTGAAGCTGTGTCCCATGACTCTATTATGCCTTCAGAATTCAAGCCTCTGTTAACATTTTTACATTTGAAATTCAAGTTATATGTTTTAATAGAGTAAATTTCAAGGAAAATTTTTTTTGTTTTCTTTTGTTTTTTTATAGTTCATTTAGATTATCATTAATAAGTAGACAAAAATAATTTTTCAGAACACAAGCAACTCAGAAAAAATACGTTGGTTGAATTTAACATGCGTCTTTTGGAAGTATTGACTGGGTGAGCAGACTGCTTTCTGGGAGCTAAGCTACAGATTCAGCTTGATCAGAAGAGTGGCATTGAAGCACATGTCAAGGCTGCCTTCCATTCTTTTTTTTATTTACTTTTAATTTTTTTTATTGGATATATTCTATATTTACAATTCATTTCCCTTTTTCTGGTTCCCCACCCCCCAAAGGTCCCACATGCCCTTTTCCCTCCCCCTGCTCCCTCTTCCACCCCTTCCCTCTTCCCTGTTCTTGTATTCCCCTACACTGATGCTTTGATCCTTTCCAGCCCCAGTGTCCACTCCTTTCTTATTGTCAGACATCATTTGGTACGTGAATTGTGTCTTTGGTGTTCCAACATTCTAGGCTAATATCCACTTATCAGTGACTGCATACCATGGGTATTTTTTTGAGACTGGGTTACCTCACTTAGTATGACATTCTCCAGCTCCATCCATTTCTCTAAGAATTTCATGAATTCATTGTTTCTAATGGCTGAATAGTACTCCATTGTGTATATATACCACATTTTTTGTATCCATTCCTCTGTTGAGGGACATCAAGGAAAAAATTTAAACAACAGTGATTTTTTTCCAATATGATATAGCCAAAAACTTACCTAGTTGGGAGGGAGGAAAAAAAAACTTTCTGTCTAGCTCAGTTATTTGTCATTGAAGTCATTGCTAACAATACTTACAATGGACACATTTACATAAATATTAACTTAAAACTCTGAGGACTAAATCCCAAAATTTTGATGAAATTTTAATACCAGCTAATGGATTTTATATCCTTGATTGATTCTCTAATTCTTTGGGACTTAATTTCCACTACTGAAAATTGAATAGACTTCGATTTCACTAGTGGTTATGATCTCTATCCAATTAGCTTTCTACAGCTGCTTTAAAAAAATGTCCAAGTCAGGGCGAATTGCAAGCAAAGAGCAGTGTTCCTCAGCCAGTGTCACAATGTCAGTACAGGCTTGGCACCAGCATCCTCTGCTGGTCTTGTCTTCCACCTAGGGAAAGACAACACCTTATAACCAACCTTTCTCTGTCACATCATACTGGTCTTCAAGACAAACATCTTCAATTACTTTTTGCTGTTCATTGCTCAGTCACCTTTCCCTCAGAGCTGAGGAACTTTGTATCTCCTTTCTAAAGATGTGCATGATGGAAAAATACAGGCTAACCTGCCCCCTCCAAGTTCCTTTAATTAACTATGTCTATGATATTACCTTTTCCTATAAGAGTAATATTCACACATTTTAGTGGTATTGCTGATATCCCTGATATCTAATATTGCCCTAGAAGGGTGTTTGGTCCACTAGTCACATTGTCATTTTTTAACTGAAGTCATAAAATTTGCATAAATAATGTGCTCTCTCTCTCTCTCTCTCTCTCTCTCTCTCTCTCTCTCTCTCTCTCTGAATGAGGTATTACACTGGATCATTACATGATATACAAATATGAAGGTAAAAGTGTTCTTCCACTTTTGTTGAACCAAGTCTTGCTAAACCAAGAATGATAGTGGTCAGATTTCTTTCTACTCTCTTCTCTTTGTCTTGTTCTCTTTACACCCAGATGGATTTGAAATATAGGAATTTTCAATATGAATTTATAAATTCTAGATTTGAAAATTCTCCATATAAAGTACATTTATATTATGCAAATCATGGAAAGGTAGATACTATAATTAGTGCAATATAACATTAAAGACAGATGCTATATCAGACTATTTTACATGGATTTTGGGAAGCTGAACTCAGGCTTTCATACTTGTGTTTCCAGCCCTGTAACTATAATTTCAAATGCCTACATGTAATAATGGTTTCAAAACTCAACAGCCTTCTCAAGAATGTAAAATGGCAAATAGGTCTGAGTATATTTCTAGCATAATATGTACCAAATGCCCAAAGATTTTATATAAAGTCTTCCATATAAAAATTTGAACTGGGGTTGCATACAGAGATGAGATACACAGTGAAGAAACAACCAGAAATGGGTCAAGCGAGCAGATAATACAGAGTAAAAATATGTTCATACATAAAATAATTTTGCATTATATAAAAACACACTCATGCATAGAATACTATTTTAAATACATGAATTCCAACACCAATAATGTTCAATGACATGGATGGTAAGTGAGTGTTCAACACTGAATTGGCATTTGGAGGGAAGTAAACCCCATGGGGTTCATCAAGCATTGGGAAAAATACATACACACACACAGACACACACACACACACACACACACACACACACACACATATATTTATGAGGGAGGTGGAGGTGTACTTGTCTGTGGGTTTATGTGTGGGTTTCTGTGTGTATGTATTTGATCTTTATAAAGCTTAAAAATCAGCAAGAGTTTCAACCTTATTACAAATAAAAGTGTGATCCAGACAAGCTAATTATAATTGGTAGCTGGTATTCAAACCTAGTATGATTCCAACCTATTTTCAACTCTCTGCTAATAAAAACTCATGTTATATTTAATTAGCATATGAATTAATAAATCACCCTAAGGCTAAGAAATTTGAATTAATAATGTGAAGTGTTTCAGATGATACAAGTTTTAAAATGTTTGGGAGACTTACTGTTATTATGTTCTTGTTAATTCACATTTCTATGACTGCAAAAGTGATAATAAACATTTGTTATAAGGCAAAATAATATGGAGACAAAGTGTAGAGCAGAGATTGAAGGAAAGGCCATTCAGAGACTATTCTACCTGAGGATTCATTCCATATACAATTACCAAACCCTGAGCAGGGAATCCCCAATGGAAGAGTTAGAGAAAGGACTGAAGGAGCTGATGGGGTTTGTAACCCCATAGGAAGAACAACAATATCAATCAACAAGACCCCCCCCAAAAAAAAAAAACTCCCAGGGACTAAGCTAACAAGCAAGGAGTTTTCATGGTTCCAGCTACATATGTAGAAAAGGATGGCCATGTCAGGCATCAATGGGAGGAGAGGTCCTTGGTCCTATGAAAGGTCAATAGATGCCCCAGTATACTGGAACTGAGGGTGGGGAAGCAGGAGTGGGTGTGTGGGTGGAACACCCTCACAGAAACGGGAAGAGGGGGAAGAGGATAGAGGATTTTCCGGAAGAGGGAACCTAGAAAGGGGAAAACATTCGAAATGTAAATAAAGAAAATATCCAATAATAAAAAAATAGTAAAAGTATCCCAGCATTTTGAAATATATACAGTGATTTGAGACTTTTCCTTTGTGAATAAGATCCCAGAATATGATGCTAACATTTAGTTTTATAGCTAATTTGGTATAATGGGCATCAAACTATATATTCAATTAAGTTCTCCTTTTCCATCTTTTTATGCAGGAGAAATGCCTATATCTTGGACTTTTTGCTATGAAATAGGGCCATGTTACACATATAAGCAATAAATGATCAAAGTGTGTGACTTGGAGATGAGAGCAGCTTGGAGATGAGATGTTCAGAATAGCATAGAAATAGTTATCTAGGAGAGAATCTGACAACCAAAAACTTCGTTAGAGCACCAGATATATAGAGATTGTATTACATTCAAAATCTCAGGGGATAAAACAGATAGATGAGTTAGAGAATCAACCAAATATCTAAAACTAAATATCTATGTGTGGGGAGAGGGCATGAGAGAGACTCTGGGAAGAGTAAGTATCTATGTATGGATGGATATGTGCAAAGGTATGAATGGTGCTGGAGGTAAGGTAAAGAAGAACGTTCATGTGGGACCTTTGGGAGGTGGGGAACCAAAAATGGGAAATGAAATTTAAATATAGAATATATCCAATAAAAAAAAGAAGAAGAACGTTCAGAATGAAAACTGGCAAATACCTAAGAATTATCTAGTATAAATATAAAGTCGTTCCTCTTATCTGTAGTTTATATTTCTATCGGTCAAGGTAACTTAGCCAACCATGGTTCAAAAATAAAGTAGCAAATTATGGAAACAATCTATAGAGTTAAGGTGAACATGTTTCTGAGTAACATGCATGGCAGCTTGAACTGTGCTCTATTCTTTCTGGGATCACCAGTTTTCCAGTTAATTACAGTCGATAAATTGTTGCCCTGATGTTTACAATTGCCAGCTTGATGTAGACTAAAGTTTCCTGGGAAGAGGGAACTTCAATTGGGGATTTGCCTTGAAGAGATGGATCTATAGCCAGGTCTGTGTAATAACTTTTGAATTTCTAATTTATGTAGGAGGACCTTGCCAACCTTGGGTAGATAAGCCTGGAGATGAAGAAATGAAGGCAAGGAAGCCAGAGGGATACAGCCAATGCACTTTTTCCCTCTATGGATTCTGATTCAGGTTCTTGCCCTTGTGTACTTCATCTGCTTATGAAACATAGCCTATAAGATTCCTCACCTTGCTTTTGGTCTGTGATTTATCACAACACTAAAACTGAACTGTAACAACTACCTGTCTTCCTGTTACTCACTCAGGAATCCTAGAAAATGCCAAGTCAACACACATCTTTTTGCAGTGCTTTTCTTAAGATGATACACTTAACAATTGCCCTCAAAGCACAGGAGTGATGGAGAGTGATATTTAATATGCTCACAGTTACTTCAGTGCTTCCCATAAGTAGAAAACAAACCTCATCGTAAGATCATTTAAGAGGAAACAAATTCACCTGGCTTCTTGCAGCATATTTTTATAATGGCACAACAGTACAGTTAGTCATTATTAATCACTTACGGTACTTACCTATGTTATAGTAAGTTATTTGTAACTTATTTGTAAGTTTTGTTTGTGTGTGTACCTAAGCATCAGTAGGTATGTGTGCATGCATTTATGTCTAGTAAAAGCACATTATTATGAGAATCTTTCCCATACACTTTGAACTTAGCCACATAGATAACATGGGCTACCACATGTTTTTGAACTACAAACTTATATTCTATGTTCTGAGGGCCTGAAAAATTTCACTATAAACATGGTAAATAGATAGGTTAGGCCAGTAAGTTTCACTATTTAAAAGTAATGCATTACATTTCCACGAAAATATAGAATAGTCAGTGTGGAGATGATACCATTTTAAAAATTAATCAATCCAAAACCAATGCATTTTCATTTGGATCAAAATTTTAGGAACATTTGGAAATTAAAGGTCAAGAAATATACATAAATCATGTTTTAGATAAAACTCAGTAATATAGGCTATAAAGAAATAAATTTTCTGGAATAAAATTAGAAGTTTCATGCCAAAGCTTCTCTCTTCCTCTTAAGTCCCCAGTCTCGATAGCTCCATGACATTACTACATCTATTATGAATATCACAGGGCTAGTCTTTACTCCTACACAGGAACTGTGGCAGTAAATCAGTGACTAATTGCACTTCCATTCCTCATGGTAAGTGAAGTTGATGATGATTTACATTATTTAGAACTATAAAAGTGAGAGTGAGCTGCTGTAGTGGTCACAGGAAAGGGCACACAAAGAAATGGTCACCTTCTGATGAAAGGGTGACTTCTGCTTAGAGAGAAAATATCCATTCTGTAGCTGTCTGGTTCTGATGACATTTTACCTTTGGGATCAGAGCCATTACTGAGACTCTCTGCAACATGTAATATCTTGCCATGTTATTTTTTCATCTCAATATAGATGCATTTCAAATGGTGAAATGTCATCCTCATTGCCAAGAAGAACGATAAGCCTTCAGGTAAAACTCATCATCATCCCACAAGTAAAATTATATAACACTTTATGTTTGAAATTTGTCACTATGTTTTGCAATGTCACCCTGAGATTTAAGAAGGCAGGACAGAGGCTGTCTAACAAATTAAGAAATAGTGTCTAATTTTCTTTTTACCAAGAAATATATTTTAAATGTATCAGGAGTTGATTGAACTGATTAGATTTTTGTCTGTCTTCAAATAGAATGATGCTGCCCACATCTTTGCCTAGTGTAAATACAAAAAGTGAATAGTATTTTAGGCCTCTGAGTTTTATGCTGTCCTACATATGAATTTTGTTATATCGCAAATTTTCCACAGTATATAAGCTGTTATTGAAGAAACAAATTGCAATGGAGCCTAATATATGAAAGGATTAAAATATATGCAGTTTTTCAAAAGTCTAATCTGTAATCTTTAAGTTTTGAAAATTGCAAGAATACAAAGCATATTTTTGGCATCCTACAGCAATAAACAAACAATAAATGTAAATCAAAAGCTACAGATGCAAAACCCTAATCAGACTAAATATATGCCTAGCCAGCTCAACTTTTTCCACCTGAGATTATCTATTCAGAAGCTGGTGGCTATGAGGAGGTGGTGGCTTTTCTGGGAACATCTAACTCTACCAAGGAAATCTTAAGATTTTTCTCAGTACCTGTCACCCTAGAGAAAAGGCATGGCCTATCAATCAGTGTTTTTCTCTTAAATCTTAAGTCTTCATTTTACTCCCAAATTCTCTTTTAAGAAGTCTGTATATATGAGAGAAAGGACTTTAATAAATATCAAGTTAAATACAAGACTGGCTGTGAGAACTTAGCATCAGGTAATTGGAGGAGAAATGATTGAATATATCCCAGAGGAAGGACACAGGCCAATTCTATCTTGAGGGTTTCTGGACTAAATTAGAATGTGTATCTGGTATACTGACCTGGCTGAGAAATAAAGGATATTTCTCAACACAATATCATCTCGCTGCAACTTTTACCTACAATGGCCAACACTGTAACTTTCACTCATTTGTAAGATCTGCCTTTAACACTGGGTGAATGATATCACATGTGGAAATGTGTAATGTATTCCTCTAACCCACCTGTGGATATTGTATGTTTACACACAGATAAATCACATGCACATACACACACAGACAAACACCATGAAACCCCATAATAATAAAAGAAAATTTTTATTCAAGTTATTAAAAAATAACTGGATATGTGATAATATTCCTGATGAATAATTGTGAGAAATAATTTATAGTATATAACTAAAATTATTTTTCAAAGATTTTTGAAACATGTTAAATTTACATTGGAAATTAAGTATTAGATAAGCATGGGGTACAGGAAAGTGAAATAAGAAGAGTAGAAGTGAATTTATACTGACTTAGTATTTCCCTTGTTCATTTTGCTTTACCTTTTTAAAAATAATTTTTGTGATTATAATCTAATTAATTCATTCTCCCCTCACTTTCCACTACCTCCCTCTTCCCATGTAACACCCACATTATCATTCAAATTAAGGATCTCTTTCATTTTTTAATGGTTTATATATATATATATATATACACACACACATATATATATATATATATATATATATATATACATACATATATATACATACATACATACACGCACACACACAAATATAACCTATCTAATCTATATAATGTTACACATACACCATAGGTGGTGGTGGTGGTGTGTGTGTGTATGGTGTGTGTATGGTGTGTGTGTGAGTGTGTATTTTCAAGGCTCACCATTTGATAGTGGGTAATCAACTGCTGTGTTCTTTCTTGGGTAATAGTGTTGGAAGACTTTTAATAGATTTCAAGTTATCAAATTCTTTTGGGATAAGAAATGAATTCTTCAAAAAATACCCCAATAACCTCAACCTTTATAAAACTCAGTAAATAAATCCCAAAATAGTATCAATCCCAGTTGAAATCCACACAAAGAATATACTTTTCCCATACAATTTTAATGAAAATACTTCAGAGAATATAGTATTGGTAAAAGGCCATAGGTTCCCATTCAAGAAGATCTGTGTAAATCTCAGGAGGCATTGAACAAGAATTATTTCTCATTTCCACAACAATCCTAATATCAAGACCATATATATTTCTGTAAATATTTGTATCTCCTCTATCAATATATATTATTCAGGGAAACATCTCTACCAGACATTCAAAGATTTTGCTGCATTCTTTTCTCAATGTATATCATAAAAATTTAAATGTAATCATTTTTTCCTTTCTCCAAGGGCAGAATGTCTTCAACTATTGTTAAACTTAAATCCAAAGTAGTAAATTAACTACAACCTTCCTAGAATTAGTACTTTCATAGGTACAGCAAAGAGATAGGAATATTTTAATGGAAATGTGACGCCAGCATGCAAGTGTGGTCCTTGGCACTCTTCTCTGACTCCTTTTGAGGCTAGAGCTACCAGTGAAACCCTTTGAAATCAAGCATTTGTTGAAATCCATCTTTTCATCCAATATCAGGGCAGCCCCTTCACTAAGGGCAAAGGCTTTACTTTTATCATTTTATCTCAGGCTTTAATGTCTGTCAGTATTTACTAAATGAGCTAATAGGTGGAGTCATTGCCTCATTTCCCGGGATGTCTGTTGACAAATTCTGGTGACTATGAGAGATATGTTAAGCTTTGGTACTAAAACATATTCCATCTTAAAATCCACACTTCTGAGTTCACTTGAGGAGCAGAACGACATGTATAAGGATTTAGTCACACTTTCACTGAGCTTTTATATGTTCTTGCTAGTTTTACATTTGAAAAAATATTTAAAAGCTCAAAAACTTATCATTTGTTTATCTCTACAAGGTCTTTTGGCTTATGAAGTTTATACTTATTAAGCTTGCAAGAAGAAACTACCTTGTGAAGGAAATGAAGCATGTTTGAAATCGCAGCTGAAGGTTTGTTTCTGTTGTGTGTGGATAGGAGTTGGGATGTCAGCTGCCCTGGGTGCTGCTGTTTCCTTAGTCAAAGCACACATTGCTCCCCACTGTGCTTGACTGCAGATGAATCCTTTTTGATTAGAAGTTTTCTTTCACTTTGGTATGATGAATGTTTAAGGATAAATGAAAGTATATTTGATCAGCTGAATATATCTTTTAACAAACTATATAATGTGTCCTCTTTATCTTAATGAATATGATCATGTTTTATAATTAGTGTGCTATTTTATATTCATTCATTTCACTGCCTAGTTTTGGAGGATGAGCCAAGGTCATCTTTCTTTGGGTGATAAGGGTTTAGATATCGTTAATGTAAGTCAAGTAAGTTATATAGGTAGGTAGGTAGGTAGATAGATAGATAGATAGATAGATAGATAGATAGATAGATAGAGATATAGGTATAGATATAGATTTAGATAGAGGTATAGATATATAGACATAAACTCGGAGACAGATGAATCATGTCCTTGAGTAATATTTTCAGAAAATATGTATATTGTCCACCTTCCCAGTTTCCCCTCCTCAAACCTCCTATTCTATCCCATCTTCCCTCTGTATCTATGAGGGTGTTCCCCCACCCAACCACCAACTCCCACCTCACCACCCTAGATTTCCCTATGCTTGGGCATCAAACCTTCACAGGACCAAAGGCCTCCCCTCTCACTGATTCCAGATAAGGCCAATAATGCATATATGCTACATATGCAACTGGAGCCATGGGTCCCTCCAAGTGTATTCTTTGGTTGGTGGTTTAGTCCCTGGGAGCTCGAGGGGGGTGGTCTGGTTAGTCAATAGGGTTGATAATGGAGTTGACATTAGCTGAAATACTCAAGAAAGGGGAGAGAGAACCTGTAGAAACCATATGGAGAAGTTAGGCACTGCCTCTGGTTGAGGGATAGGGCCACCCACCCTTCTCAAAAAGTTTAACCCAGAACTGAATCTATCTAAAGGAAGTACAGGAACAAAGAGTGGATCAGAGACTCAAGAAAAGGTCATACAGAGACTGCTCCACCTGAGAATTCATCCCATATGCTGCCACCAAACCCAGTCACTACTGCTGATGCCAAGAAGTGCTTGCTGACAGTAAAGGGGTCTATGCTTGCAGACAGCCATCAGACTGAGCACAGGAACGCCAATGGAGGAGTTAGGGGAAGGACTAAAGAAGATGAAGTGGTTTGCAATCCCATAGGAAGAACAACAATATAATATCATTTTAATTCCCTAAAGTCAATATATATTGAGTTAAATTTTAACATAATGCTCTCTGGAGCTATTGAGCTTTCCTCATCAACATGAAATAACCCCAGTCTACTGGACTGTCCTCCCTGCCCCCAGCCCATCTACTAAATTTATTCTACTGCTTCTCCCAGGAACATCCATATATCTCCATTAGTCCCTGTCTCTGTGCCTAACCTCTCTGGATCTACAGATTGTAGCTTGGATATCATTTAATTAACAGATAGTATCCATATCCACATATAAACAATATTCTACATTTATCTTTCTGGGTATGTGATATGTCACTCAGGATGATTTTTTCTACTTCCTTCACTTTCCTGCCAAGTTCATGATGCCAATTTTTAAAGTAACATTCATTACTCAATTGTGTAAATGTACCATGTTTTCTTTACCTATTTTTTTTCTTTTTTTAAATTTTCTATATTCTTTGTTTACATTCCAAAGGCTTTCCCCTTTCCCAGTTCCCCCCTCACCTTGTGTCCCATAAATCCTCTTGCCTCCTCCCCCCCATGCCCATTTCCCAATCACCACCCCCCAACCCTTTCTCTGTTCTGGTACTCTCCTGCAAAACTGGAACCAGTCTTTTCTGGACCAGTGTCCTCTCCTTTCTTCTTCTTGGAAATCTTTTGATTAGCTATTCAGAGCTTCTGGGCTCATTAATATCCAATTATCAGTAATTTCATTTCATGTGTATTCTTTTGTCATTGCGTTAACTCACTTAGGATGATATTTTCCAGATCCAACCATTTGCCTACAAATTGCATGAATTCATTATTTTTAAGAGTTGAGTAGTATTCCATTGTATAAATATACCACATTTTCTGTATCCATTCCTCCTTTGAGGGACATCTGGGTTCCTTCCAGCTTCTGGCTATTATAAATAAGGCTGCGATGAACATAGTGGAGCATGTATCTTTATTGCATGCAGGGGAATACTCTGGTTATATGCCAGTAGTGGTATGTCAGGGTCCTCTGGAAGTGACATGCCCAATTTTCTGAGGAACCGCCAGACTGATCTCCAGAGCAGTTGTACCATCTTGCAATCCCAACAACAGTGGAGGAACATTCCTCTTTCTCCACATCCTCTCCTGTCAGGAGCCATTTCATTTGACATTACCAGGCTTGAGAAGTGCAAGGTTGGGTCTCTCTCACAGTGGGAGCTTGGGAATGTCGCAAGAGTGACCACAAGATGTTCCAGCCTCAACTTACTCAAGATATTCCAGCCCTGCCCTAACCTCAACTTACTCAAGATGTTCCAGCCCTGCCCTAACCTCAACTTACCTGAGATGCCCCAGCCCACACCGCAGAATGTTCTGGCTTGCACAAGCAGCAGATGTGCCATGCTGATGACCTTTCCCCCATTGCCCCCCTGTAGCCCACCTTTGCTTGTGTGCTTGTCTGAAGTTCCTCATTGGAGAGATATATTTACCAGAATTGTGTTCAGTAAAGTTGAGACCCTGATGCAATCAGACTGAATCTGTTTCTTAATGCACTCGGTCTCCTTCCTCTCTCGCCCCCCATTTGACCCTCAGGTAGTACCTCTTCGGGGACCCTGAATAACTGAACCTGCTGGGTGGGTTCGCTCTCCAGCACCTGTTGTCCCTTGAGTTTTTAATCTTAGCCATTCTGACTGGTGTGAATTGGAATCTCAGGGTTGTTTTGATTTGCATTTCCCTGATAACTAATGATGTTGTACATCTCTTAAGGTGTTTCTCGGCCATCCGAATTTCTTCTGGTGAAAATTTTTTGTTTTGCTCTGTACCCCATTTTTAATAGGGTTATTTGGTTCTTTGGGGTCTAACTTCTTGAGCTCTTTGTATATATTGGATATTAGCCATCTGTCAGATGTGGGGTTGGTGAAGATCTTTTCTCAATTTGTTGGTTGTTGTTTTGTCCTCCTGACAGTGTCCTTTGCCTTACAGAAACTTTGTAATTTTATGAGGTCCCATTTGTCAATTCTTGATCTTAGAGCATAAGCTATTGGTGACCTATTCTTCTTTTAATGGACATCTGGATATTGTACTTTTAACCATGTTATTGGATATTTTATTCATTTACATTTCAAATGTCATCCCCTTTTCCAGTTTCCCCTGCAGAAACCCCATATACCATCGTCCCTCTACCTGCTTCTGTGAGAGTGCTCCTCCATCTACTTACCCATTCTCCCTGCCCTGGCATTCCCCTACGCTGGGGCATTAAGCCTTCCCTAGGTCTCTCCTCCCATTGATATCTGACAAAGCCATTCTTTACTACATATGCAGCTGGAGCCACGTGTCCCTCCATGTGTACTTTTTAGCTGATGGCTTAGTCCCTGGGAACTCTGGGTTGTCTGGTTGGTTGATATTGATGTCCATCTTATGGGTTTCTAACACCTTCAGCTCCTTCAGTCCTTTCTCTAACTCATTGAGGACCCTATACTCCTTCCAATGGTTGGGTGAGAGCATCTACCTCTGTATTTGTCAGGTTCTGACAGAACCCCTCAGGAGACAGCTATATCAGGCTCCTGTCAGCAAGCACTTCTTGGCATCCACAATAGTGTCTGGGTTTGGTGTCTGTATATGGGATGGATCCCCAGGTGGGACAGTCTCTGCAATGCAAATGTTTGAATAAGTTTCCTTTTGAAAGACTGACGCATCCTTTGAACATGTGCCCAATAGTGGTATAGCTATATTTTGAGGTAGATAGAGATTCATTTTCTGAGGAATCATCATGTTGATTTTCATAATGCCTGTAAAAGAAGTAAGTTTGCTCTTCCACCAGCAGTGGATGAATCTTCTCTTTGCTCCATATTCTCACCAGCATGAGTTCTAAGTTGTGTTATTGATCTTAGCCACTCTAACTGGTATAAGATGAAATCTCAAAGTGGTTTTGATTTGCATTTCCCTGATGATTACAGATATTGAACATTTATTTAAGTGCTTGTCAGTCATTATATTTCTTCTATTGAGAATTCTTTATTTAGATCCATACTCCTTTTTTGTTTTGTTTTAATTAATTAAATAAATTAATTAAATTAATTAATTGTGTAGTCTTAGAAGTTCTGGAATAAGCTATGCAGACCAGACTGGCATAGAAATTACCAGTATCCGTCTGCTTCTGCCTCTAGCGTGCAGGGTTAAAGCATGTCCCATCACCATCCTTTTCCTTGTATCCCAATTTTAATTGTATTATTTGGTTTTGTTATCTATTTTATTTTTTATGTATTTTATACCTTCACTTTGGAAAGTTGGTTACAGTTCTAGTACAATAAGTTTTGTAAAAACTATATCAAATTCATGGTCAATGCTAAACTTTAAGAATACAGGTCAACTGAAGAGAGTCCTCACAATAGATCATCTCAGAAGCCATTCAGGAGCATGACACCATAACTTGTAGCATTCCAATATAACATAGGATGCAATAGTGATAGTAAGTACATGCTCATATGGATTGTTATGCTATAGTTCAGTTTTAGATACAGCCTGGAAAGTTGTGACAGGCAGGAAATATTTTATAGGAAATAAAACAGTTTTGAATAGTGAGTATGAATGTGCAGGGAGAAAATACAGAAAGTAAAATCACTGATGGAGAAATGCCTTTCTACAGGGGTCATAAAATCAAAGAGCAGCCAAGTTGCTATTTGAGGTCTAAGAATATTTTAATATTGCTGGGCAAAGGGCTTTGGATGAAACAGGAAGTATGAAACCATCTATAAAATAATAGAGAGAAACTGACAGCAAACCACATGTAATTTATATACCACATACCATGTTTGGAAATTTTATTTTATAATCAAGGCAATGATTTCTCCCACCATTAGACCTGAGTGGGAGAAGGGAGGAGGAGCAGAAAAGGGAGGCAGTACTAGGAATAGGGTAGAGACAGGAGAGAAGCCCAAAGGACTGGGAGAAAAAATAGAAATATTCATCGGTAGGGGATCCAGGTGAGGGGAAACCTCTAGATAGTCCCAGAGACCTGGGATACCAGAGTCTGCCAGCACTCCACAGAGATGACCTTAGCCAAAATGTCTAATAGTGGTGAGAGACCACCTGAAGAGGCCACCTCCAGTAGATAGACCTGGCCCTTAGTGGAGTGTTGGGTCCACCCACGAGGGATGGGTCCACTCACATATCTTCAAAATTTTTGATCTAGAATTTTTCCTAATTAAAGTAAATGCAGGGGCAAAAAATGGAGCAGAGACTGAAGAAAATCCCATCCAGTGATCAGCTCAATTTGTTTTTCAAGTCCTAGTGGTAAACACATAGAAAAAAAAAAACAGAATTCTTCCTTACCTGTACCCCTACCAGAAGCATAGCAATTTTGATGTCTCTCTTTCTCTACTTTGTGTCTGTAGTGATCAATAACACTGAAAAAAAATAGCTTCCTTACCATTTCTAGTCAGTGGGAGCATAGACCATGACTCCCACATGGTTTCCGGTGACAGCATGGACCATGAACAAAGACCCCACCATGATTTTTAGTGTCAGTTCATACTGTGGCAATCAACATGGCCTTGTGCCACAGCATGGGCCACAGACCGTATCATAACCCTAGAGGCAAGACATGATCTCTGGCAGCAAGGTCCTCAGACATCAATGTGGCTTCAAGTAGCAGCACACATGATGGACATCTGCATGGATTTCTATGGAATCAAGGACCATGACTATCAACACATGCCCCAACTTCAGTAGTACCAAGGTCGAATATGTGGCCCTCTGCAGCAGTAAGTACCATAGAGATCAACATTGGCTCAGGAGGCAGAGCAGGCCATTCACATCAATATGCCCCACAGCAGCACCATTTCCCACAGATATTACTATGGCTTCAAATGGAAGCATAGATCTCGGACATGCTCATGGCCTTTTTTGATAATAAGGAGCATAGATATCAGCTTACTGCCCAACTGGAGTAGGACCAAGGATCCAGATAACTCAGATGACAGACATCAACATGACCTCACTACTTTCTGTTATAAAAATATATTAAGAGAGTGGGCAAAGGAGTATAGGAGAATGTATGTGTGTAGATTTGCACTTATATATACATATTCCCAGTTCCACCCTTACCAAATGTCCCATAAGTTCTCCCCCCCACCTATTCCCCAATCACCCACAACTACCATTTCTATATTCTGGTACTTTCCTACAAAACTAGATCCAATCTTCTCAGGACCAGGGTCCTCTCCTTCCTTCTTCTTGGGAATCTTTTGACTTGCTAATTAATTGTGCCTTGAGTATTCAGAGCTTCTGGTCTCATTAATATCCACTTATCACTTATTGCATTTCATGTGTATTCTTTTCTGATAGGGTGAACACACTTAGGATGATATTTTCCAGATCCAACCATTTGCCTACAAATTGCATGAATTCATTATTTTTAATTGCTGAGTAGTATTCCATTGTATAAATATACCACATATTTTGTATCCATTCCTCCTTTGAGGGATATCTGGGCTCCTTCCTACTTCTGGCTATTATAAATAAGGCTGCTATGAACATAGTGGAGCATGTGTCTTTATTGTATGCAGGGGAATCCTCTGGGTATATTACCAGGAGTGGTATGCCAGGGTCCTCTGGAAGTGGCATGCCCAATTTTCTGAGGAATCACCAGATTGATTTCAAGAGCAGTTGTACCATCTTGCAATCCCACCAACAGTGTAGGAGTGTTGCTTTTTCTCCACATCCTCTCCAGCACCTGTTGTCTCCTGAGTTTTTAATCTGAGCCATTCTGACTGGTGTTAGGTGGAATCACAGGGTTGTTTTGATTTGCATTTACCTGATGACTAATGATGTTGAACATCTCTTAAGGTGTTTCTCAGCCATCCAAATTTCTTCTGGTGAAAATTCTTTGTTTAGCTCTGTACCCCATTTTTTTTTGTTTGTTTGGTTTTTTTTTTTTGGTTTTTCGAGACAGGGTTTCTCTGTGTAGTCCTGGCTGTCCTGGAACTCACTCTGTAGACCAGGCTGGCCTCGAACTCAGAAATCGGCCTGCCTCTGCCTCCCAAGTGCTGGGATTACAGGCATGCGCCACCATGCCCGGCTACTTCTGTACCCCGTTTTTCAATAGGGTTATTTGGTTCTTTGGGGTCTAACTTCTTGAGTTCTTTGTATATATTGGATATTAGCCCTCTGTTGGATATGGGGCTGGTGAAGATCTTTTCCCAATTTGTTGGTTGCCGTTTTCTCCTTCTGACAGTGTCCTTTGCCTTATAGAAACTTTCTAATTTTATGAGGTCCTATTTGTCATTTCTTGATGTTAGAGCATAAGCTATTGGTGTTCTGTTCAGAAACATTCCCCCTGTGCCCATGTCCTCCAGGGTCTTCCCTGGAGTTTCTTTTCTATTAGTTTCAGTGTGTCTGATTTTATGTGGAGGTCCTTAATCCACTTTGAGTTAATCTTAGTACAAGGAGATAAGAGTGGGTCAATTCGCATTCTTCTGCATGTTGACATCCAGTTGAACCAGCACCATTTGTTGAAAAGGCTATCTTTATTCCACTGGATGTTTGTAGCTCCTTTATCAAAGATCAAGTGACAATAAGTCCGTGGGTTCATTTCTGGGTCTTAAGTCCTATTCCATTGATCCACTTCCTATCGTTGTACCAATACCATGCAGTATTTTAACACAATTGCTCTGTACTACTGCTTGAGGTCAGGGATATTGATTCCCCCAGAAGTCCTTTTATTGTTGAGAATAGTTTTAGCTATCCTGGGTTTTTTTTTATTATAGATGAGAATTGCTCTTTCTAGATCTATGAAGAATTGAATTAGGATTTTGATGGGGATTGCATTGAATCTGTAGATTGCTTTTGGCAAGATGGGCAATTTTACTATATTGATCCTGCCAATCCAAGAGCATGAAATATTTTTCCAACTTCTGAGGTTTTCTTTGATTTCTTTCATCAAGGACTTGAAGTTCCTGTCATACAGATCTTTCACTTGTTTGGTTAGAGTCATGCCAAGAGACTTTATGTTGTTTGTGGCTATTGTGAAGGGTGTTATTTCCCTAACTTATTTCTCAGCCTGCTTGTCCTTTGAGTATAGGGATTCTACTGATTTTCTTGAGTTGATTTTATAACCAGCCACTTTGCTGAAGTGTTTCTATCAGCTGTAGAATTTCTCTGGTGGAGTTTTTTGGTCACATAAGTATACTATCATATCATTTGCAAATAATGATAGTTTGACTTCTTCCTTTCCAGTTTGTATCCCTTTGACTTCCTTATGTTGTCTAATTGCCCTTTCTAGAACTTCAAGTACTATATTGAAAAGATATGGAGAGAGAGGGTAGCCTTGTGTAGTCCCTGATTTTAGTGGGAGTGCTTCAAGTTTCTCTCCATTTAGTTTGATGTTGGCTACTGGTTTGCTGTAGATTACTTTTAATATGTTTAGGTATGGGCCTTGAATTCCTGCTCTTTCCAAGACTTTTAGCATGAAAGGTTGCTGAATTTTGTTGAATGCTTTCTCAGCATCTAATAAGATGACCATGTGTTTTTTTTTCTTTTAGTTTGTTTATGTAGTGGATTACATTGATGGATTTTTGTATATTGAACCATCCCTGCATCCATGGGATGAAGCCTAGATGATCATGGTGAGTAGTTCGATCTTCTTGTATTTGTTGATGTTATTTAATGTTAAGTGATATTAAGGACTAGTAATTATTACCTCCTGACAGTTTGAAACTTTTTTTTTTTATATTTGAGTGGTTATTTTCTTTTGGGTTTGATGAGAGGAGATTTTTGTCTTGCTTCTTTCGTGGTGTAGTTTCCCTCCTTGTGTTGGTGTTTCCCCCCTATTATCCTTTGTAGGGCTGGGTTTGTGGAATGATATTGTGCAAGTTTGGTTTTGTCATGGAATACCTTACTTTCTCCATCTATGGCGATTGAGAGTTTTGCCTGGTATAGTAGTTTTAGCTGAAAATTTTGTTCCCCTAGAGTCTGCATGATATTTGCCCAGGATCTTCTAGCTTTCATGGTCTCAGGTAAGAAATCTGGTGCAATTCTGGTGTGTTCTTTTAAATGTTACTTGGCCTTTTTCTCCTACTGCCTTTAATATTCTTTCTTTGTTTATTACATTTGGGGTTTTGATTATTATGTGATGGGAGGTATTTATGTTCTGGTCCAGTCTGTTTGGAATTCTATAGGTTTCTTGTATATTCATGGGCATCTCTCTCTTTAGGTTGGGGACGTTTTCTTCCATAATTTTGAAGAAGATATTTGCTGGTCCTTTAAATTGTAAATCTTCACTCTCATCTATCCCTATAATCCTTAGGTTTGGTCTTCTCATTGTGTCTTGGATTTCCTGGATGTTTTGGGTTATAAGCTTTTTGCATTTAGTATTTTCTTTGACTGTTGAGTCAGTGGTTCCTATGGTATCTTCAGCATCTGAGATTCTTTCTTCTCTCTCTTATATTCTGTTGTTAATATTTGCATCTGTGGCTCCTGATTTCTTCTCAAGGATTTCTATCTCCAAAGTTGTTTCCCTTTATGATTTCTTAGTTGTTCCTACTTCTGTTTCTTAGAACCTCGATGGATTTGCTCAGATCTTTTGCTTGCTCATTTGTGTTTTCATGTAATTCTTTAAGAGAAGTCTTTCATGACTTCTACTTGTTGACCCATGTTCTCCTGTATTTCTTTAAGTGATTTTTGTACTTCCTCCTTATTGGCTTCTATTTTTTGATCCATATTCTCCTGAATTTCTTTAAATGATTTTTGTGTTTGCCTTGTAAGGGCTTCTAACTTTTGATCCATTTTCTCCTATATTTCTTTAAGAGATTTATCTATGAGTTCTGCTATCAGCATCCTGACCAGTGATTTTAGATCCAAATTTTGTTTTTCTGGTGTGTTGGGTTATCCAGGACTTCCTGTTGTGGGCAAACTCGGTTCAGATGCTGCCATGCTGCCTTGATTTCTGTTAGTAAGCTTCCTGAGGTTGCCTTTTGCCATCTGGTTATCTCTGGTTTTAGTTGTCCTTGTTGTCACTGACTGGTGTTTGAACCCGCCTGATGCTTCTCTAATGATGACCAGGCTGCAAGATAGAAACTGCCTCTGTGAGTGCTGAGAGGATCTCCAGGAAGGCTGTTACCAATCAATTTGGTACTTGGCTGGTGGCTGTGGAGATGTCCTGCTGAGCCGTTGCCCTGGCCCTGGCTAGTGGTGAGAGCCTGGTAGATCCACCCGAGCGATGGTAGTCACCGATTAAGTTTGTATACCTGCACCTCTTTAGCAGTGGCCTGGTGGCAAGATGGAGACCAACTGCTGCTGCAAGGGCTTGGGGAATTGCAGGGCAGGCTACTCCCAGCCGCCTTAGTGCAAGGCCGGTGGCCATGGAGATGTCCCACTAAGCCACCGCCCTGGCCCTGAGTAGTTGTGGGAACCTGGCAGATCCACCTGAGCAATGATAGTCATAGATTAAGTCTCCAGTTTTGTTTTGTTTTAAAAAAAAATCCCAAAATATAATAAATAAGATCTCAGGTCCTTAAATGATAAAAAGCAAAAGTGAACAACCATTTTATTGCCTGATCTCACTTGGAAACTTTATGTGACTACAGCAAGGACTGCACAATCATGGAAATTTATTGTTGAAACACTACATTGAAGCTAGTTGGGATGAATACTGTTTTAAATGATGATAGGTTTCTGAGTAAAAATTTAAGGCTAGTAATACTGTGAAGGAGTGCTAAGAACATCTAGAGACTCCCAAAGTCTAAAGCTCTGGGAACCTGTCTAACTTGTGCCTTCTATGACAGAAAACTTCCCTTAGCGAAGAAAGTTAACTTATATACCTAGCCTCCTGCTATTGTTTAAAAGATGACACTCATGTAAATTGAAGGGGATCTTTATTTCTCATTCTCATAACCCATTTGTTTCTCTTTTATTGGGTAGGTTTATTTTTCCATTTATACATCTTTCTCTCTCTATTATCCATCTATCCACCTATCTATAATCTATCTGTCTGTCTATTGACCTACTTACCTACCTAGCTACCTACCTACCTCTACCTACCTACCTAGCTACCTCCCTACCTATCTATCATTTGTTGGCTTTATATCCTTATTGCTACTTCCCTCCTACACTTCTCATCTGAGAGGTTGGTAGACCCACATAAGCATCCCACAACCTGGCATATCAAGTCTTTGCAGGGCTAGGTGCAACCTGAGACCAGACAAGGCCCAATGAGGGGAACAGATTCCACAGAGATGCAACAGCTTTAGGGTCAGCCCCTCTACAATTTTGAGGGGACTCACATGAAGAATGGGTTGCACATCTTCTACACACGTGCAGGAGCCTAGGTCTAGCCCATGTATTCTCCTTGTTTGGTGGTTCCATCTCTGAGAGCTAACAAAAGTCCATGCTAATTGACTCTGTTGATCTTCCAATGGAGTTCCTATCTGACCCTTCAGGGCCCTCCATCCTTTTCCCAACTCCTTTTTAAGAGTCCTCAAACTCTGACCAATGTTTGTGGATATCTGCATCTATGTCAGTGAGATGTTGGGGAGAGTCTCTCAGAGGACAGCTATGCTAGGATCCTGTCTCCAAGCATAACAGACTATCATTAATAATGTCAAGGATTGGTTCTTGCCCATGGGATGGGTTGCATATTGGTCCAGTTATTGGTTGGCTATTCCCTCAGTCTTTGTTTCATCTTTGACCATGAATTTGACAGCCTGGAAGACACTTTGAAAAACAGATTCTGTTTTGCTACTAGTACATGATGGTGTGCTGACGCCTAGCCTAGTAGGTGATTGTGTACTCTAAACTGACAATATGAAACAAACTTCTCATCCATCTGACTGTGAAGGGAAGCACAGCCACTCCTCAATAACAGGCATGCAGGGCACCTGTGAAAGAGGCAGAGCACAGGAAGTGCATCCATCACATTGCCAGGGCACTATTTCTTGCAAGTTACCCATGTGTGCTACTTTCAAGCTGCCAAACATTTGATTCACGGGAGGATCTCAGATCAATTAACAAAGAAATAGAAAAAAATGTCCAAATAACCAACGACTTAAAAGATGCAGAGCACAGCAATAAATGGGCAATTGGAATATTATAGCATCATTAATACCAAGTCACTAAGGGCAAAAAAAATTCTCTGATTAGGCAAAAATTTCAAACATTACATTTTCTTTTCACTTCTGTTTAAAAGGAATGATGGCCCCAGGTCAGGATTTACACTAATTCATAAGTTGTGACTAATGGACTATAAAATTAGTTTCTTGGAAGACTTAGATTGGCAGACTGGACAAGACTTCATTCTTTGTTTCCACCACACGTGATTTTGTGGAGTGATTTTGTTTTAACCCTGAGCCCTCATAAATCCATGATACCCTGAAGACACTGCACTTCAAGAAGCCTCATGACTCTAGCCTTTGTCGCCTTAAGCAGCACTTTGTCTCAGATTACTACTTTTTGACAAGTCACTATGGAATTTTTCAGCTAGAACTGAGTCATTTTTATGAACAAAAATACTTTGAAAAGTGAATATACATGGGGAAATTTATTGGTGTATATATAAGTGAAAGTACACAAAACAAATGATAAGAATTATTTATGTACAATTATTTGTTTAGGTTCATTTATCTTGAAATTACAACTACTCTATGTTATTCTGTCACCAATCACAGAATTCTAACTTCAGCATAGGGCATGAAAAGTTTTATTTCTAAGGCCTGTAATGGAGAGCCTGAGAAACATAAGACCATTTTATTCATGATTTAAAAGGCTTTTTAAAATATAATTATTATAGTTTCTAAAATTAATGCCTTTTATTTTTAGTACATAGGAGGTGTTAAGTTTTTAAAGAGTCAGCATACAGACAACTTGGGTTGAAAATTCATTAAAATGCACATTTCTAAATAAATGAACTCATAATGAAAAGGATGATGTTAATAAACATTCTGATTCATTAACAATGGGATATTCAGATATATTTACACACTGTAAAAAGCAGGGTTTGATAACAAGTGCTAGAGAAGGCATGTTGTCACCACTCAATTTTGTGTCCTCACAATGCAGTAGCACTCCAAGAATGAAAAGCCAAAATTTTCTGTGCCCAGTGCTTATTATATGTGAAATTCAGCTTGATAATTAACTTAGCCCTCTCTGTTTACTGAATAGTAAGCATCTACCTCTACTTACTAAAATGTAGCTGAGATAGTAGAAGAACACACTGAAGAATGAAATATAAAGAAATTTAACCAAAATTTCTGTTTTAAGTTCTATCAGGGTAGGGCACAATCCAATTTCCCCAGCTATCCCCAGATACCCAAAACTAATTTATCTGGAAGTCAAGTTCTTTCGGTTAGAGTGAACTGAAGTGGCCGAGTGATTCAACGTTTCCTCAAATATCCACCCATAAATGAAGCCTATAGCCCCTGGCCTAACCTGGCATTGAAGTCAGTACATACAACAAGGTTTCTGACAATCATTAACTGGACAATATAGAAAAAGACCTGCAAGTCCTGATGTCCTCAAATAGCAAACCTACTTGACTGTTACCATAGTAACATGAAGAAATTGTTAGAGATGCTAGCACACACTTGTGATACACATTTATCTTTTCCGATTAATGCTAAAAACTCTTTAATTTAAAATATTAAAACATATTACATCCAAGAAATATGAAACACTACATTAAAATAATTTCCAATCTGCATTTGAAAAATCAAATATACATTATATTTCCTGTACTCCTATAATAAATTAACTAAATCACTTCTGTAAAGCAAGGAACTGAATATATTACAATATATAAAATTGTTATTTTTGAAAATGTATTAGATTAATAATCATAAAAATCCAAATATTAAATATTAATATTTTTACATTTGTTTTAGAATGTATGATGGCAATGAAGTTAGGTTTATTCTTTGAACATAAAAACTTACATTAAACTAGTTTAAAATAATCTTATTCTTAAAGAAGTAATACTAAGTGCAAATGATTAATTATCATAAAATATCAGATTTTAATGTAAAAAAAAATCTGCAACCCAGGATTATAAACATATTGACCTACAAGTTCACTTTTTCAATAAACTGGTTAAAGAAACATAGAGCTTAAAGTATCTTTCAGATTTTATCCTTTAACTATTTATACAACAGAGGTTTCTATGACTTCAATATTGAAACCTTTGATAGTTATACTGGCACTTAATCCAGTTTTGATAGGTGTGCATCTTAATAAATGTTTCCTAATGCCCAGAATATACTATCCACCATTCTTTACATTTTCTCTTTACCAGTACATAAGATAAAGAGTTCGTCTATCATGGTTTATTTCCTGTTCTGCAATTGCACAATGAAATGTATACTTTCTTACACTTGTCGCCCCACTTCAACCCTGCAGACACAGAAGCAACTTCACTGTGAATAAAACACTTCTATGGCTAGGCTCCATTACATGTTCATCTTCTTTCTTTAACTTGTAGATTTGTAGAAACATAATTTGTTTGTAGAATAGTCAAGAGGGATACATCTTTCCTCTACATTGAGCCATTATAGGAATCTCTAGAAGGATTGCTAATTTGTGATTACTTGCTGTCTATCCAAAGTAATTAATAGGCAACTGCTCATGCCAAAGACAGCCCAGGGTTCTTTGGGATTATATAGTTAGTTCTTAAACAGCTATCTCTTGTCATGTTTCCACTAATTTTTCTTCTCACTTTTATGTCTGATCATATCATTTTCTTTTTCTTTTTTTCAGAGTCATAAGCATCCTCATAAAAACAGTACACTTTACAATATTCTTGAAACTATATTTACTAATGACCAGCCTGATACTTGAGATAGTCATCTATGGCCACCTACAGAACTTTGTCATTAAGAATGATGTTGAAAAGTTTAAAAATAATAACAATAACATCATATCTCTTCATTTTTTGAATTTATTCTTTCTTCTATCTGATGATATTCAGATCAGTATTATATAGATGAATGAGAAAGAAAATCCTATGTTACAAACACACCTATGTCACCATTGTTATTATTTGAATCTGTGATGTGATTTTCATATTGAATAGTCAATAGTTCCATATAAACAAATTAACATGGGGTAGTAGGTGAGCTGTGTTTTGACTTGCCAATGACCATTGCCTGCCAGGTTCTTGGCTCATCTGTTTTTGTTTGGTTGGTTTGTTTTGGTTTAATTTCACAGGGATTTAATTACAAATTGTTATATACTTTAAACCAATAAAATTGAATGATCTTACCACTAATATGGCAAACCAACTTAAAGTTAGTTTTTTTGTTTTGTTTTGTTTTGTTTTGTTTTGTTTTGTTTTGTTTTGTTTTTTAGCTGCTCAACTGTATAGCTTTTGGTCACTGGAAGCTCTTTGCTTCTGTTCTCCTTTTCCATTGAAATACCCTGAATTATCTATAGCATCATTTCAACAATCTTTGGAGTTTGACACTACTAGACATACCAGATCTTTACCCCTGCCTTGACTCAGGATATATCCAACTTCCCTAAAACTCCATTTCTCCACTAGATTTTTAAATTTTTAAATAAACAATTAATATGTATTTCTTACTTCATTTTGCTGATTTCTTCTTAGTTCTGCCTGTGCCATGTCATCTTTTCAACAAGTTTTGAAGTCGCTTGAGTTTTTCCAACTTCCTTCTTTTCTTCCCTGAGAATGGTCTGAGTTGTTTCGTAGTCCCTTTGTTGTAATCTGAATTTTAGAATGAGCTTTTTCTCTGCTAGTATCTAGGTAAATTCTCTTTTTTGTTTCATTTTATGTAGTCTTGGTAGTAGCACATGATGGCCTTCACCTTGTTAGCTTTGCTTTGCTTTACATTCATGAGTGCCAGGGACTACAGGAATGCATCATTATGAATGTTTTTTTTAATACATCAAAATCTGTGTGAAAATTAAGACAAACAAATCTTATTTTTTAGTATCAACCAGGAGTACTGAGATCAAATGCATTTATTTTTTTTCTTAATGCATAGTAATGAAAACAAGGCAATAATTAATAGTTGTTCTCTCAAGGAGACAGGCTGAATCATTACTCCTTATCTAAAATGTTATAGATATAAATATAGATGTGAGATTATTGACTTAGAAAACAAATAGATTGAAATCAACTGAAAGTCTGGCATTCCTAATAAGTCAGCTTAATCCAGTTCAATAGTGAAATGTAAACAGAGGAGAAAAATAGGAACTTTGGACCTAATTATTAGTATGGTTTGTGTCACAAAATGCTTGCTCTTTTACAGAAAAAAAACCCAAAAAATAAAAACCCCAAAACAACAACAACAAAACCTGTAGTAAAGTTTAATAAGTACATTGCTGGCTTTATCTTTTTGGACTTTGAAATGAAGAGAGGATATAAAATTAGGTAGTCTTGTTTGGTTTCTAGTTTTGTTTATGGAGAGAGTTTCATTGTGTAGCACTGGCAAGCCTGGAACTCATTATGCAACAAGATTAGCATCAAACTCAAAGAAACCTACTGGCCTCTGTCTCTCAGTACTGAGATTAAAGTCATGTGTCACAATGTCCAACAATAAATTATGCTGCAGGAAATATTAAAAATTGAACTGGCACGTTCCTGCACTTGTGCAGCAACTCTGCGCCAGTGAGACAGGCCGGCCATGAACTGGCAGACAATGGCTGACCCATTTTTAGCCCATGGAGACTCTGACTCAGTGCTCCAAAATCTCTCCACCCAGCTTGCTAAATTCCCACTGGTGGGTTGCTACCATGACAGCACCATGCTTCAAATCCCCAATGGCCTTTGTGGTGCACATCTGGAAAACCCAAGCTTTGCCACCATATCATTCTCTTTTGAATCCAGACTAGCATCTGCATGAAGAACATCACAACACAAACTTAGTTCAGAAACAAGAGTAATTCAATCTCTGGACACAACAACTAAAATCCTAATCTGTAAGCCTTATTAAATCTAAATCCTTGAGTGGAGAATCCTGACAGATCTGCCATTGAAACTGAGAGAGACACTGGTAAGTACATCTTATCCTGATGCTATCCCCATCAAAAAAGACCTATTTCTCTCCTGCTTCATCTCTTCTTTGGTCCAACCCAGAAGTCCTTCCTACTCATCCCGTGATTGGCTCCTTTATTCATTAGAGGGTTGGTTCACAAGAATATCACCAGGCCCATCCACAACATTTCCCCCTTTCTGTTCTAATAAAAACCAAAACTTTTCTCTCAAATATAAATAGATCACAACTATTACCATTTTGTAATGTATAAAGTATAAGATAGATCTAATACCCAGCCCATCATTTATGTCATTATGATAGAACATTGTCATCTATCCTAAATTAAAAGACTTAAGATTATACCTTGACTTATGTCCTGGCTTTGCATAGTATGCCATTTGAAAACGATCCTTGCAAATACTATCTCTTACTGCAGCTCAGGCTTGCCTGAAACAGGCTATATACTCAGAGCATCCTGAACTTTCAGGAAGTCTTCCTTTCTTGAGCTCCTAAGAGCTGAAATTGCTTCATTGCAGTACCACAATCAACTTAATAGAGCTTTTTTTTAAAAAAATAATTTTTCAACTTCTTAGTAACATAATACATAAATATATGATAATATAATAAATAATGATAGATAAAAATATTGTATAATGTGTTCACATACTGTGTGTATTCAATATTAAATAAAATGGGCTTTTTGGATGTACATATATTTGTGTTCTTAATATTGGCAGAGGTTTCTACCAGAAAACATTTTTCTAATGTGATTAAAATAATGTAAAAATCTATTAAAGAAATGCAATATTGTTTTAGATTTCATATATTAATCATAGAAATTATATCCACTGTGTAATGTACTATGTACCACTTCCATTTTGTAAAATCAATACTTTTACATCCACTTCATTTCTTTTTGAATACTACCTTTCTTTGTACATTGTAACCAAGCTCTATAAGACAGGCATTCTGCTTAATAGTACTCAAGAATGGATTGTTAGTTCAAATTGATTTTCTCACATTAGTTTTTTAAATGGCTTTTTTAAAGTAGGTACAAAATGGCATGGTTGTCCTCTGCCAAACTACCACACAGAAAAAGAAATTATAAAAGACATTGGAAAGTGAAACACCCATTTATCTCCTTCTATGACTTTTGGGAGACCTTTTTTTTGGTTCAAAAATGTCAATGAATTTCATGATCTTGATTTATAGACATTTTAATGTTATCCCTTTAAGTTGTCAGCTCTTGGTAAACTAATTGTATGCTCCTCCACTCTGGAGGAACATGAATGCTGCCTTTGATACTCATCAGCTTAGAAACAACGGAATAAGTAGGAATTGAGATTCTTAGTAGGGTTTGATCTGAAACAGGAAAGACCAAAAAACCCATAAATTTGAATAAAGACTTAGCTAACAGCAATAAGCACACACACACACACACACACACACACACACACACACATACACACACATGCATGCACAAAGATATCCACTCAAATCAGAAGGAAATAATTTGCTAAAACCATATTATTCAGAAAGAATGATACTGGTCCAGGTCCCAGTGACAAGAAGAACACATGGCCTTGTAAAGCATTTGGTGTGAAATGGGCTAGTTCTGTACAGTCAGTCCCTCTCTCTAAAATACACTGTTCCTCCAAAAGTGGGAAGACAGCTTGAAGACTTAGACATAAACCCAAACACAAAAGAGTGACTAAAAATACAGCCTTTAAAAATGTCAATAATGATGTTTGTAGGGCATCTCCTTGAAATGCATTGTAACAAACCTGAGTCAACAACAAAAATAAGTTTTAAATCAAATAAGCTCAATTTAAAATAAGGATGATCTCCAAATTAAAATATTCTGAGATAACATACCTTATCAAATCTTAAAATTAATTTCTAGTATTTTCATAAATCCTTTTCCTTTTACAAAAATATAAGTGTGGTTATTTTATTTCTGAAAGTAGAAATATAACTGAATTATGAAAATATCGGCCACACTACTCCATGCACAAATAACACTGTTGAGAGATGGTCTCCCAGGAGTATGAACATGCCTGTGATTACAGAAAAGTGCACCTCTTCTGCTCAGAGGGAACTTTCCAGAGCCCTTAGGAAAAAAGAAACATAAGAGAATCCTGATAGGATACTTCTGGTTTCCATCTGCAACCTAGAGCTGATACTGTGCCACAGCTCTCCATACCCAAATTCCTCTAGGAGAGAACTGGTCTCCCAGGGGTACTGACACCCAAGCTTGCATTAGGGAAAAGCCACAGTCAGAGACAGCAAGACTAGATAACACCAGAGATAAAGCAGATGGCAAGAGGCAAGGACAAGAACATAAGCAACAGAAACCAAGGCTACTTGGCATCATCAGAACTCAGGTCTCCCACCACAGTGAGTCCTGGATACCCCAAAGCACCACAAAAGCAAGACTCTGATTTAAAATCACATTGCATGATGATGATAGAGGACTTTAAGAAGGATTTAAATAACTCTTTTAAAAAAATATAGGAGAACAAATGTAAATAGCTAGAAGTCCTTAAAGAGGAAACACAAAATCACCTGAAGAATTACAGGAAAAAACATCCAAAGGAGTGAAGGAATTGAACAAAGTCATCCAGGATCTAAAAATGAAAATATAAATAATAAAGAAATCACTAAGGGAGATAGCACTGGATATAGAAACCCTAGAAAAGAGATCAGAAGTCATAGATGCAAGGATCACCAACAGAATAAAAGAGATAGAAGAGAGAGTCTCAGGTTCAAAAGATACCATATAAAACATTGACACAACACTCCAAGAAAATGCTAAATGCAAAAAACTCCTTTCCCAAAATATCTAGGAAATCTAGGACAAAATGAGAAGACCAAACCTCAGGATAATAACTAAAGAAGACAGTGAAGATTTCCAAATAAAAAGGCTAGTAAATGTCTTCAACAAAATGATAGAAGAAAATTTCCTTAACCTGACCAAAAAGATGCCCATAAACATATAAGAAGCCTACAAAACTCCAAATAGATTAGACCAGAAAGGAAATTCCTCCTGTCACATGAGAGTCAAAACACCAAATGCACAAAACATAGAATATTAAAAGCAGTAGGGGAAAAGGTCAAATAACATATAAAGGCAGACTTATCAGAATTACACCAGACTTCTCACCAGAGACTATGAAATCTAGAAGATTCTGAGAAGATGTTATAAAAACCCTAAGGGAACTCAAATGCCAGCCCAGGCTACTATACCCAGCAAAACTCTCAATTACCATAGATGGAGAACCAAGATATTCTATGACAAAAAACAAATTTACACAATCTCTGCACAAATACAGTCTTACAAAGGATAATAGATGGAAAACACCAAAACTACACCCTAGAGAAAGGAAGAAAGTAATCTTCTTTTAACAACCCTAAAAGAAGATAGTCATAAAACATAAAAATAACGTCAAAAATAACAGAAAGCAAAAATTACTATTTCTTAATTTCTCTTAAATTAATGGACTCAATTCCCCCGATAAAAAGACATAGCATAACAGACTGAAAAAGTAAAGAGGACCAACATTTTGCTGCATAGAGGAAATGCACCTTCAGAGTAAATGGCTGGAAAATACTTTTGCCTGAAAATGGCCCTTAGAAACAAGCTGGAATAGTCATTCAAATACTGAATAAAATTGACTTTTAACCAAAATTATCAAAAAGATAAGGAAGGACAGTTCATACTCATCAAAGGAAAAATCAACCAAGAAGAACTATCAATTCTGAATATCTATGTTCCAAATGCAAGTGCATGCACATTAATAAAAGAAACTTTACTAAAGCTCAAAGCACACATTGTACCTCACGCAATATTGGGAGACTTCAACACCACATGCTCATCAAAGGACAGATCATTGAAACAAACTAAATAGAGACACATTGAAACTAACAGATGTTATGGACCAAATAGACTTAACCAATATTTATAGAACATTTCATCCTAAAACAAAAGAAGATACCTTCTTCTCATAACCTAATTTTACCTTCTCCAAAATTTACCGTATAATCAGTCACAAAACAGGTCTCAACAGATACTAGAAGTTTGAAATAATCCCATGCATCCTATCAGATCACCATGGACTAAGACTGGTCTTCAAAAGTAACAAAAACAACAGAAAGCCCACATACACATGCTTGCTGAACAATGCCCTGCTCAATGAGTACTAAGAGGAATAATCATATCTCTGAGTGCCTCCAAATAGAAGCTGGAGAGACCATACACTATCAGCTTGATAGCACATCTGAAAGCTCTAGAACAAAAGAATCTAATATACCCAAGAGGAGTAGAATGCAGGAAATAATCAAACTCAGAGTGAAACAACCAAGTAGAAACAAAAAGAACTATACAGGTAATCAACAAAACCAGGATCTGGTTCTTTTAGAAAATCAACAAGATAGATAAACTCTTATCTAAAGTAACCAGTGGGCACAGAAACAGTATCCAAATTAACAACATCAGAAATGAAAAGGGAGATAGAACAACAGACACTGAGGAAATTCAAAAGTTCATCAGCTCCTACTACAAAAGCCTATACTCAACAAAACTGGAAAATCTGAATGAAATAGACAATTTTCTAGACAGATACCAAATATCAAAGTTAAATTAGGATCCGATAAACCATCTAAACAGTCTCATAACTCCTAAAGAAATAGAAACAATCATTAAAAGTCTCCCAACCAAAAAATGCCCAGTACCAGATGGGCTTAGTGCAGAATTCTATCATACCTTCAAAGAAAAGCTAATACCAATACTTTTCAAACTATTCCACAAAATAGAAACAGAAGGAACACTAATCAATTCATTCTATAAAGCCACAGTTAAGTTGCATATTCTCCCTTGGAGATGGAATAGTTTCTTTCTAATCAGGAACTTGTCAGAATTTCCTTTCATAGAACATTTCATAAGAGATTTTTTTTCTACTTCTATCATGTTTAATGTTCCAAACAGATTTAAAAAACTGGTTGGATACATATTACTTTTAGCCTCAGAAGATATCATGAATATTTAAGAGGCATTTAACTATTATAAATTATTTTGATGACTTAAAAAATCAATACTGAGTTGTATATTTAAAAATAAATTTTATTATTTAAATAAAAAGATAATCTGATAGAATAAAAGAAATAAATATAAGAAAATCACATTAAAGAGATCACAAAGTAAACACATTAGCCTCTAGGGTGTTTGCTTTATTAGAGATTGGCATGGGAGTGCCCTGTCTATTGTAGGTGGGGCTATTCTTGGACAGTGATACTAGGCTCTGTCAGAAAGGGGTCTGAGCAAACTATGGAGTAAGACAATAAGCAGCACCCCTCCGTGGCCTCTGCCTTAACTTTTGCTTTGAGACTCCTGTCCTCTTTGATCTCTTGACATGACTTCCTTCAATGATGGTCAACAATGTTGAAGTGTAAGCTAAATAAAACGTTTCCTCTTCCAAAAAAAGAAGAAATGTGTGTGTGTGTGTGTGTGTGTGTGTGTGTGTGTGTGTGTGAGAGAGAGAGAGAGAGAGAGAGAGAGAGAGAGAGAGAGAATTTCAAGAAATGAAACAAGGGCTAGAGGTTGAAAGCTCTTGATACTCCCCCAAAGGATACAAGATCAGTTGCCAGTACCCATGACACAGCTCACAACTGCCTATATCTTCAGCTTCAGGAGCTCAAAGTTCTCTTCTAGCTTCCAAGAGCTCCCACAGGCATATTGCACGCACGCACGCACACACATACACACACACACACACACACACACACACACACAAACACACAAAACACACAGAGAGAATATTAGTTATAAAAAATGAAATGAATATCAATAAAATCTTTATAATGTATTAGAAGAATCATGAGACTACATAGTACACTAGTAGAAAAACTTTAAGTGATTTGATTAGGCTCAAATGATGAAAAAAATTCTCACATAATATATTGTATTATATGGAAAATATTATTTGGGAAAGAATAACACTAGAAAAGATAAACTGGCTAATCATAACTCATACTTTGCTATCAGTCTCATATTAATAACTATAATAAAAATATATCTTTAGTGCCTAAGTCCCCTTCAGCCTGTTCTTAGCTCCTCTTTAATATTAATACTGTACAGCATTATTGTTAGTTTCTTCATAATTAAATGCAAGGCAGCTGCTTTTAAAGAACATTTCCCAAAAGCTCACCAAATAGGGCTAATAATGGGCACATGTCTTCAACAATAATCAACAGCTATGAATTTTTAAGCACACTCTTAACCCATAATATGTAATTTAATGGTAGCATGCCAGATGACTGGGAAGACTTTCATATCATCTTGAGTAGTATATTACCAAAGTAAAATCACAGCTGTCATCTTACAAGACATTTTGAAGTACGAATCTTTATTTTGCTATTATAAATTCAGATCTTGTTCTTAGAAAAAAATAGAGGCATATCCAAACATAATTTACCTCATTTCCCCAGAGGTTACTCTATGTATCCATTTTGAATTCTCATTTGTCTTCTTCAGTTTCCTTTATATTCCTTCACTGAGATATTCTATTTTTCTAATTGTTATACATTCAGCCTTTGTGAGTGGAACAAGACAGAGGATACTAATGCAGCAACAATTCACAAGCAAAACTATATATGTGACATGAAAAATAGTTGGTAGCTTACGAAAGCATGTTCTACAACTATAAGGATATCTGTACAGGAGGGAAATAAAGAAGCATTTGTACTATGACCATGGCTGGTGACACTAGATCTCCAGGAACTAAACATGGCAAAATGAGCAGCAAGGGTGTATTGACTGAACAGCTGGATCTTGGGGCTACAGTAGAGAACCAGCCAGGATGATCCTCTGAGGCTAGAGGACGGGTACGCTGAAATTTGAATGCACTAATAACTTCTTACCATACCAACAAACTCCTTCTTGAAGTTTTCCTGGAAGAATAGATTGTAAAGTATGAATGGGACTTAGTGACACAGCACAGGACACCAAATATTGGGGAAGAATTAATGGTAAAGAATGACAGGGAAGCAATCGCCAGACCCAGGACAAAATCAACATAGAAGGTAGAGTAATGAAAGGGACAAATTAAGCTCATCTGAACACAAGGGAATAGGGTGATCTCCTGGGAAAAGGATATGAGCCTAACAGAAATGTTACATTAAAAAGAGATTGCATTCAAGACATGAAAAGAAGTCCAAACTACGACAGAGGGTAGAATTTGTGTAACCCTATCAAGTATAAGTAGGCTCTGATTTGCTATGAAGGGTGAAAACAGCAGTATAAAAGATGGCATGACAGGGATCAAAATTTAGAATATGAAGTTTTACTTTTTTCAATGAAGAAAATATAGCTCACAATGAAGTGACAGAATAAAATCAAGTTTAATTAACATAGCATGATATAGTAATTGACACTGAAAAGGTGTTTAATTCAGAAACAGAATTTTGGAAACTTTGGGAAGATTGATGGGATATTTTACAGAGATAAATCTCTTGTGGGGAAGAGAACATTAAGTTTGAAATACTGAGTATGTGTCATTTTCTTTCAAGGATTTGTCTAAGTATAACACTTTCCTCATTTGCATAAACAAGCTGCAGGAAAATGAGCCTCCTCCTGAAATATGCCTTCCAATGGCAGACCATAACTACATAATCACCCCTCTTTCTCTCCCAATACAATGAGGGTCATCAAAATTGTGTCCTCCTGGGAGAGACAGACATGCCCCACATCATCTTAGCAGGTGCAGCGTAATTGTCTTGTATGGCTATATGGAGATAAAAAGAAAGTGTTTGCTTGCATAGCTGAACATATCTTCCTGAGTTGTTTTCCTCCAGATGTTATCCTGGGAATAGGAAAAAAATGTTCATTCATGAGGAGCTTTCAAGAAACACTGTGATCTGGGGCAGCAATGTGCCAGCAGTAAAAGACAGAGGCATTCATGCTTCTGGCTGAAAATACTGAGATAGAAAACATATCGGATGGCCATTTACATTTCAAGACTGCATGAATTATTATTTTCTTGTACTAATATTCTAAAAACAGTGTCTCAAATGACTGCAGGGAGACATATGTGCTGACTCACAGACACGTAGATAGTACTGCTAAATGCAGGTCTTTGCCAATATTTTATATGTGGTCTGTTTTCATTTAATATTTGAAATAAATTCAATGTAAAAATAATATTTGGGAGATCTATTTACCCATCTCTCACATATATATTTTTTGCCATTTACTTATCTATATATTTACCTACCTGTCTGATACTTCTTAGATCCACCTTACTTTTGCCAAAATGAGACAGAGCTAATAAGCAGTTTGATTGAATGAAGGTGAAGTGTAGTTACACTAACAACACTCCATCCAGTTTCACACAGCAGCAGTAGACTTCAGCTTGAATCTCTTCCATTGAGTCAACTCTTGGGATAATGACCTTTGGCAGTGCTATCCTTCAGGATACATTCTCAGCAAAGGATAACTAGTCATACAGACAGTCATTATTGTCTTGAGTTTAGAAATAGATATTCCATTTATTTTTATATTAATTTAGTTTTATTCTTTAATCCTTTTTTACAGTCCGGGTTTCATACCTATCCCGGTCTGCCTGCCAAGCCATACATCTAATATCTCCAAGTGGATGTCTTTGAGGCTCCAGGGAGCGAGGAGGCCTGGTATTTCATTTATATTATATAAAACATTGGTGTTTTGTTGTGAATCTTTATGCTATGGTTTACTAAATCAACTCTTAACTATTCAATGACTATGTTCACAATGACCAAAATATTTTAACAATTCATAAAGTATCCATATACTATCATTATCACTCTGGTGTGTCTTTATATCTTGACTTTGGAAATTTTCACTTATTATAAGGTTGTAACCTTATATGTAACCTGTGTACATGGCCCCCGGTTTCAATATCCTTAAAGCATTGACAAAACAAACAAGATTTGTATATTATGACTGTAATGCCAGCATTATGGAGGTGTTGTCAGAATGATTAAGAGTTCAAGGTTATTCTCAATTGTATAGTAACCAGAAGTCCAATTAGGCTACAAAAGGCGAGAGAGAGAGAGAGAGAGAGAGAGAGAGAGAGAGAGAGAGAGAGAGAGGAGGGGGGAGAGCAAGAGGGAGAGATTCAACATCTAAATGACAGTTTCCACATTTTCCTTTTGCTGCTGCTATAACCGTGCATACATTCATGCTTATGTTTATAAATACTAAGAAGCAGTAACAACTCCATTTGTTATGTTTCTATTTATTACTCTAAGTCAACTTGCAGATGTGTATCATCAAATGACATGAATGATTCATGACTGAATATGTTGAGCCTGAAGAACTTATGATCAATGCTTTTTATGGTATTCAAATAGAGGTGTTCTCTTAGATTCCACTTTGATGCTGATTTCAAAGAATCCAATGGAAATGCTGACTCAAGATGCAGCCAGATTAAGGTACACATGTAGTTCTTGACTGTATGAAGATATGTTATTTCCAGTGATAACAATATGTTAAAGTTGCTTCCAGGCTTAGAAAGGAATATTTAATATTATTTATTTTTACTAATAAGGATTTCACATGCATAACCCAGGAGTGAAATTGAGTTCCAAGACTACTGGGCAATGACTGCAGTATTTAAAAATCCAAATAACTTGCATTTCTTTAAAGCATTTTTTAAAACTCAATTTTAAGAGCTGGGGACATTGCTCAGAGGGAAAATATATGTGTGAAGCCTGGTTTTGATGCCTTGTCCTGAAAGCAAACAGTCAAGGAAGGAAGACAAAAATCACCAAGAAAATTGCAGCTTTGTTAAAGTGCCCCTGCCCCTTGGCAGGTGAAAAATCAACCAACTGTAACCCAGACTCAGTTATGATTGAAATTTCCTCCCCAGTCTTCTTTGTCCCCTAGGTTTTAGTGCTTTATCAGCAAAAGTTGAGACATGAAGTCTTAGTCCCACTAGCAAAGGTGGAATAATAGGCTGCTTAACAGCCTATGAGAAAAATAGGAAGGTAAGTTTCCTTACATTCTATGTGCATCTCACACTCCTTTTAGCATTCTTTATTGAGTCTCAGTTGATTTTTAGAGCAATATTAAAGCAACATTCTCACCCATACTTTGCATATTTTCAAATATAATTTGTTTTCCTTTGCGATTTCATTCCAATACATTGCTCAATTTGTGTCTCATCTATTTTTCTTCAAGTTATTTTCAATTCTCATCATGCCCCAGATAAATCTCCCATGCACTCAACAGACTATTATATTTTCCTATCTCAATACTACTCACAATATGCATTTGTTGATTCTTATTTCTAGTTATTTTAGGCTCTTCTAAGATATAAAAGCAGTTACTCTGATGCTAACATATATCTTAATTTTTTACTCCATGCCTGGATTTCTGGTGAATAACTTCTATCATATTGAAGGCAGGTGCAATCACTGTCTATCTCAGTTCATGTTCTGCTGTGTACCCTGTGTAATTTTCATGTGAATTATGAGAATAACAATTATTTTCTATGTGGCTGTTTCTATTTCATTAAATGGTGTCTTTATCCCTTAGAATTATAACATCTGGAGAGATAAAGTTCATGAGTTTGCACACAAATAACAATGTCAGAAGGGAAAATAAGGTAAGTGTATTACAAATCCCACAGAAGCATGAGAGGAGAAATTGTACTCAATGGGTTACTCTCTCTTTGACTATCATAGCACAGAGAGGATTTTTAAATATAGTTATTTGAAATCTGTATCTCATGATTTCTAAGAAACATCATTATCCATTTTTGTTTTGTATATAATTACAAATAAAACCCCATCTAAGTATTTAAGAACATCAACCACAAAATATACAATGCATGGAGGGAAATCTTAGAAAAGTTTTCCACAAATAGTAGACACAGAAACTTTTCTGGATAGGTATGATAGGCCAGACATCTAACCTTTCTTAAACTCAGTTACTCAAGTAAAAAGCAGGTATTGCTGTTTTCTGTAATCATAGCCAGCTACAAGCATGGGAATGACCTGTTAGCCACAGTTATAGCATCTTGTACAGTTTTATTTTACTCTCACAGAGTAGGATGACAAAAGTTGACTGAACCTAGACTTGTTTAAAAGAATGTAAAAGAAGGGTATAATCTTGTGACATATTACTTTGTTCAGAAAAGAATGTTTATTGTGATTTAGAATGATAATTAAACATCAAGTTCTAGAATTCAAAATGCATTGAAAAGTACCTTGGGTTTCTCTTAGTTGATGAACACTAAGTTCCTTGGTAACTTGTAGTTAATGACGCTCATAAACTTAAAGTAGATTTTTTTTCTAATTTTTCTTTCCTCTGTTCATTAATATTATGCTTTTCCTCTTATTCTTATCTCTCTGAAGATTTATCATTTATGGTTCTCTGAAAAATTGTTAAAAATAATTCTATTTGTCCTTTCTTGCTCCTTTTGATTATATTAAAAAGTTTATGAACTACTCCTATATCTTTTACATTTATATTCAATGGTCATATGTAGTGTAGAAACATCACTTGTATGTTGTTTTTCTCTGAAGGCTGAAAGCATAGATGAAACTGACTATGGCCAGTTTGTCAACAGTTTTTTTTCATGACTACTTTCTCCATCGTTCTGCAAAATATGAAAATGCTATGTGAGGATTAGATGTCTTCCTGGTTGAAGAAAGAAACTTTTTCAAGTAGTCCTCTCCAACTTGTGCAATTATTATATATTCAAATATGGAATCACACATTAGAGATGATTTACATTCAACTCACAAATAATTAATGGTTGTCTGGAGAATTTGTAGTCTTCAAAGTTGTCTAACACATAAGTAATGGCAAACTGTGGAAGCCAAGTTCCATATTGGTAATAAGTCAGCCCAATTCTTAAATGCGAACCAGTTTTCCAACGACCATTCAACCAATTTAGAGGTATAAATGACTTCAGAACTTCCATTAAGACAACTCAGGAGAGTTTCTCAGGTAAAATAATGAAGCATTCATTCTATAATGACAATGAAAACTAGTACTAATTTGGAAATTAAGGTAATATTGAAGAGGAATCCCATAAAACATTCAAGACATTCTTTAAACCTGTAATAGAGAATAGTATAAAGAAAATTTTATCTTTATTTATAATATTTTTATACAAATATTTAATTTTTTTTCTAAGTGGAATTATAACACGTTAAAGTGATTTAATTAGGCAATGTACCATATTTTTCCATAGTTAATCCTAAACTGATACAACTCTATTGTCAAATTCAACAGATAAAGATTAACTGGGAGACTCCTAATATAACCTCTAAAAGTGTTTTGTTTATTACTTTTTCAATAGGAACTAGAAATTGTTACTTTTAAATGATATCCACATAATTATAAAATGGAGGTTGTGGGAGTATTTACTATTTCTAATCTTTACTAGATTCAGTAAAATGTAATTTTTTGTAAGAAGTCAGTCTATTGAACTTTATGACAATAATCAAATCTTTTGTCATTTATTAATCATGTTCTTAAACTACCCTTTCTTTTTACTCAGAAAAGGAGTAAATGATTGAAATCATCTGTTTCTGTCACCTCTTTGGTTATCAAGTCCACAGTAAATATGCATATGGAGTCAATAGCAGGAATGGGGAGGAGGCAAGAATTAAACCTTAATGAAAGTTAATCAAAGAGAGGTGCTTCCTTCACGCTGGCCATGCACGTCCGTGGTTTGTCTGTCATTTATAACATTGGAGCCTCTGGTTCATAGTCAAGCTGTAATTCTGCCAGTTAATGTATCCAATTAACCCCACTAATGAGCTAATCAACAGTGTAAAATCTGTGTAAAATCACGGAGGGTGCATGATGAATGGGGGAGGCTCTGAACTCTCCCAGTATAAAAAGTGCTTTATTGCACTTGTTAAAGTGGTACTGTCTTATCCCTCTCGAAAGGGTAATTTATCACCAGGGTCCATAAGAATGCCATGCCCTGATAAGGCCGAGGTGGCAATAAACCCATCAGAAAAGGATTACTCAGGAATGAGGACGAATTACAAAGTCTCCAGTACCCAAATCACAGGACAGAAAGCAAATGTGGTTTTTTGTTGATTCAGGATAAACTTGAGAACCACCCCTAAGACGGGAATGGATGCCATTTTATACACAAATGTATTCTTATAAAATCCTCCATAGTAGAAATGTCTTGTATCCCAAACTTCTAACACCACTCTTCTGTTTTGTATTGTTATTATACCGTTCAATTTAGAATAGTGATCATTTCTAGAAAGTTTTTACTATAAGAAATGTAATCACCAAGTTGGTTACTGTATAGGAGCTAAACATTTACTTCAAAATCAGAAATCCTTTTATATAAAAAAAATCACCACCTTCTAAATCTTGTTTTTATTCATATGGTAACATTCTAGAAAAGTTAATTCTCTGTGGGAAATAAATGCTTTCCAAAGGAAGAGCCTGGGTTGATCTCTTCAGAATATAAATACTATAGCAAGATTTAGTATCTTTTATCTAAATGCTCTATTTAATAGCACAACCCTGGGTTTCATGTCAATTTATTGTTATCTCGTTGGATAAAGCTCAAGTCCAAATGGATCAAGAACCTCCACATAAAACAAGATATACTGAAACTAATAGAAGGGAAGGTGGGGAAGAGCCTCAAACTCTTGGGCACAGGGGAAATTTTTCTGAACAGAAAAATATTCTTATGCTCTAAGGTCAATAATCGATAAATGGGTCTTCATAAATTGCAAAGAAACTTGGTAATGCAAAGGATACTGTAAATAGAACAAATGGTGACCAACAGATTTGGAAAAGCTCTTTACCTATCCTACATCCAATAGGGGACTAATATCCAATGTGTCAAAGAGCTCAAGAAGTTAGACTTCAAAGAAACAAATAACTCTATTAAAGTGGGGTACAGAGCTAAACAAAGAATACTTAGCTGAGGCATACCAAATTGATGAGAAGCACCTAAATAAACATTCATTATCTTTAGTTATCAGGGAAATGCAAATCAAAACAACCCTGAGATTCCACCTCACACAAGTCAGAATGGCTAAGATGAAAATCTCAGGTGACAGCAGATGCTTTTGAGGTTGTACAGAAAGAGGAACATTCCTCCATTTTTGGAGGGATTGCAAACTGATACAAACTCTGTTAAAATTAGTCTAGTGGTTCTTCAGAAAATTGGACACAGTACTACCTCAGGACCCAGCTATACCCCTCCTTTGGCATATACCCAAAAGATGCTCCAACATATTTCAAGGACACTTGCTCGACTATGTTCATAGCACCATTATTTATAATAGTCAGTAGCTGGAAAGGATCCACATATCCTTCAGCAGAGGAATGGATACAAAAAATATGGTACACTTACACAATGGAGTACTTCCTACTCAGTTATTTAAAACACAATGAATTCATGAAATTTTTAGGCATATAGATGAAGTAGAAAATAACAATCCGAGTGACATAACCATCACAACCATCACAAAAGAACACACATGGTATGTATCTCTCTCTCTCTCTCTCTCTCTCTCTCTCTCTCTCTCTCTCACACACACACACACACACACACACACACACACACACACCACATGAAGCTCAAGAAGAAGGAAGAACAAAGTTTGGATGCTTTGGTGCTTCTTAGAAGGGGGAACAAAATACTCAAGGGAGGAAAGACAGAGACAAAGTGTGGAGCAGAGACTGAAGGAAAGTCCATTCAGCAACTGCTTCACCTGGGGATGCATCCCATTTACAGTCAGTAAATACAGACACTACTGTTGATGCCAAGAAGTGATTGCTGACAGGAGCCTGATATAGCTCCTGATATTCTCTCCTGAGAAGCTCTGACAGAGCCTGACAAATACAGAGGTGGATGCTTTCAGCCAACCCATTGGACTGAGCGTGGAGTACTCAATAGAGGAATTAGAAAAAGGACTGAGGGAGCTCAGGGGTTTGTGGCCATATAGGAAGAACAACAATATCAACCAACTAGATACCCTTCCCAGAGAATAAACCACCAACAAAAGAGTTCACCTGGAGGGACCCATGGCTCCAGCCATGTATGTAGCAGAAGATGGATTTGTGGCAAATAAAGACTACAAGAACACAAGTTTTCACACGCAGATTTCCAATCCCATCAAAACATAACAATAGAAACCTTAAATAAAATTTAAAATAAGAATTTAATATACTACACATTACTACTTACAAAATACTGGCTTGATTATAAACAATGATGTTTTTACTAATAGGAATAATGTGTTTTGTGGATACAGTGTATGAATGGGTGAGATAATATCATGGTTGTTATAAGAGATGCAAGGTCATGTGGTCTTTGAAGTCCTGAGTACTACATTTTATACTGTAGTAGAAACAAAGTTACTATGTAAGAACAAAGGAATGTGGATGAAGAATTATATTTGTTAAAATACTTCATTGTAGTCACTTAAAATATAAAATATAAAATAAATATAAAATATAAAATATAAAAATAAATGTCACTTGACATCAGATTGTAAAAATAATGTTAAGTAGGAGAGAAAAGCAACATATAATTTTATTGGCTAGGAAAGGTTTTCAAATATGGCCTTCATTAATCTGACTACATTAAGACATGCTTGAGGAATTTCTGAATAAATAATAAAAAGTCAACCATAAAGGATAGATGAACTATTGTACTTATTCAAAATTAAAAGTTGTATCAGGTTATTCTTAAATTGTAGTGGACTAAAACCTAATTATGTAATTGAATTGAATCCATATTTATGAAAATAAAGTAACTGCTTAGCTCTGTACCCCATTTTTAATAGGGATATTTGGTTCTCTGCAGTCTTTGTCTTCTTGAGTAATTTGTATATATTGGATATTAACTCCTTGTCAGATATAGGATTGGCTAATGTCTTTTCCCAATTTGTTGATTGCCGATTTTTCCTTTTGACAGTGTCCTTACAGAAACTTTGTAATTTTATGAGGTCCCATTTGTCAATTCTTGATCTTAGAACATAAGGTATTGGTGCTCTGTTCAGGAACTCTTCTCCTGTGCCCATGTCCTCAAGGGTCTTCCACAGTTTCTTTTCTGTTAGTTTCAGTGTGTCTGGTTTTATGTGGAGGTCCTTTATCCACTTGGAGTTGCGCTTAGTACAAGGAGTTAAGAATGGTTTGATTCACATTCTTCTGCATGCTGATCTCCATTGAACCAGCACCATTTGTTGAAAAGGCTCTTTTTCCACTGGATGGTTTCAGCTCCTTTGTTGAAGATCAAGTGACCATAGGTATGTGGGTTCATTTCTTGGTCATCAATCCTATTTCATTGATCTACCTGCCTGTCATTGTACCAATACTATGCAGTTTTTAACACTGTTGCTCTTTAGTATTGCTTGATGTCCAGGATACTGATTCCCCCAGAATTTTTTTACTGTTGAGAATAGAACATTGAATGCCTGAGAAGCACCTTAAGAAATGTTCAGCATCATTAGTCATTAGGGAAAATCAAATCTAACAACCCTGAGATTTCACTGCACTTCAGTCAGAATGGCTAAGATTAAAAACTCAGGAGACAGCAGGTGTTGGCGAGGATGTGGAAAAAGAGGAATACTCCTCCACTGCTGGTGGGAATGCAAGATGGTACAACCACTCTGGAAATCAGTCTGGCAGTTCCTCAGAAAACTGGGCATGACACTTCCAGAGGACCCTGCTATACCACTGCTGGGCATATACCCAGAGGATTCCCTAGCATGCAATAAGAAAGGACACATGCTCCACTGTGTTCATAGCAGCCTTATTTATAATAGCCAGAAGCTGCCCCTCAATGGAGGAATGGATACAGAAAATGTGGTATATTTATGAAATTCTTAGTTAAATGGTTGGAACTGGAAAATATCATCCTAAGAGAGGTAACTCATTCACAAAAGAGCACACATGGAATGCAGTCACTGATAAGTAGATATTAGGCCAGAAGCTCTGAATACCCAAGACACAACTCACATATCAAATCATTCTCAAGAAGAAGGAAGGAGGAGGCCCTGGTCCTGGAAAGGCTTGATGCAGCATTGTAGGGGATTGTCAGGACAGAGAAGTGGGAGGGGGTTGTTTGGGGAATGGGCAGAGGGAAGAGGACTTATGGGACTTATGGGAGTGAGGAAATCAGGAAAGGAGAAATCATTTGGAATGTAAACAAAGAATATAGAAAATTAAAAAGAAAATAGTAAAAAAAAAAAAAAGAAAGAAAGAAAAGAAAAGAAAGTAACTGGTGTTCAATCCAGGAAGATAGCTCATGGTTAAATTACAATCAGTGTGAATGTTAGCATCATGATTTAAATCCCCAGGATAAAAATAAAACTCCATTAAAATTACCTGACAAACCAATATGAGACAAAAAACAAAAATACCCCAAAACAGCCATTCAGTTACTATATTTGTTGGTCATCTACTGTTCTCAGGGAGCCTACTATTAAGAGTGGCTTATGCCCCAATGAAGCTATTGTAGAAAACTAGGTTTTTGGACACTGATCTATTGAAGTTGGCTTATGGGTTAAGGATGGGGAATGTGTTCACTTCTCTCAGTGTTAGGATCACATCTACTGCATATCATTGTAGACTATGTTCATGCTGTCATAATAACTGTTGAATGCTTCAGAATATAGATATTACAGAAAAATCATATTCTTTTTAGACTTTGAATTTAATAGTATATCCCTTGGGTACCTTGATTATTTATCCTTTTATTGGTTATTTTATTTATTTACATTTCAAATGTTGCCCCCTTCCTGATCTCCCCTCTGCAATCACCCCATCCCATCCAACCTCCCCTTTGTTTCTAAGAGGGTACTCCTCCACCCACCCATCCACTCCTGTCTCACTGCTCTAACACCTCCTTATACTGGTGCATCAAAAATTGAAAATAGAATTGAAGTAAATAGTGTTATCTACTGTATCTTCCTGGGTAATTTCCTAACATATTTGCTACTTGACTGATCTAAAACTCAGATATATCTGTTCCTCCATTTCAGTTGTTGTTTTCAGAATAGGGAAATCCCCTAGTTTTCTTTAAGGCACAAAATTAAAAAGAGGCTCATGGGGTCCATCATGTTCTTCCACAATAATATGCTGTGGAAAATGGTCAACCTATTATGGAGGTCAAAAATAATAATGGGGCTTTGCTGGCTGTCCATCAGGTGGTTCTGCATGGCTGTTTCCTCCACAAATTAACCTTACTTTCATTGTTAGGAATTAAATTTCTGTAATAAGGGCATGTGTTTATTCTAGCTAGATCATTCTGTATCTCATGGTATATCCACATTACAGCCTGATTACATGTACCTAGAAGGTCTTTGGATGTGATTCCTAGTCAGAGCATCCATCTTGTGGCAGAAAGCAGTTTAGAATTTGTCATGATAGAATAGTCAAGAGACGGCCAAGATAAGGTCATGAAAGTCCTCCTGTATTTTTTGTATACTTTATAATAATGTCTTCAGTCATAGAAACAAATTGCTTATTCAGCTATTTATAATTAATAGTATAAACATACTTATCACAGTCTGAAGTGTGGACATTTTTTTCAGGGTTTCATAAATTTGATGGCTTTCATGATTGTTGTGAGTTCCTTAACCCTTCAATGTTGCCTGGCCGTTTAACATCAACTGTGTGGAAGAAAGCTGTTACTATCATTGCCATAGACAACCTACTACTTACCTACTGAGTTTTCTTTTTTAAACATGGCATCTAAGGCACGACCCATACTGAATCCCAAGGTTCATCTCCACTATTGTTCTTCAGAGCCACAGATAGTTTATCCTTTCATATCTTTCTTGGATTTTAATTCCTCAATGCTGCTGCTTAATTTTATCCTTGGTATCACAGCTCTTCTAGATCATCATGGCATATGTTTCTGACTTCAATATTAAATATTATTAGTCTACTCTTCTCAGTGTAGTCTAATATGAAATATATTCTACCCTGTGCACTTGCCATAATCCCTCTCTACTTTCTGTTTCTAACAATGCCCATTAATGTTGGAAGAAAAGACAGTAATACAAACACACACACACACACACACACACACACACACACAATCATTCTTGGCTTGGCAATATTCCCTGCTTTCAATTAGCTCACTCTTTTATCCCTGGCAGTGGTGGGGATGGTGATCAATTAAAACATCTTTAAAAGTCACCAATGATACCCTTTATGTTAAATTCAATATGTGTTATCTATATGTCTCCTTGTTTCTCAACCTTTTGCAGAATTTGATATATTGATAAATGTCTACTCTTGGCTTAGTCAATAAGACAAACCAGCAACTTACATATTGGGAAAAAATCTTCACTAATACAATTTACAAATAAATGGATACATTATCATTCTATTTACAAAATCTTTTCTATCACATTTTCCTACAGCTTCTTTTTTTAAATCATGTATTTTTAATGCAATTTAAATGCTTTGTTAAAATGTATTCCATACAGTAAACATTTGGTTTTTTTTACTCTAAAATGTCTTCATTCATTAAGTTTCAGTGTTTACATGTAAATTTCCACAACTTTGGCCAATGCATGTTATTATTCATCCATCACTATTAAATCCCAGGGAATAGTATGATTTTCATAAATAAAATCCTCTTTCTTAATCTAGTAAAATTTAAGAATGAGACAAAGAAATCATTGGAAAAGTTAATCTTGTTTCTAACAAAATCTATAAAATGTTATTATATTATAGAGAAAAATATATAGGTAGAAAAAGAGTATTTACAGAAATATGGGGAGAAATGATGGGTGTACAGACCCTTCCCATGTGGCTCACTGCCCTCTGATCTCATGGAAGTCTCTCTCCTCTATTCCTACCTCCCTTTCAGTAAAGACTTGTAAAAGCAAGGGAAGCAGTATAAACTTGTATGAAAATTCCTCTGGAGCCCTTCCCAATCATTGAAGAAATTACTGCATGCCAGCGCACTGTATGGTTAATGCTTTGTTGTGTATATTATATTTTAGGGTATTGCACAGAAACTTCAGGGCTTTTTCAATTAAAGCTTTCTTATTAAAAAGGGTAAAAGTTGACACACTGTATGTAAATATTAACTTGCCATATAAAGAGTTTAAAATTGAGTAGTGTAACTATTTAAAACAAATTTCCCAAATGAGAGACATCAGACTCAAATTGTTGAAAGAGAAAAGTCCTCAAAATAACAAAAGAAAAAGCATGCCTCCAGCAAAAAGAACTATATCTGTGCAGAAAAGCAAAAAAATAAATCTTACTGGGGTCTTGGAGGTCAGAAGCCAGAGAAAGTGAATTTTATTTCATAAGTACCTGATTCAAAGAAACTCTATTTTTCTGCCTCCATGAAAATGTGTCCCATTTCTCCATCCTCTTCCTTCTATCTTCTGCTATCAGTGGAAATGTTTTCCCTCTCATAAATGCATTCTTCATCATGTTGATATTGTCTGCATGCTCATATATTTCAGATGTATAATTTGAATTTTAATAATATTTATTTAATGTAAAGGAATGTTAATAAATAGTTCAAGAATGTAGTAGTTCTTATTACAGAAAATAATGGTTTCATGTGTCAACATGAACTGGGAAAAAACTTTTTAAAAGTGTTGAGATTTAAAGATTAATGTATATGCAGGTTGACTTGAATGAACCAATATTTCAAGATTGTGTGACATAAATTGAATTTCCATAAAAAACAAACAAATGAAAACCAACTTTGTTGAGATGCACTACCCTTACACACTCCAGCATTATTCACATAAAACACAATCTTACGTACTAACACTTCTCACTGTCTACTTTATCAAAGGCACCACCTTGTTGTACGTTTCATTTCTACAACACCAGCTTCATTCTTTATTTTAACCTCATTTGCATGTGTGGTGACAACTATACATTGTCTACAGACTTGATATTTTGCAATTCTGTCTTGGTGATGTCTGTAAAACTGTTGATAATAAAAAGAAAATATGTTTTCTATTGTCTAAATAGTAGGTGTCATGCTTAAGGAGTTCTCAGGACAGCAAACTGGCTGTTCCTATGGTTCTCTGACACTAAGTAACCAATGGCACTCCACCTTTTAGGAACTTCTTGTGGTCCTGAAGCTGAGAGTAGACTGAGCACTGAGTCAGTAAATCTCTACTTCATTTCCATGAGATCACCTGTACTCTCCGAGGAGGAAGAAAGGCTTGTCAGACTTCTACAGCTTGACATGCAATATCTAGACAAGAGGAATGTAGATTAGTTCAGTCAGTATAGTGTGAAGGAGGAGAAATCAAACAAGGTAACATTATGGTGATTTTGAAATATGTATCTTAACCTACATGGCAATTTAATGGCTACTTAGAAGCAAATCCAGACTTGTCAGAATAGGGTTAGCCTGTATCTTTCCAAACTAAGTTTCAAACTTTGATTCATGGCTGCCATCATATAAGGCCTGCTGCAAGAAGGCCTTGCACCATTAAGCAATCTTTAACAATAAAGATTTTGAAGGAAAGGCCTTTAAGAGAATAGCTTCCTCTATCACAACCTGAAAAAGACTACTCTGAACTTAGAAAAGTATAAGCTTTGCTTAGATATGAAAAGGAAAGTCATGCTGTTAAAATGATTACTTCACTATCTTTAGTAAAAAACATTTCAGCTCTTTGTTGCCTCAAGTTAGCTGGCAATATTTTTCTAAACAACACAATAGGCTCTCAAAGATGTGTGTCCTAGTGATATCGCTCTATGAAGTCAATAAATTTAACATTACTTTGGCTCTATATTGGTCAGGGTTCTCTAAAGTAATATAACTAGTAGAATGGAGTATGAATCTATCATTTATCTATCATCTCTCTATATATGCATATGTATATGTGTATGTGTATGTATATATGTATGTATATGTATAGATAGATAGATAGATAGATAGATAGATAGATAAATAGATTGTGTGTGTGTGTAAATTTATTACATTGTCTTAATATAAAATCACAGTAGACCAATAATGGCTGTCTCACACTGAAGAGGTCAAGAATGTGAATCTATAGTTGTACAGCACAGGATCCTAAATGCCTAGGAATTCCCAAATTGGCACTGAAATTCTCCAGAACTCCTTGGAGTCTTCAGCATACTGGTCTTCAGTATACATTAGAACCCAGAAAAGGGTGATGTCCCATCTTGACAAGGGATAGTGCAATCACAAATTAGGTGAATTTGACAGCAAGAACAAGGCAAACATGCAAAAAGAAGTTTACTTCTTCCATACCCTTTCACCCAAACTGTCAACAAATGGTGCTGCCCATATTTAGAGTAGGTCTTTTTACTTCAAGTACCATGATCAAGGAGGTCCATCATTGGAGTGCTCCCATCATGTGTTTTAGTTCATGTGAGACATATCCAATTAAACTGATAGCCAAGATTAGCCATTACAAGCCCAGTCTCTCTAATCGATTTTCTTCTGTGAACAGAATTACAGGCATAGCTGTTCAACATGGGATGCCTTACAATTCCCAGACAGGTGGTAAATTATCACATAGAATAAAATGATACCTTTTATCTGAAGTTTCTCAAAATGTTTTCAGCTTTCCTACAGTGTAAGGACGCTCAGTATTTATATTTGTCCCTTCTCTGGTATTCTAAAAAAAAATTCGTCTTTTTTGTTTGTTTATGTGTAAATGCAGAAAAAAGTTTATACAAACTTTTAATTAGAGATGAATCAGTTTAGTGATTCATAGTCATATAATTATTAATTTTTAAAAATATTTTATATTTATTTATTGTTTATTTAATTATATCCCAAACTCTGCCCTCCTCCTGGTCCCCCCTCAGTGTCTCTCTCACAGGCCACCCTCCCTTTCTCCTTTGAGAAGGAGGGCCCCCTGGGTATCATCCCATCCTATTGTGTCAAGTCTCTGCCAGATTAGGCCCATCTTCTCTCACTGAGGCCAGACAAGGTAGTACATTGGAGAATGGAAACCACAGTCAGGTTAGAGCTTTAGGTAGACCTTCTGCTCCAGTTGTTGGGGGACTTACATAGAGTCTGAGCTGTTTGTTGTTTATATATGTGCCAGAGGCCTCATTTGAGCCCACTATGTACTTTGCTTGGTGACTCAGTCTCAGACAGCTCCCAAAAGTTCAGGTGAGTTGATTCTGTTGGTCTATCTGTGAGGTTACCATACCCCTCAGGGCCTTCAATCTGTCCCCCAATGCTTCCCTAAGAGTCCTGAAAATCCATCCAGTGTTTGGTTGTGGGAACTGAGTCTGTTTCAGTTAGGTACTGGATAAAGTCTCTCATAGGACAGTTATGCTATGAGCCTGAATTGCAAGCATAATAGAGTTTGCCATTAAGAAATGCCAGTGCTTGGTTTGTAACCATGAGATGAGTTTCAAGTAGGGTAAGTTATTGGTTCACCATTCCTCAGTCTCTGCCCCATCTTTATCCTTTAGACAGTACAAATTTTAGGCTGAAAGTTGTGTGGGTTAGTTGGTTTATTAATCACTCCATTGGAGGTCCTGCTTGGGTGCAAGAGGTGGCCTCTTCGGCTCTATATTCCAGTGTCAGGCATTTCTACTAAGATTATTATATTGAATCCTAGGAGGCTCCACAATCCCAGATCTTGGGATTTATTTAAGATTCCCCCACTCCTCATTACCGGATCCCTTGTAGCTGCAGATTTCTATTCATTCTCCTATCACTTTGTGCCTTTCTCGTGTATATCTCCACACCTTGCTCCATATCCTGCTCCCAACATTTTGCTTCCTCTTCACTCTCTCATTTGCTTCCCTCCTTCCCTCTGCCTCCTATAACTATTTTATTCCCCCTTCTAAGTGTGATTCAAACATCCTCATTTGGGTCCCTTGTTTTCTGTTTAACATTTCTGGTCTGTGTCATATATCATTGGTATTCTTTGCTTTATGGGTCATATTCATTATCAATAAGTATATACCATGAATGTCTTTTTGGGTGTGGGTTGTCTCACTGAGGGTATATTCTCTAGTTCCATATATTTGCCTGCAAAATTCACGATGTCCTTATTTTTAATAGTTTAATAGTATTCAATTGTGTAGATATACCACATTTTCTTTACCCATACTTCAGCTAATGGACATCTAAATTGTTTGCAGTTTCTGGATATTAAGAATAAAATTGCTGTGAACATAGTGGAACATGTGTTCTTGTGGTATGGTGGAGTATTTTTGAGTATAATCCCAAGAGTGGTACAGTGGAGACTTCAGGTAGAACTATTTCCAATTTTCTAAGAAAATACCAGATTGATTTTCAGAGTGGGTGTACAAGTTTTCAATCCCACTAGCAATGGAGGAGTGTTCCCCCTTTCTCCATATCCTTGCTGTCCTGTGCTGTCACTTCAGTCTTAGATCTTAGCCATTCTGGTTGAACAAGGTGGAATGTCAGGTGCAGGAAATTGTCTCCTGTACCAATGCATTCAAGGCTATTTCCTACTTTCTCTTCTATTGGATTTAATGTGTTTACCTTTACATTGATGTCTTTGATCCATTTGCACTTGAGTTTTGTGCAGGGTGATAGATATTACCCTCTTTGCATTCTTCTACATGCGGGCATCCAGTTAGGCCACCACCAATTGCTGAACATGTTTACTTTTTTTCTATTGTATGATTTTCATTTCTTTGTCAAAAATATACTATCCATAGGTGTATGGATTTATGTCTGGGTCTTTGATTCTATACCACTGATCAACCAGTCTGTTTCTGTAACAATATTATGTAGTTATTACAATTGTTCTGTAGTATAGCTTGAGGTCAGCGATGATTATTCTTGCAGCAGGGCTATTATTGTTCAGGAATGTTTTGGCTGTCCTGCATTTTCTGTTTTTCAGTATGAAGTTGAGAATTGCTCTCTCAAAATCTATAAAAATTGCATTGAATCTGTAAATTACATTTGGTTAGATGGCTATTTTGCTATGTTAATTCTACCTATCCATGAGCATGGGAGACCTTTCTACCTTGTGATATCTTGTTCAATTTTTTTTTCAATTACTTGAATGTCTTGTCATACATAACTCTGACATACTTGGGTAGAGTTACATCAAGATATTTGCTATTATTTGTGGCTATTGTGAAGATGATTATTTCCCTAATTTTTTTTCTAGTTGGTTTAGGAAAGGATGTTGACTGTGTTTTAATTGTTCATAAAATTTCCATATTGAATCTAATGATGAATCAAATTTGAGAATCATGAAGTGTGGAGAGTGGGTGTGGCAGTAGCCTCAAGATGGCACCTGTAGGCCTGCCAAGTCGGATGACTAAGCACCTGACTTCTTCCTGCTTCTGAGTAGGCCACACATTTCTTGGCCACTGAGCAGGTGTAGCCAATGATGTGTGATCAGACCATTCTATGTTCACCAATCAGAGAAGACTACGTGATGTAGACTGATGGGGCAGACTTGGAGAGGAGATAAAAGGACTGTGCAAGGGGAGTGGGTAGCTTTTTTCCCTGCATTTATGTTTCAAGCTTCCTGATTAAACCGCATTGAAAAGAACGCTGCGTGGTCAATCTTTTCTGCTGGTCGGAGATAGTAGTGACAATGAAGTGCCCAAAGAACATTAGGACAGTAAATATGGTTGCTTCTTTGTCTTTGAAAGGTTGTGTATTTTTGTTTATCTTATCAGAGGATAATGCATGCATCATCATCTTGAGATTCTTATCCTAGAAATGTAAGATATGTAGGCGATTTGGCATTTTACAGGGGAAAACGAGTTAATTGAATGAATGTAGCTTTAAGGCTAGCTATGGCAATGGTATGCAATTGAAATACATCTTAGTAATGTAGAAGGTTCAAGCAGAGTTCTTGCTAAAGTAGCAAGCTTTCCTAGATAGACTTGTTTTGAGAAAATATCCTGATATTGACACTTAATAGAGGAGAATGCTAAAATTAGTTTGAAAAGTGATTTAGAGACTTCCAAATCATTTATTTTATAAATTGGGTATTTTAAGTGTTCTTGATTGTTCAACCTTAAAAAAAATATTTTCATAGATAAATTAAGTAGGGTTATATGTTGTGGTTAGTAACATCAAGGATAAATTTTGTTCTGAGTCATAGTCTTCTATATAGACACACACACATAATATAAACTGTTAAATAAATCTTTATAAAATATGAGAATCAAACATTACTTGAAATATAGATTGCCAGACAAGCCTTTTCTTACTATATGATCAGTTACTGTGATCTATACAACAGTACCATAATAATTTTTATGTTTTATTCATTATTTATTTGAGCACATGAGCATGCACACAAGTATGTATAAGCTATGGTACACACGTGTACAGGTAAGAGAACATCTATTCTCTAGAGGTCAGGAGTAAGGAGTCATGGAGGTTCATCTCAAGGAAAAGAGATTGAACAGTAGTATTAAGATTTAAAGAGAAATAATGAAACACTAAAGGTTAAATTCTAAAGTGGGTCAGTGAGTAGGATAAAATATTTCCAAAATCCATCCTCACAGTGTTACAAAGGAACTTTGCATGTTAAAAGACTTCAAATTTACTGAAAATGCACTTCACTAATAAATGTATTTAAATTAAAATTTCAGTAGAAAGAATATATTGGTATTTGTGTTATATGAGTAATCAAGTATTTATTTTCCTATTAATGTTTTACATGAAAAATTGTATTTTAAGTTAATTTCTCTTGGAGAATTTAAAGTTTGTTTACATTGTCTGAAAGTTTAGGCTTTTTTTCCTTTTGCAACATTAGGCACTCATCTTTAAAGAAATCATTAAAGTAGACAGCCAGTAGGTTTGTTTTAACTTTCCAGTAATATATGGATATGAATATTTTTTCATGTGTTAATACAACCCAAAGTGAATTAATTTCAGAACACAAAATTATGTTTTTACATGATAACTGATGTTCCCTATATGCTTTCTAAAGATAGTATACTTACCCACAGTTGTGCGCGCGCGCACACACACACACACACACACACACACACACGAATATACACAAATGGTGAAGGTGTTATATGTAAAAAGGTAAATTATTATACACACTGTGATTTTAAATCCATATAATTTAAATTTAAAGGTTTTCTTTTTCTATTTTAGTGTTTTGATTTTGATCCCACAGTTAAGATTGCGTCCATTGAATCTGTACAGATTCAATGCAATCCCCATCAAAATCCCAAATCAATTCTTCATAGATCTAGAAAGAGCAATTCTCAAATTCATCTGGAGCAACAAAAAACCCAGGATAGCTAAAACTATTCTCAACAATAAAAGGACTTCTGGGGGAATCAATATCCCTGACCTCAAGCAGTACTACAGAGCAATTGTGTTAAAAACTGCTTGGTATTGGTCCAACAACAGGCAGGTAGATCAATGGAATAGGATTGAAGACCCAGAAATGAACCCACAGACTTATGGTCACTTGATCTTTGATAAAGGAGCCACAACCATCCAGTGGAAAAAAAAGATAGCCTTTTCAATAAATGGTGCTGGTTCAACTGGAGGTCAACATGCAGAAGAATGCGAATTGACCCACTCTTATCTCCTTGCACTAAGATCAACTCCAAGTGGATCAAGGACCTCCACATAAAACCAGACACACTGAAACTATTAGAAAAGAAAATTGGGAAGACCCTGGAGGACATGGGCACAGGGGGAAAGTTCCTGAACAGAACACCAATAGCTTATGCTCTAAGATCAAGAATTGACAAATGAGACCTCATAAAATTACAAAGTTTCTGTAAGGCAAAGGACACTGCCAGAAGGACAAAACGGCAACCAACAAAATGGGAAATGATCTTCACTAACCCCACATCCGACAGAGGGCTAATATCCAATATATACAAAGAACTCAAGAAGTTAGACCCCAAAGAACCAAATAACCCTATCAAAAAATGGGGCACAGAGCTAAACAAAGAATTTTCACCAAAAGAAATGCGGGTGGCCAAGAAACACCTTAAGAGATGATCAACATCATTAGTCATCAGGAAAATGCAAATCAAAACAACCCTGAGATTCCAACTCACACCAGTCAGAATGGCTAAGATTAAAAACTCAAGAGACAACAGGTGCTGGCGAGGATGTGGAGAAAGAGGAACACTCCTCCACTGTTGGTGGGATTGCAAAATGGAAAAACCACTCTGGAAATCAGTGTGGCGGTTCCTCAGAAAATTGGGCATGTCACTTCCAGAGGACCCTGGCATACCACTCCTGGGCATATACCCAGAGGATTCCTCTGCATACAATAAAGACACATGCTCTACTATGTTTATAGCAGCCTTGTTTATAATAGCCAGAAATTGGAAGTAGCCCAGATATCCCTCAAAAGAGGAATGGATACAGAAAATGTGGTATATTTATACAATGGAATACTACTCAGCAATTAAAAATAATGAACTCATCCAATTTGTAGGTAAATGGTTAGATCTGGAAACTATCATCCTAAGTGAGCTAACCCAATCACAAAAGAATACACATGAAATGCAATCACTGATAAGTGGATATTAATGAGCCCAGAAGTCCTAAGTACTCAAGGCACAATTAGCAAGTCAAATGACTCCCAAGAAGAAGAAAGGAGAGGACCCTGGGCCTGTAAAGATTGGATCCAGTATTGTAGACCCAGAACAGAGAAATCGTGGGGAGGGGATGATTGGAGAATAGCAGGGGGGGAAGAGGAATTATGGGACATATGGTGGGGGGGGGGGAACTGGGAAAGGGGAAAGCCTTTGAAATGTAAACATAGAATATAGAAAATAAAAATTTAAAAAAAAAGATTTTGTCCATGACCAAATCAACATCTGTGTTGATATACTTTTGTTAACGTCCTTGTGAGACTGGAGATGTGCCTTAGAGGTTTAGTGTGCATACTGCTTTTCCAGATGACACATGAAAAATGATCAGTGCCTACATCAGAAGGTTCACAACCACCTGAGGATCTAGGTCCAGACTCATTTGATACCCCTAGCTTTTATGTACACTTGCTCTCATGCACACATACCCTAAAAGACACACACACACACACACACACACACACACACACACGCACGCACACGCGCACATGCACGTGCACGCATGTATAAATACAAATATTAAAAATAGTTGACTTAAGTGTTTTACTTTTAAAATCACAGCAAATTGATTTTCTACAATATCAATTTGTGTATCTGGTCCATATCAGTTCAATTTAATTCAATGATTTTACTTTTATTTGCAAACTAGTTGGGAGTTGCATTGTATCTTTAAAAAATATTGCTCAAAGGAAAATTAAAATCTGTGAATAACAGTATATTGACCATCTATAATTTGCAAAAGTTATCATAAACAGATTAAATGGTAGGCTGTTATGCTTACTTAGGCCACAGTTGTGTGTTTTCAATAGGAATTGTATCAGAACTTCATTATATAATCTGTAATGAGTTGGAAATAGGACAAAAAGAAAGTTTACAAATATATAAGAAATAAATAATATTTAAAGTTATATGCAATTCCTGTCATACTGTCGCATATTTTTAGGATCCTGAAGTAAACTTACTGAAATGGAACAGTCAGATAGGATGTCATGTTTCTTTCCCTTGGACATTTTAAGCAGCAGGAGGTATCCAGAGGCTGTCAAATGGCTGTGCAGCTGCTGAATATCAAAAAAGTTGAGGTTTACCTCTTAAGGAGCATTTGGTTTATCAAAACTTAACATAAAATTCTGAAACAGCTTACATCTTTTCATTATACATAGAATTAGCTGTGTGGAATTTTTAATGTTTTCTTTACTCAGCTGGCAGATACTAAACTACTGAGTAGGAACTGGCTCTATGTTAGAGGTCTTTGGTCCCATCATAACCACTTCTAAAATGGAGGACTAGACCTAAGAAGAGTGCATGAAGTAGAGAGAAAATACTATTGTCCTCATTAATTGAGTAAGCAAAATCCACATACTGATTTGTTTTGTTTAAATGCAATTCAGATATTATTCTAAAAGTTTCAAGCATTTCGTCAATTAACATGTAAAATATTTAAATATAGCAATATATAGTCTGTTGGCCACTTAGGATTTTGATGTAAACTTACCTAATGATGCATACAGGGAGTACTTTTCTATTAAACTTCATTCTGGAGTTTTAGAATTGACTCTTTTAGCACTTATTTGCAACTGAATTAATCATTTTAGTTTTTATGGAATTATTTCTTCTGTATGATGATGGTATTTGTTTGAGTATCAGTAGAGTACCTTAATAAAATGTAGTCAGCTTAGAAGGCAAGAAGAAATGCATTTAAGATTAGTAAGACTCAATTTTACTTGAAATTAATAGTATTCCATCAAGATGCTACTGTTCTTAAAATAATTTATATTTGTGAGTTAATTTTAGCAAAATAGTAAGCTGGTAATTTTTTTCTATATAAAATGATTATGTTTTCACAATCTTCATGTTTCAAAGAATAAAATTAACATATATCAATACTATAAATACATCTATAATTAATAAAAATATTAAGTATGTATATTAAAGTTTACTTAAGCTTCTACATGGAAATACTGGGTTTCTTTTTAAACGAATTGTATGCATGCTAGAAACAGTGGCATTCAAATTTAATTTTATATAGTAGTGAATTATTTTTCATCCTGATGAAAGTTCGTTTTTATAGAATGAATGGAGATCAATGATTGTTTCATCATACATTTAACAATTTAATGATTATTTAGTAAAAGTGTTCTTCTGGTTGGAAGTTAAAAGCATTCACAGACATATCAACTATCAGGAAGGAGAAATAGATATTTACAGTAATCTTTAGATATACATATCTGATAAACATTGCCCATTGTTAGCTCTACAGAGGTAATTTCACAAAACAAATGTTTCTGGCAACAAGTGTATGAAAGAAATTAATGCATGTGATATTTAGTGCTTTGATCCAAATGGAATGTACCCTGACAGCAAGGCACTCCATTTGTTGGCTCCTCAGACAAGAATTGAAAATGAATACACTGTGACATCATTTAATGCTGGATTTTCCAACAACATTCAAGACATTAATTGAATGGGGATTAAGAATTTAGCATAATTACAGATTAAATATCTTGTTTATCCTCCATAGATTCACTCAATGACAATAGTTTCTGTGTTTTGAATGTACTAGAATGGTAAAAGTCTTATCAATGAGAAATTATTAATCCAACAATTAGAAAACTCCCTGTATCTGGGAGCCATTTCTCAGTCTTGCTCTAATTTTATATTGATGTTAACTTCTGATTTCTAATATACCTGTATGTGTGTTTCTGTGCATGTCCACATGTTGATGGGCATGCATGTGTTTACAGATAAACAGGCACATGGCCAGGTAAGTGCACATACATGAAGACTATGGGTTGCTGTCCAGGAGTTTCTTTACTCCATTTTCTTTATGTAAGAGACTGATATAAAGTCTCTTATTGAATGCAGAGCACACAGATATGATTCATCTATCCTACCAGCCTGCTCCAGAAACACCATCTCTGCCTTCTAAGCACCTGAATTACAAATGGATTACTATGCCCACCAAGCATTTATCCACTGAATCCCACAAACCATTTTTAAGAAAAAATATATTAAGCTATTCTGTAGATTAGTAAAAATAAATTCTCTCTGTTACAGATACATATAAAAATAACTGTATAAGCTTGATTGCTATCATGGGTGTAATTGTGGCTTATATTTGAGAAGTAAATGAGTTTTCTTGATTATATTCATTTTTGCATTTTTGTCCACTAATTTATCTTTAATTACACTTTTATTAATGTAAAATCACTTTTCTCAGTCATTCCAATATCTAAAATAAACCACAAATTATAAGAAATTACAACCTTAAAAACCTTGAGGAATGGCAAGAAGTATTTTTAGAAGTTATGTTTCAGAAGTATTTCAGGTTTCAAATTCCTAAACCAATTGATTAGTCAAGTAATGACAAAAAGAAGCAAATAACAATATTCTGGCCAACCAGACAATTGCTGAGTATTATATTTCAATATTTTTCTCCCCTGGGACATAAATTTCTTTGCCTTTATATCTAATCTTAATACTAACTTTACTAAGTTTGTCCTAACAGTCAATCATTAGGATACAAACTAAACTCATTATCTGTTAGCTAATTAACTTTTTACCTGTTAACTTTACTCTCTGTTCACTAACTCTTAGCTTCACATTCTTTTATTGTCTTGACTTATTCTTTATTCTTTTCTATTCCTCTTGTTATTTCCTGATTCAGTCTTAAAGTATTTGGTTCAGATACAGCTTAAGCAAAATTATGTTATAGGACAAAGAAGAGTTCATTAATTATTTTCTGTCTTTCCTTTGTTGGAAGAAGTGTTTATATGTGGCTAAGGATGGAAGTCCCACCATGTAAGTAGAGTTAAGGCTATCTTTGTGCAGCTGTTCATTGAAATATTACAGAGTGTCTAGAAAGCTATATAAGCCAATCAGCTAACTTAATTTTTACATTTAATTTTAATAAATCCTAATGGACTTTAGAAGCTAATATATATCAAATAAAATGAAAAATAACTTTGAAACATGGTAGACACTTTCTTATCCTGGCTCGCACATATCTAAAAATGTGATTCATGATTCTAATTAAAAAGTGGCAGCCAATTAATTATAGTGATGCTCAGAATATTTGCATATTAATGTTTGGTTTATTAGCTGCTTTATGAGTAGCTTAATGTTAAAAAGCTGAACACAAAAGCAAGAAGAATAAAAATGTTGAAGGTTAGAAAGTTGTTAAAAGTTAAAAAATATGAAAGTATACTCACAAAAAAACATATGATGTTACTAGCCAGATCTAAATTTTTAAAATGACTTTTTCCAAATTGTAGATTAATATGCAATTATGGTTACTTGCATAAATTTAGGTGTACTGTCTCCCATTAAAAGATTAAATGAAAATGTGACTTGAGCAATACTCCCTGTACATTAGAAAATAAAAGGAGGCAAAAATAAACAGACAAATACAAAGAATAAGTTATTAGGGAACCCAAAATTGCAATGTACTGTTCCATCTCATGGCCAATAAATAATCTGTATGACACATATTTTTTGAACTACAAGGCTTATGGTAATTTGGCTAGTAAATATTGGACTAATTCAGATCTTCACTTTCTATATCTGGCATTTAAACTGGTTTGTCTATTTTTTAAATTTTTTTTTAATTTTCTATATTCTATGTTTACATTCCAAAGGTTTCCTTTTCTTTTTAAAAAAAATATTTATTTATTTATTTATTTATTTATTTACACTCCAGATTTTATTTCCCTCCTGGTCCACGCTCCAACTGTCCCACATCCAATACCTCCTCCCCACACCCCCTGTCTCCACTAGGATATCCCCACTCCATCCCCTACCACACCAGACCTCTAAACTCCCTGGGGTCTCCAGTCTCTTGAGGGTTAAATGCATCTTCTCTAACTAACCCAGACATGGCTGTCCTCTGCTGTATATGTGTTGGGGGCCTCATATCATCTGGTGTAGTCTGCCTGGTAGGTGGTCCAGTGTCTGAGAAATCTCAGGGGTCCAGGTCAACAGAGAAAGCTGGTCCTCCTAGAGGGTCGCCCTCCTCCTCAGCTTCTTCCAGCTTCCCACTAATTCAACTATAAGGGTCAGCAGTTTCTGTCCATTGGTTGGGAGCAAATACCTGCATTTGACTCTTTCTGCAACTTGTTGACTCTTTCAGAGGGCAGTCATTGTAGGTCCCTTTTGTGAATACTCCATAGCCTCAGTAATAGTGTCAGGCCTTGAGGGTTCCTTTTGAGCTGGATCCTACTTAGGGCCTGTCACTGCAACTTCTTTTCCTCAGGATCTTCTCCATTTCCTTCCCTGCAGTTATTTCACACAGAAACAATTATGGGTCAGCATTTTGACTGTGGGATGACAAACCCATCCCTCACTTGATGCCCTGATTTTCTGCTGGAGGTGGGCTCTTCAAGTTCGCTCTCCCTACTGTAGAGCATTGTATCTAAAGTCTTTTATTCCTGAGAGTCTCTCACTTCCCAGGTCTCTGGTACATTCTGGAGAGTCCCCCCAACTTCCTACCTCCTGAGTTCACCTGTTTCTATTCTTTTGCCTGGCTCTCACAGCTTCAGTCCTTTTCCCCTAACCAATATCACATCATGCTCCCCTCTCCCCCTGTTCCCGTTCTTTCCATTCCAGAACCTTCCCTGCTTGTGATTCCTTTCTTCTCTGACCAGAAGTTCCCCTTGTTCCATATCCTCCGTGGAAGGAATTGCCATTTGCGTTGATGATTTAAGCCATTCTGACAGGTGTCAGATGGAATTTTTAAAACAGTTTTGATTTGCATTTCCCTGATGCCTATAAGTGTTGAATATTTCTTTAAGTGTTTCTTGACCATTTCAGATTCCTTTAATGAGAATTCTGTTTTTTATTACATTTTATTACATTTTAATTGAATTTTTGGTTCCTTGTTGCCTAGTTTTTCCTCTCTCCCTCCCTCCCTCCCTCCTCTCTCTCTCTCTCTCTCTCTCTCTCTCTCTCTCTCTCTCTCTCTCTAATTATTTACTTTTGTACACTCCATATTTTATTCCCCCATCCACATCCCAACTGTTCTACATCCCATATCTTCTCTCCACCTCCTGTCTCCACGTGATGTCCCCACCCCCATCCCACCTGACTTCTAAACACCTTGGGGCCTCCAGTCTCTTGAGGGTTAAGTACATCATCTCTGAATGGACACAGACCAGACAATCCTCTATTGTATGTGTGTTGTGGGCCTCAGGTTGCCTAGTTTCTTGAAGTGCTTTATATATTTTGGATATTAATCTTATATCAGACATGAAGTTGAATATGCTCTCCCATTCTCTGGGCTGAAATTTTGTCCAACTGACAAAAACTTCCTTTATCCATTGCCTTAGCAAAGCATTGCAGTTTCATTATTTATTACCAATCCTAGTGTGTGCACTATTAGTGTTCTGTTTGGAAAATGTGTTCCCATGCTTTGCATTCAAGACTATTCACTAATTTCTCTTCTAGTAGGTTCAGTGTGTATGGCTTTATGCTGAGATATTTGACACATTTGAGTGTGGTACAACGTGATAAATATTAATCTTGTATTCTTCTACATGCAGCCATCTAGAAAGAACAGCTCTATTTGTTGAAGATGCTTTCTCTTTTTCATTACATATTTATGTCTGGATTCTTTATCAAAAATATGGTGTTCAAAGGTGTATAGATTTATGTTTGAGTCTTCAGTTCAATTCAACCTGCTGTATATATGACAATGCCATGCAGGTTTTGTTTCTACAGTTCTGTAAAATAAGCTTGAAATCAGAGATAGTGATACCTCATGAAGTTTTTTTAATTATTCAGGACTACTTTAGCTATGCATTGTTTTGGTTTTCCATGTGAAATCGAGTATTGTCCTTCCAAGGTCTGTCAAGAATTTCTTATAATTTTGAAAAGGATTATATTGAATCTGTAGATTGCTTTTGGTTGAACACCCATTTTTACTTTGGCAAATCTACTGATCAATAGGAATGGGAGATGTTTCCATTTTCTGATATCTTCTTTAATTTCTTTCTTCAAAGACTTGGCTTATTGGCATGTCTTTCACTTGCTTGGTTAGGATACCTCAAGATATTTTATGTTATTCAAGTCTCTGTGGAAGCACTTGACTCCCTGATTTTTTTCCTCTTCCTCAGCTTCTTTCAGCTTTTCCCTAATCCAACCATAGGAAATACCAAGTGCAGAGTAGAGATTGAAGGAAAGGCCATCCAGAGACTGCCCCACCTGGGAATCCTTCCCATATACAGTCACTAAACCTAGACACTATTTTGGATCCCAAGAAGTGCTTGTTGACAGGAGCCTGATATAGCAGTGTCCTGAGAGGCTCTGCCAGAGCCTGTAAAGTACAGAGATGGATCCTCACAACCAACTATTGGACTGAGCATGGGGTCCCCAGTGGAGGAGTTAGAGAAAGGACTGAAAGAGCTGAAGGCATTTGCAGCCACATCTGAAGAACAACAATATCAACCAAGCAGAATCCCCAGTGCTCCCTGGGACTAAGTCACCAACCAAAGTGTACACATGGAGGGAACCATGGCTCCAGCCACATAGGTAGAAGAGAATGGCCTGGTTGGTTATCAGTGGGAAGAGAGGTCCTTGGTCCTGTGAAGGCTCATTGTCCTTGTGTAGGGGAATGCCAGGGAGGGTAGGTGGGAGTGGGTAGGTGGGTGGGGGAATACCCTCCTAGAAGAATAGGGAGGGTAATGGGATGGGGCTTTTTGGGGAAGGGGGACTGGGAAAGAGTATGACATTTGAAATGTAAATAAAGAAAATATCCAATAAGAAACTTTTAAAAAAAGACTGACATCATAAGATTTGTAGGCAAATGCTTAGAACTAGAAAAATTGACTTTGATGGTCCCATAAAAAAACATGATATGTCCTTAATCATAAGTGGATATCAGCTATTAAGTAAAAGAGAATCACACAAGAATCTACAAATCCAGAAAAGTTTGAAAAGGAGAAAAAGTCTAGGAGAGATATATCATTCTCCTGGGGAAAGGGGAAATAGAATAGATTTTGTGTGTCAACTAGGGGTAGGTGGGGATGTAATCAGGAGGGAATCAGGTGGAGGAGGGAAGGATGGAGTGATAGAATATGGAGACAGATGGATAAAACAGGAAAAAATTAGGGGAAAATGTGGAAAAGTAGTACAGTGGTAACTTCCTAGACCCTATGAGGCTGACCCAAAGGAAAAGTCCTGATAATGAAGGATATGGAGCCTAAATCAGGCATCTTCTGTAACCAAGCGAGGCTACCAGTGATGGAAATGAAATACTAACTCAGCCACAAAATTTGTATCCCACAACCTGCCCTGCCTGCAATATAAGGTTGGGAATGGTAACTCAGAACTTGTGGGTGTAGTCAACACATGACTTGTTTGACCTGAGTCCCACTCCATGGGAGGGAGCTCAGCCCAACATTACATAGATAGCCAGGAACCTGTAGCTGGATGATGCAGAGATTTAAAAAGCCAATGAAATGAACCCTATAATTGGTCTGACCAAGGCATTCTGCATATATATAATGGTTCTGTAACTTAGGGTTTTGTTGAACTCCTAACAATGGGAATGAAGTGTCTCTGACTCATTTACCTGCTTGTTGGACAGTTTTCCTCTTACTGGGTTTGCCTACTTCAGCTTTGATATGAGGGTATATGCCTATTCTTATTGCATCTTGTTATGACAAGTTTGTTTGATATCTCTGGGCGGGGGGAAGAGGACTTATGGGACACATGGTGAGGGGGGAACTGGGAAAGGGGAAAGCCTTTGGAATGTAAACAAAGAATATAGAAAAAAAGACAATGAGGTGATTATTCCAGTGATGGGAAGATTATGATATGCTAAAACAATGACCAGTAAAATCCTCTCTCTGCCAAAGGAGATAGGAAGCCAAAAGGAGAAAGAATCTCATTAGTTTTTGCAATTAATACAAAGCAAAACAAACTATGGATAAAAAATTAACTTAGGAAACTATTAGTTTTGGCAAGTAGAACATATTAGAATATCCACAATGTCACACAGGTACAAAAAATGCATAGAAATAAAAATGTAGTATGTTCTAAAAGCAGTATTTTAGGTTGTCATAAATTTTGTAACTAATGAAATGCATTAAAACTATAGAACAAGACTAAACATGACAATTATTATACTGAGAATTTCAGTGGATTCAGATATCTAAATAGTTTTAAAATCTAGAATCAAATGGAAATATAAGTATTATCTTTAGAATGAAATATTTTATAACAAAAAGACAGGAAAGATAACCTGAAATTCTTCATCAGTAAAAAAATGGTACTATGAAATACTCAAATCAAAAAGACAAGTAGTTTCTTTCTAGGATATAGAAGTAGTTAATGTCACTCAATAAAAATTAAACAAAATAGCACATTAGGAAAATGAACAAAATTGAATGTTTCACAAAAATGATTTAAATTTGTAAATGCATATTTATGTTCAAAACATATCCATGGACCATTATTCCCTAAAATACTGGTATTACAAATGCTAAATTTTCTATCATCAGTTTTAAAATGGAAGGGATCTCAATTTATTATATACAATGTCTGATTCACTGATATGAATACATATATATATAATACATATGATATAATATATTATATATGGGATATATACTTATATGTAAGTGTACATACAGTTATATATGAAATTTTCAGGATTATATTTAAAATATAGTAGCCCTATGCAATATAAAAATTTAACATAAAAATAACATTTTAAAATTATGTGTGTGTTACATTTCAAAATTTCAATACTTACATATCTTGCTGATATACAAGAGTGTGAAGCAGGATTTGAGAGAATTGGTATAATGAAGCCTTAACAGGAAATGTACTTTTATTTTCTATATACGAATTTTCCATGATAAAGTAATTCTCTGTGTTATTTAATCCCCCAGGTCAGAAGAGTATTTAACATGGGACATGTGCTCATCTATGTTTCAATGGAAAGTATAAATAAATCATGAGCAGAGAAAAAGAATAAGAAACATGCATAGAAAAAAGAGTATTTTTTCTCCTTCATAAGTTAGGAGACTTTATCTTCTGTCTTTTCAGTCTCTTGAGGATCTGGTCAAGTCTGGGACTGAAAAGCAGATGCACAGTGTGTGGAAGGAAGCCTCACCCAGGAACATGAGCAGCATACTGGCTACACTGATGACAACAGGTCACCAGTCTCTGTGTTAGAAAAAGATGTACTGGTGTTAGAAGAAAACAAGATAGGATCAGCTTTAAGATAGAAAATTAATTTACTTATTATTGTTCAGTTATCATTACATATGCCCCTTAAGAAATTAGTATAAATATATAGAATTATAAAGATATAGAATTATTCCAACTCTCTCTCTCCTCTCTTTCTTCTCTCTCTCTCTCTCTCTCTCTCTCTCTCTCTCTCCTCTCCTCTCCTCTTTCCTCTCTCTCTCCTCTCTCTCCTCCATGTGCATAGAAGTAATGACTACCCAAGATGATAAGATTTTAAGTATCAGAACTTGATTTATAAGTATCATTTTCTGTTTTCTTTAGTAATCCTTGATGTCATTATCAAAATATTAAACAAATAAATCAGAAGCCATTGGAAATAGAATGGACATTTGGTTGTAGAAAGCAAAAATAACATGCCATATCTTATTAGGTCAGAGAGTAAAGAAGCTATGAGCATGTAACAAGACACCTGAACCCTTCATAATGGCTTTATCCTTAGGTGAGTTGAGGCAAATATAACTGTAATATAAAATTTGACAATCGGTTAACATGCAATGAATAAAATATATTTTATTTAGGATTCCAGAGTGATGCAAATAATTCAGTATATGAATAAATAGCAGGTAAGAAAAACAAAGTGGTTGGTGATATATATAGTGCTCTGCTTTAAATTTTAACCTTGTAGTGAGGCAGAAGAATGTCTACCTCACACTGACAGAAGTGATGGGGAATTGTTCCTAAGTATGAGATACAAGGTTGATAGAGAAAATTTAATAAAATGCTAATATCACAGTGTCTGACTGAGAGACAATATGAAATAAATCACATGTTTATCTCCTTAGATGGAGAAAAAGCATTGGACAAAATGCAAAACTCCTACATGTTAAAAGTATTGGTGGGATCAGGAATTCAAGGCCCATTTCTAAACATAATAAAAGTAATATACAGCAAAACTACAACCAATATCAAATTAAATGGAGAGATACTTGAAGCAATCCCACTAAAATCAGGGGACAAGACAAGGATGATCTCTCTCCCCATATCTATTCAATATAGTATATTCAATATAGAAGTGCTAGCTAGAACAAAAGACAACAAAAAGAGATCAAGGAGATAAAAGTTGGCAAAGAAAAAATAAAGATTTTACTATTTGTAGATGATGTTATAGTATACATAAGTGACCCCAGAAATTCTACCAGAGAATTTCTCCAGCTGAAAAACAACTTTATCCAAGTGGCCTGATTAAAATTAACTCAAATAAATCAGTAGTCTTCCTTTATACAAATGACAAACAGGAGAAATTAGGGAAACAACTCCCATCACAATAGCCACAAATAATATTACATATTTTGGTGTGACTCTAACTAAACAAGTGAAAGATCTGTATGACTTCAAGTTCCTCAAAAAAGAAATTGAAGAAGTTCTCAGAATATAGAGAAATCTCCTATGCTTATGGATTTGCAAAATTAACATAGATAATGGCCAGCCTACTAAAGGCAATCTACAGATTCAATGCAATTTCCATCAAAATTCCAACACAATTCTTCAAATTCATCTGGAAAGGCAAAAAACCCAGAATAGCAAAAACAATTCTTAACAATTCTCTCATTTTGTACTCCACATGTTATTTCATGCACATTATCGTACAAAAATCCACAAGTCACTTTTATTTTAAAAAACTATTAGGAGGGGGCACATTTTCGCTCCAGTGACTGTGCAGGCAGGTACGGCCAGGAGTGCAGGGAACACAGGAGTGACAGAGCAGCTAGAACCCCAATCTATAGACAGAAGCTGCTGACCCCCTTGTTTGAAATATGGTAAAGCTGGAAAAACCTGAGTAAGAGGGGACTAGCAGTCTCAATTGATCTGGACCCCCTAAATCTCTCAAACACTGGACCACCAACCAGGCAGCATTCACCATTTGATATGAGGTCCCTAACACATATGCAGCAGAGAACTGCTGCATCTGGGTTTAGTCAGAGAAGATGCACATAACCCTCAAGAGACCGGAGCCTCCAAGCTCCAGGCTCCAGGTCTGGTGGACTTGGGGTTAGGGATTAGGGATCTTTGTGTCAATAGGAGTGTGCGGGAAAGTATGGGATGTGGAACAGTCAGGAGGGCACACCAGGAGGGGAATAAAATCTGGAATGAATGAATGAATGAATGAATGAATAAATAAATAAATAAATAAATAGATAAATAGATAAATGATAAAAAATTAAAAAAGAAAGCTTAAGCTGGAGAAAAGAGGTGAGTATTAAAAAACCAACTATAATTATTAAATAAATGTATAAAATTATAGAGTATTTTTTGTTGCTATTACAAAATATTTGATAAAGGTCTTTTCAACTCTCAGTTTAAGAAAGAAAATAGTTGATTACAGCAGGGAAGACATCCTATGAGAGCATGAGGCAGCTGGTCACACTGCACCTGCAGCCAGGAACCAGGGCATGGATAGCAAGTAACACCTAGTCATAAACCTAAGCCTGTCTTCCAGTCAGAATACTCAAGCTTCCAAAGGTTTCATAAATTTATAAAATAATGCCATCCATCACCTGGGGACCTCATGACCAAACAAATAAACAAATAGAAGACATTTACCACTCACACAAAACCATCAGCCATATGGAAACAGAGCTTTGATCTGAATTGATAAATTGTAAATAATAAATTTATATTTGACCTGTGTCTTCATCTTGGAAACAGATAATGTATTTTATAACAATATGCGTGATTAGAATAATATAGAAAAGTTGTGAGACAAATATTAAACAGCAAGATATTTACATAATTATATTACTTCATTAATTGGAAATTTAAATATGATTCTGAATGAAAACTAAGTAAAGTTCATACAAATGATGGTTTGTGTTCATCCTATAGTTATATATAACTATGTAACAAGATAAGCCTGTGTTACAATTCACAGCTAAGAATAAATGAACTGAAATTTTATTTTTCTATTTAAATATCTTAATATTTAAATTAGTTCCAAGTAATGTACATTACTGGAAAATTTTTGGAAGGAAATATGTTAGAAATTTGCAGGCTTCAGCCACACCAATAATGAGATTTGAGATAAAAGAAATAGATGTGACAATAACTCGGAAATACACAAATACAAGTTAGAGTCCTAAAATGGTTGCCATGGAAGCAAGCTTCCTTTACTCTATGCTTTGGGTCCTTTTAGAACAATCTTTTATGTTTTGCTCTCAGATCATGTTTGGGTGTTTTCCCTCCCATATCTCACTGCAAACAGTTAATGAGAATATGTAGTACACATACAATTTTAGAACCGTGTTTATTAACAAAGGTATTTTCCTCAGATTTCATGTCTTATTGCTTCATTGTAGGTAGGTTCAATCTTTTCTTTGCTCCTGTGAAGTTATTTTTCTGCATCTTCTAATCTCCTCATCAGCTCCAGGCAAAAGTAAGAAAAGAGGGGACAGACTTTCCTTGTGTAAGGGCTGCTCCCGTGACTAGTGCTTAAATCAGTAAGTGTAGAAAAAGCAGGTCTGTTTATTATCCCCAATGCCCTTTCTGAGTCCCTAAAAGGCTGGAATTGTAGCATGCATCCCCCCTGTCGCTTACATCTCAATTTTATGTGTTCTTGCTTTTACGGGGTATTAAATTGCTTAATTAAATTTTACTGGTTTATTCTGCTTGCTCATTCATATCCTACTTAATCCAGCCTACAACATTTTCTTTCTTTAAATGAACACATGAAATCTTATGATGTAATTTTAGAGGTGCCTTTTACCTGTGAAATGGATATGTGGTTAAATGTATATAGTGCCATTGGTTGAGAAAGAGAGAGAGAGAGAGAGAGAGAGAGAGAGAGAGAGAGAGAGAGAGAGAAAGAGAGAGAGAGTCTTGTTGGCTATGAGAGTATAAAGGTCATAAACAATGTTAGCAATGTAGGCATTTAGTGAAGCTCTTGTAGAGGAAAATATGGCATTATGGTTTATTTATAAGCTTTGTCTCAGCCTACAGATAAGGATTTCCTAAACCAAAAAAAAAAAAATGTGCATGCACCGCTCCTAAATGAATTTACCTATTTATGCTGTGGATGAAGGCAATGTACTGTTTTCTTCATTAGAATTCCATTTTAATTGAGAGTGGCGGGGACAAAAGTATGGAGTTGTTGCATTCACCCACCATTTATTTTAGTACTGTTTTCATCCGTCTCAATGGATTAATGTCCATACTGCTCTACTGAGACAAATGTATACATTTAGATTACTTAAGATAACATCACTGCTGCTTCTTCAGGTGATACAAACTGACTACAACTTTGCCAAACCTTTATGGCAATCATCACTGACCGTTTTTGTGGTACTGAACTATGCCTCAGTTTGATCAATTTTCAAGCCTTTCAATAACTCATGCTTACCCTTAGGTCCACTGTTTGTATTAGTAATATACTTAAAATTAAGAAAGATATATGACATTTTTCTGTCCAGGCACCTCACTAAATGCAATGTTATTTTTTATTTCCATCTATTACATATGAATTTCATATTATTATTCTTTCCAGCTGAAGAGTAACCATTAGTATACAATAGCCTCAATTCCAAAGTATACATGTACCATCCATTCATCAGCTGAAGCATGTTTAAGTTGTATCTATTTCCTAGCTACAGCAACTAGAGAGGTAAGGAACATAAGCAAGTATCTGTGTGTCAGAATGTTGAATCCATGGGGAAAATGATAAAGAGTAATTTATCTGGATCATACAGAAGCTGTATGCTTAGCTTTTTAAGAAGTCTCCACTGGTGCTCAGTGGTTGTACTGGTTTGAAATCTCAACAATAGTAAATAAGGTCTTTTCCCTTGCTCTACATCCTCACTGGTAATTTTATTGTGATTTGTTTCTTGAATTCTGAGATGCATAACTTCAAAAATTATATTCTTCAGGGGTGAAATAAAATGTTAAAAGCATTTTAATTTGCATTTCTCTAATTGTTACAGATATCAAATGCTTTTAAAGGTGTTCCTTTAACCATTTTTGATTCCTCTTTTAAGAATTCTCTGTTCATTCATTGGCATCCAACCAATGGACAGAAGCTACTGTCCCTTGTCGTTGAATGAGGGGAAGGCTGAAGAAGCTGAGGAGGAGGGCAACCTTGTAGGAGGACCAGCACACACAATGAACCTGGACCCCTGAGATCTCTCAGACACTGGACCACCAACCAGGCAGCACGCACTTTCTGATATGAGGCTCTGAACACATATACAGCAAAGGACTACTGGGTCTGGGTTCAAGCAGAGAAGATGCACCTAACCTTCAAGAGATTGGAAGCCCCAGGGAATTTAGAGGTCTGGTGGGGTGGCAGTGGGGAGGGGAGGGACATCCACCCCTGTCAGAATGTAATTTTTGAAGGGAGACAGGGGTGGGGAGGTGGTATGGGATGTAGAAGAGTTGGAGGGTTGATGAGGAGGGAAATAAAATCTGGAGTGTTTTATATATATATATATAATATATATATATATATATATGATTTTTAAAAAATAACTTATTTTCAGTTCTTTATGCATTCTATATAATAATTCTTTATAAGATATGGCAAAATATTTGTAAGATATGGAGAAACATGGCAAAATTTCTCACAGTCTATGGACTCCTTGTCATTTACTTGATTGCTTCTTTTACTGTACAGATGTTTTTTAAATTTTATAATGTCACTTGGCAATTTCTGGAATTCCAGAGGACCTGGAATCCTAGTTAGAACATTTTTTCCTATACCTATATCTTGTAGTAGTGTACTACTTATATTTTCTTTGAATAACCTCAGGTTTTTGCATTTTACATGTAGGTCTTTTAGGTGCATTCACTTTTTGGAATTGTTTTTTATGCTTAGTGATGAACACATAAACCAATAAAATTTCAATTGCATTCTAAATACTTATCTTATATACACAGATAGGTCTAACGTTTACCCCTCAACAAAGATTATTTGAGTGGCAAACTTAGTTCCAGGACATTCACAATTGGTCATACAGCTTACTGTGTGATGTGTAACTTCAAATATTGCATCTACAATACAACCAAATCTTAGATAACATCTAAAAGAAAGAGAAGATTGTAGGTGCCTGAGACTTGGAGCATCCTTTGCAAGATAGCTTTTCTTAGGCATGGCAGAGAGAGACCACTCCCATTAACATTTAACAATATGCTTTCCTAAAGAAGACCAGCAAAATGATAATATCTGCTGACATGCCAACATTGAAAGCAGAGTCTTATAAGACTCCATGGATATAATGTATTATAAGTTATGGATAATGAATTACAGGCAGAGGCCACCAGGCTACCCTGCCTTTGCAACAACAGCAGCAGAAGCCAGTACAAGGCACAAATCTGTGATGGAGAAACAAAAACTATAGAAAGGCAGTACATACACACCGTGGACAGAGGCTGAACTGGAAAAGCAAAGAGATGCCATCTCTGTGAGGACTGAGCTGATGTGAGTTGCCTACCCTGACATGGGGCTGTCTAGATCCTTTTGGATACTGAGGGTCATATCTGGATACAACTGCAGCCAAGCTCTGTGTTGATATCTGTGGCCCATATTTCCACCAAAGACCATGCAGATATCCAAGGTCTGCCATGCAGACCATGGGGTTTGTTACTGCCACGGGCCATCACCGGAGTCTGTGGTGATATCCACAGTTGATGCTGCCTCTGAGGGCCTTGTCCGGCTCTACAGCACATGGCTATGTTCATGTGTATGTTCCACATTGCCAGAAGCCATGTGGAAGCCCGTGATCTGAGCTCCTGCTGACTCTATAGAGCAAGGAAGTCATTTTCACAGTGAATATTGATGATTACAAACACAAGGTTAAGAAACAGCGACATAGAAGGCTTCTGTGACACCTCCTACTCTCATCCCACCTCACATCCCCTCAACAAATGTAACAGTCTAAAGAGGAAGCCATGGAAGAGAAATCTTTAAAGGTGTGAAAAATACCCTGAAGTAAGCTCTCCCATAGTTGATGCCTTCTAGTGAAGATGAGAGAAGGGAAAGACTCAATTCTATTTTAAAGACTCCCTCTTTAAAAGGGAGGCCATTGAGACATTGATCATGCAACAGTGAATACATAAATCACACACATTGGACTTTTTTTCAAATTTTTATTTTCTATATTCTATGTTTACATTCCAAAGGCTTTCCCCTTTCCCAGTCCCCCCTCCCTATGTCCCATAGTTCCTCTCCCCCCAACTATTCCCCAATCATTGGACTTTTTAAAATTATTTTCTTTCAGGGGAGGAGATCACAAGGGACTTGGAAGGACTGAGAAATGAGTATGATCGAGAAGCATGATGTGAAATTTACAAAGAATCAACAAAATATTATTTGTAAAAAAAATTACAGATAATGTCTGTTGATGGAAAGATATTCAGCCATCAGAGATTAGTTCCACCTTAACAAATTATCCCACCCCAAAAGGCCAGACCTAAACACACAGACATAAGTAACACTGAATTAACTCAACAAGACCTATATGTTTCCATAGTGTATAGACAGTACACTAGGGGTGAGACACATAGGAGTTATAGAAATGGAAGTGGGAAGGGGAGAAAGGGTTAAATAAAGTATACATTTAAGACATTCTGTCAAATAATTAAAAAATACTTATCCTTTCTACAATTGAGCATGCATGTAACTTGTGCATTGGAGAGTATTGATAAAGGAGTTCAAACTTTTTCTCTGAGATGCTATTAAGGAAAATGATAATATATATACTTATAAGTACAATAAAATATAAGAAAAATATAAGTAGGGAATGTTTCTAGTTGCAAGGTTCAAGCTGAAGCTGTATTTAATGTTTATACTTATAAGTTTCATATGAACACTTAAGAAAATACACTTATAGATAGATTTGCTTCTAGTTTCAAGGTTAAAATAAAAACTGCATTTAATTTTAAATTAAATGAATTTTTAAATTAAATAGACCTCATTTGCATCTATGTGCATTAGTTTCTAATTTGTAAAATTACAATCCTCACTATAGCTGTATACTTATAATACCCATATGCGCTAATATGTGTTTAAGGCATGCTCTAATGTTGATTGAATCTCATTTTACTCATGCATTTAATGTTTTATAGCCTTAAATGTTGGATGGTCCATAGGTGGTCGTTTAATTTAGTACTTTTCTGTTGCAACTGTTATCTCATTCCTACTAGATCTGCTGTTTCCTTGTGTGAGGTACAGAATAGAAAAAATGGGGTCTGATTTTATTTTCTATGAGCATCTGTTAATAAGGACGGGTATGGTAACTGAGAGTCAGAATACAGATAATCTATTACTGATTCTGCTTAATTTTTTGTTGCTCTATTCTGGGCAGCTGGAAGATGATTAGAGTTATCTAGGGCAAGAATCTATGTAGTGTGAAAGTAGCTATGAGGGCTCACAGAAGAACGAATGACTAGAATATAAGAATAAACTTTAACATATTAATTGGCTATACTCCAGGTTTCCTTATGAATACTGATCCTTATTTTTCTAAATGTTATAATCACATGGCCACAATCCAGGCAATCTTTTGTATAGAATTAGGGTCATGCCATATTAATGCTTATTATTCTTTTCCATATAATTTCATTATGCCCCGTTGTATCAAAGCTTTCTTTTCTTCATCAAAACCGAAACTACATTTTATTTTGCGATGATGAAGAAAATTTCTAACCATTTAAATTATCATCTCATTCTTTTCTCCAGATTTTGTTTGTTTTCTAAGAATATATTCCGGGCCTGCTGCCAGTAAGGCAATGTTTAGTCAGCACTGTGAGGTAAAATATTGACTTAAGTAAATACTTTGCATTTATTAGAAGTAGAAGAAAACACAGCACCTGAAAACTGGAGCTGGGTAGTCACCACTCAACTAGTTTCTCCACACACAGGACCTTTCATTTCCAACAACACAGTAAAATCTCCTCATAAACAACACAATGGACACGTGCAATGTAGCATGTGCACCGTTACTTTTTTCATGGGCATTCAGTTTGAAATTTTCTCTAGATCTTACTAAGTGTATTGTAACACACAAAGTGAAAATTTTAGAATTTCTGATCACTTTCTCAAACCATTAATTATTGTGTTTTCAAATTTATATATGTAACAATATTAATGATTCTGTTATCATTTCTTGTAGTTTTAACATAATATTTTTCTAATTTACTATAATTTTCCTTCTCCATTATTCCAGTTACCTACTTTCTAGAGTTCTAGATTTTCAAAATACCTCTGTGAGATTTCTAAACCATAGTAATTGTAATTCAGGATATAGTATACATGTGTACCTAGTACATGTACACAAATCTCTACTGTTCTATCAAATAGAAAGCACTTGAATCTCTCTCTCTCTCTCTCTCTCTCTCTCTCTCTCTCTCTCTCACACACACACACACACACACACACACACACCTTGTATGCATACATTCTCACAAATACCCTCTGTATTCTTTTCCTATAGTATTCTCTGGATGAATAAATGTCTCATTTATTGGCAAGGCACATAATTTTGAAATTAAACTCAGTTTATGACCACTGGTATGTTCTCTCTATGGTTGACCAAAGTCTTGTAACTGAGATGTGTCTCATACTGGGAACTTACAAATTATAGACCTTTTTTAAATTTGTTTCAGGTAAGTATTGAAACTTCAGATTTTAATGAAGAGATAGCATTATTTATGGATTGAGTACTACACTTATAAAAATATCCCCAAAATCTCTACTAAGCCATCTATCAGAATTTATCACTTTGCACTTTCTATTTCACTGGCTCATCTCCAGCTACCTTATCTCTTTCATTCTATTATTATTGTTATTATTATTATTATTATTATTATTATTATTATTATTATAGTTATGTCACTGGCACCTCCTTTTACATATATGTTTTTTACTTATTTAGTATTTATTCAAAAGCTTTTACCCTAGTCTCTTCTTACATATTTTTCTCTTTCTTTCTTTCTTTCTTTCTTTCTTTCTTTCTTTCTTTCTTTCTTTCTTTTTTTTTTGTTTTTTGAGACAAGGTTATTCTGTGTAGCCCTGGCTATCCTGGAACTCACTCTGTAGACCAGGCTGTGCTCAAGCTCAGAAATCTGTCTGCCTCTGCCTCCCTAGTGCCTCTTCTTACATCTTATAGTCAGCCATTTGAAATGTTTGTCTGGAAGTTTTCAGAGTATGCTCCTTGGGGTTCATTACTATGGAATTGGTCATTTTGATGGAAGGATATAATGTCAAGGTTTCCTGTTTTACCTTTGTTGCTGCACTGGGCCTTGAACATTCTAAACTGGCAGTTGAGTCTTGTTTGTTTCCTTTTGTTCAAATCACATTACTTTTTTCAGTGGTAGCATGTTCAAAGATTAAGAGAGGCCAAAGTCAGAACACTGTTGTGAATTCTTTCCTCTGTGGCCCTGGTACGGAGTGCTGCAGAAGTGGGCTCCACAGAGGACAAGACAAGTGTGACGTTCTGGAGTCGCTGGGTGACTTGTGATGTTAGGAACAGCGAAGCTTGTCTGTGGTCACTGGGAAGCAAATTCCTAGAGTTGCCAGGCAATCTATCAATTCTTACATCCCTTAGATCACAACGTCCATTAATCAACTTCAAAAACTTTTTGATCAAACTGGACCATATTGAAACAGCTCTCTGAGGAGGAAAGTTAAGGGTTCTTTGGAAAGTCAGTTGTGTCGGATGGTGTTTTGCTGAAGCAAAGACAGGAAGAATGTTTTGTGGAATCAGACACAGATGAAAGGATGTTCTGCTAAAGCAAGCACATAAAAGGGCATGCAATGAAGGGTTCTTCATTAATAACACACATGTATTGGTCTGCCTTACATTGTGAAATTGAGCGCCATTTGTTATGACTCCATAGCGGGAAATGCCCCACAAAACTTCTGGTGGTGTGCTACAGTTTCTTGCTGCTTCCCTAGACTCAGACTGTTTGGCCGAATGATGTCAGCTGAGGCAAGACATGTGGTGGTACAAGACCAGTGAGGGATACATGATGTTTACAGGGAGGATAATCAGAATTCAGAGGACAGCGACAGAGGCTTGAGCTTGGGCTTCCTGGTAGAGCTCCTGCAAGGCTTGCTGATGCTCACTACACTGTTTGCTAAGAGAGGCATAGCAGAGTTTTCCTGGCATTCCTGTTGGCCCTGGTCCAAACTGCTGACTCGCACCAAGGCTGAGGACTAGATGTCTCTGCTAATTAGTGCCACTGCTGCTGATTCGTATTTGCTATCCTGATTCTACTGAACTGGACTGCTAATATATCCATAAAATGCTTGCTAGTGGATCAAGCTGCTGCTGCTCACCTGTGACCTGAATATGTAGCCTTTCTATTTTAATATGCCCTAATCAGCTCAAAGGCCAGGCTACTTCCTAACCTCCACCTAGCTAATGTGCACGCCTCTGGTATTCCCAAGTTATTACTTAGTAAAATCTATATCTCATCTTTGCTGCCCCAGATCCAGACCTGCACCTCCTCATCCCGACTGTGTTCCTTGAATCCTACATGATAACTATCTCTCTGTTTTCTGTACCTCTCAAGCTTGGTGTCTCTCTTCCTTCCCTGGCATGGCAGCTGTATCCTCACTCTTCCTTGGTCCAATGCCCACGAAGCCTAAAAGCCCTGCATTTGTCTCCCTGCCCAGCCATTGGCCGCTAGCATCATTGTTTACTGATGAAAACCAACTGGGTTCCTAAGTTACTTACCTGTGGACATGTAGATTCTCATGCAGTTTTGGGGACCATATTAATACATGTGGCATTAGACCAAATCCACAACACTATCCAGCTGATTTTCTGACAAGCCAAGTAGGATTTGCTCTAAAGATCCATTTCTAGATACGTCCTCTCACCCCATTTCCTTTCTTTTCCACTACCACTGGTGAGTGGTGGTCTAGTAGGATGGTTAAAGCACTGAAGACTCATAATGAAAAGTAGAATTTGAAGAAAATTAAAGTTACAGATCTCTACCCTGAAAAAGGTAGTGTCTTAGTTAGGGTTTTACTGCTGTGAACAGACACCATGACCAATGCAAGTTTTATAAAAAGACAACATTTAATTGGGGTTGGCTTACAGGCTCAGAGGTTCAGTCCATTGTCATCAAGGTAGAAACATGGCAGCATCCAGGCAGGTATGGTGCAGGAGGAGCTGAGAGTTCTCTCTCTTCAACTGAAGGCTGCTAGTGGAAGACTGACTTCCAGGCAACTAGGGTAAAGGTCTTAAGCCCACACCCACAGTGACACACCTACTTCAACAAGGCCACACCTCCTAATAGTGCCACTCCCTGGGAAAAGCACATACAAACCATCACATTCCACTCCCTGGCCCGCATAGGCTTGTTCAAACATGAGTCTATGGGGGCCATACTTAAACATAGCATAATGCAAAATACATTCAGTCCAACTTCAAAAGTCCCTGTAGTCTATAGCAGTCTCAACAGTGTTAAAAGTCCAAACTTCAAGGTCCCTTTTGAAATTCATCCAATCACTTAACTGTAATCCCCCAAGCAAGACAGGAAACCAGCTGGGAAAAGTCCAAACTCTGCATCTCCATGTATGATGGCAAAGCAGTCTTCAGATATTCAACTCCTTTTTCATCTTTGTTGACTGCAACAAGGTTCTTTCTCCTGGGCTTGTTCCACTCCCTGTTAGCAGCTTTCCTTGGCAGGCATCTTCTGGCTCTGGCATCTTTAACATCTTGGGTACCCCAAGTCAATTTCAGCTTCACAGCTTCTTGTTCCAATGTCTGAGATCCACACATGATCTTCTGTGTATTTCTAAAGAGCTGGTGTCACTTCTCCAGCTCTGCCCTTTGTAACACTCTAAGTTCAGATTGATCCACTCCACTGCCACTGCTGTTCTTGGTGGTCATCCCATGGTACTGGCATCTCCGATATGCTAGGGTCTTCCACTACAACTATAATTCACCAAAGCCTCTCATAGGCTCACTTCGTAGTACCAAGCCTCAACTCCTTTGTATGACCCCTTCAGTCCTGGGCTGTCAATTACAACTGAGGGTACACTTTCACCAATGGCCTTTCATGGCCTCTCACAGTACCAAGCCTCAGCTGTTCTTCATGATGCCTTCATGCCTTCAAAACTAGTACCACCTGGATGATTCTTAGACGTTACCAAGTACAGCTGTAGCATGATGTACAACCTTAGCTATCTTTAGAATACAGCTTCTTTGTGCTCTCAGAAAACACTTCCTATATTTCACCTCAGTGATGCTGGTCTTTTTTTTTCTTTTTTTTTTATTGTATATATTCTATATTTACAATTCATTTCCCTTTTTCTGGTTCCCCACCCCCAAAGGTCCCACATGTCCTTTTCCCTCCCCCTGCTCTCGCATCCACCCCCACCCACTTTACTGTTCTTGTACTCTCCCACAATGATGTTTTGGTCCATTCTAGCACCAGTGTCCACTCCTTTCTTCTTGTGAGACATCACTTGATATGTGATTTGTGTCTTTGGTGTTCCAAGCTTCTAGGCTAATATCCACTTATCAGTGACTGTATACCATGGGTATTCTTTTGAGACTGGATCACCTCACTTAGTATGACATTCTCCAGCTCCATCCATTTCTCTAAGAATTTCATGAATTCATTGTTTCTAATGGCTGAATAGTACTCCATTGTGTATATATACCACATTTTTTGTATCCAATCCTCTGTTGAGGGACATCTGGGTTCTTTCCAGCTTCTGGCTATTATATATAAGGCTGCTATGAACATAGTGGAGCATGTATCCTTATTGCATGCTGGTGAATCTTCTGGGTATATTCCTAGGAGTGGTATGGCTGGGTCCTCCGGAAGTATCACGCCCAGTTTTCTGAGGAACCGCCATACTGATTTCCAGAGTGGTTGTACCAGCTTGCATTCCCACCAGCAGTGGAGGAGTGTTCCTCTTTCTCCACATCCTTGCCAACACCTGATGTCTTCTGAGTTTTTAATCTTAGCCATTCTGACTGGTATGAAGTGAAATCTCAGGGTTGTTTTAATTTGCATTTCCCTAATGACTAGTGATGTTGAACATATTTTAAGATGTTTCTCAGCCATCCGAATTTCTTCAGGTGAAAAGTCTCTGTTTAGCTCTGTACCCCATTTTTGGATAGGGTTATTTGGTTTTCTGGGGTCTAACCTCTTGAGTTCTTTGTATACATTGGAGATTAGCCCTCTGTCGGATGTGGGGTTGGTGAAGATTTTTTTCCCAATTTGTTGGTTGCCGATTTATCCTTTTGACAGTGTCTTTTGCCTTACAGAAACTTTGTAGTTTTATGAGGTCCCATTTGTCTATTCTTGTTCTTAGAGTATAAGCAATTGGTGTTCTGTTCAGGAATTTTTCCCCTGAGCCGATGTCTTCAAGGGTCTTCCCCAATTTCTTTTCTATTAGTTTTAGTGTGTCTGGTCTTATGTGGAGATCCTTGATCCACATGGATTTGAGTTTAGTGCAAGGAGATAAGAGTGGATCAATTCTCATTCTTCTGCATGTTGACCTCCAGTTGAGCCAGCACCATCTGTTGAAAAGGCTATCTTTTTTCCACTGGATGTTTTCAGCTCCTTTGTCAAAGATCAATTGGCCATAGATGTGTGGGTTCAATTCTGGGTCTTTGATCCTATTCCATTGATCCGCTTCCCTGTCACTGAACCAATACCATGCAGTTTTTAGTACCACTGCTCTGTAATATTGCTTGAGGTCCGGGATATTGATTCCCCCAGAAGTTCTTTTGCTGTTGATGATAGTTTTAGCTATCCTGGGTTTTTTGTTATTCCAGATGAATTTGAGAATTGCTCTTTCTAGCTCTATGAAGAACTGAGTTGGGATTTTGATGGGGATTGCATTGAATCTGTATATTGCTTTGGGCAAGATTGCCATTTTGACTATATTAGTCCTGCCAACCCCCTAGCATGGAAGATTTTCCCATTTTCTGATGTCTTCTTCAATTTCCCTCTTCAGAGACCTGAAGTTTTTGTCGAATAAATCTTTCACATGTTTGGTTAGCGTCACTCCAAGATACTTTATATCATTTGTGGCTATTGTGAAGGGTGTCATTTCCCTAATTTCTTTCTCGGCCTGCTTATCCTTCGTGTATAGGAAGGCTACTGATTTACTTGAGTTGATTTTATAGCCAGCCACTTTGCTGAAGTTGTTTATCAGTTGCAGGAGTTCTCTGGTGGACGTTTTTGGGTCACTTAAGTAAACTATCATATCATCTGCAAATAGTGATAGTTTGACTTCTTCCTTTCCGATTTGTATCCCTTTGACTTCCCTCTGTTGTCAAATTGCTCTAGCTAGTACCTCAAGTACTATATTGAAGAGATATGGCGAGAGGGGACAGCCTTGTCTAGTCCCTGATTTTAGAGGGATTGCTTCAAGTTTTTCTCCGTTTACCTTGATGTTGGCTACTGGTCTACTGTATATTGATTTTACTATGTTTAGATATGGGCCTTGAATTCCTGTTCTTTCTAGGACCTTTAGCATGAAAGGATGCTGAATTTTGTCAAATGCTTTTTCAGCATCCAATGAGATGACCACGTGTTTTTTTTCTTTGAGTTTGTTTATGTAGTGGATTACGTTGATGGATTTCCGTATATTGAACCATCCCTGCATCCCTGGGATGAAGCCAACTTGATCATGGTGAATGATCGTTTTGATGTGTTCTTGGATTCGGTTGGCAAGTATTTTGTTTAGTATTTTTGCATCGATATTCATAAGAGAAATTGGCCTCTAGTTCTCTTTCTTAGTTGGATCTTTGTGTGGTTTTGGTATCAGGGTAATTGTGGCTTCATAGAATGAGTTGGGTAGTGTTCCTTCTGTTTCTATTTTGTGGAATAATTTGAAGAGTATCGGTATCAGGACTTCTTTGAAGGTCTGATAGAATTCTGCACTAAAACCGTCTGGTCCTGTGCTCTTTTTGGTTGGAAGACTGTCTATGACCCCTTCTATTTCTTTGGGGGTTATGGGTCTGTTTAGACGATCTATTTGATCCTGGTTTAATTTTGGTATTTGGTAACTGTCGAGGAAATTGTCCATTTCCTCCAGATTCTCCAGTTGTGTTGAGTATAGGTTTTTGTAGTAGGATCTGATGATTTTTTGAATTTCCTCAGTTTCTGTTGTTATATCTCCCTTTTCATTTCTAATTTTGTTAATTTGAATACTGTCTCTGTGCCCTTTAGTAAGTCTGGCTAGGGGTTTATCTATCTTGTTGATCTTCTCAAAGAACCAGCTCCTGGTTTTGTTGATTCTTTGTATGGTTCTCTTTGTTTCAACTTGATTGATTTCAGCCCTGAGTTTGATGATTTCCTGTCTTCTACTCCTCCTGGGTGAAATTGCTTCTTTTTGTTCCAGAGCTTTCAAGTGTGCCATTAAGTTGCTAGTATATGCTCTCTCCTGTTTCTTTCTGGAGACACTCAGGGCTATGAGTTTTCCTCTAAGCACTGCTTTCATTGTGTCCCATAGATTTGGGTATGTTGTGCCTTCATTTTCATTAAGTTCTAAGAATTCTTTGATTTCTTTCTTTATTTCTTCCTGGACTAAGGTATCATTGAGTAGAATATTGTTCAGCCTCCAAGCGTATGTAGATTTTCTGTTGTTTTTGTTGCTATTGAAGAACACTCTTACTCCATGGTGATCTGATAAGAGGCATGGGATTAGTTCGATCTTTTTATATTTGTTGAGATCTGTCTTGTGTCCAATTATATGGTCAATTTTGGAGAAGGTACCATGAGGGGCTGAGAAAAAGGTATAGTCTTTTGCTTTAGGGTGAAATGTTCTATATATATATCTGTTAAATCCAATTGCTCCAAAGTTTCGATGAGTTTCTCCGTGTCTCTGTTTAGTTTCTGTTTTCCTGGTCGGTCCACTGTAGATAGTGGAGTATTGAGGTCTCCCACAATCATTGTGTTAGGTGCAATGTGTGCTTTGAGCTTTAGTAAGGTTTCTTTTACAAATGAGGGTGGCCTTACATTTGGAGCGTAGATGTTTAGAATTGTGAGTTCTTCTTGGTGGATTCTTCCTTTGACTAGCAGGAAGTGACCTTCTGTGTCTCTTTTGATGACTTTGGGTTGAAAGTCAATTTTATCTGATATTAAAATGGCTACTCCAGCTTGCTTCCTGTGACCATTTGCTTGCAAAATTGTCTTCCATCCTTTTACTCTAAGGTAGTTTTTGTCTTTGACTCTGAGGTGTGTTTCCTGTAAGCAGCAAAATGTAGGGTCCTGTTTCTGTATCCAGTCTGTTAGTCTATGTCTTTTTATTAGGGAGTTGAGTCCATTAATGTTAAGAGATATTAAGGAATAGAGATTATTACTTCCTGACATTTTTGATGTTATTTTTATTTTTGAGTAGTTATCTTCCTTTGAGTTTGATGGAAGAAGTTTACTGTCTTGCTTTTTCTTGGGTGCCATTCCCTTCCTTGTGTTGGAGTTTTCCTCCTATTATCCTTTGTAGAGCTGGGTTAGTGGAAAGATATTTTGTAAATTTGGTCCTGTCATGGAATATTTTGATTTCTCCATCTATGTTGATTGAGAGTTTTGTTGAGTATAGTAGTCTTGGCTGACATTTGTTTTCTCTTAGGGTCTGCATGAGGTCTGCCCAAGATCTTCTAGCTTTCATGGTTTCTGGAGAGAAGTCTGGTGTGATTCTAATAGGTCTTCCTTTATATGTTACTTGGCCCTTTTCTCTTACTGCCTTTAATATTCTTTCTTTGTTTAGTACATTTGGGGTTTTGATTATTATATGACGGGAGGTGTTTCTGTTCTGGTCCAGTCTGTTTGGAGTTCTGTAGGCTTCTTGTATATTCATGGGCATCTCTCTCTTTAAGTTAGGAAAGTTTTCTTCCATAATTTTGTTAAAGATATTTGCTGGCCCTTTAAGTTGTAGATCTTTACTCTCATCTATCCCTATAATCCTTAGGTTTGGTCTTCTCATTTTGTCCTGGATTTCCTGGATGTTTTGGGTTACAAGCCTTTTGGATTTTGCGTTTTCTTTGACTGTGGGGTCAATGGTTACTATGTTATCTTCAGCATCAGAGATTCTTATTTCTATCTCTTGTATTCTGTTGTTTATGTTTGCATCTACGACCCCTGATTTCTTCCCAAGGTTTTCTATCTCCAAGGTTGCCTCCTTTTGTGATTTCTTAGTTGTTTCTACCTCTGTGTTCAGATCTTGGATGGTTTTGCTCAGTTCCATCATTTGTTTGTTTGTGTTTTCATGTAATTCTTTAATATATTTTTGTGCTCCCTCTTTCATGACTTCTGCCTGTTGTTTCAAGTTCTCCTGCATTTCTTTAACTGATTTTCTCATTTCCTCTTTATTGGTTTCTGTCTGATGGCCCATATTCTCCTGGAGTTCTTTAAGTGTTTTTTGTGTTTGGATTGTAAGAGCTTCTACCCTATTGATGTTTCCCTGCATTTCTTTAAGAGATTTGTTTATGTCTTTTTTGTGTTCCTCTAGGAGCATCATGACCTGTGCTTTTATATCTAACTCTTGTTTTTCTGGTGTGCTGGGCTATCCTGGACTTGCTGTGGTTGGCGAATTGGGTTCAGATGGTGCCATATTGCCTTGATTTCTGTTAATAACGTTCCTACGTTTGCCTTTTGCCATCTCTTTATCTCTGGCGTTAGTTGGTCTTATTTTAGATGGCGCCCTGCTGAAAGCACAGCAAGCCTGTCCCCAGGAGACAGATCCCTTCTGGCAGCTTGTCTGTGCTGGACTATGCTCGCTCTGAGTCCAGGCCCCTGACTCCAGCTGCTAGAGTTCCGAGCTGTGCCCAGAGGTGGCCAGGTGGCCCCTTGCTGCTAGTCCGCTCAGAGAGCTGGTCCAGGCCGGTAGTCTGCACCCGTAGCTGAGCTTTCTGTGCCCGGATCTCCTGCAGAGCTAAGCTAAGCTATAACTCTGGCCATGCACCTGATTCCAGCCGCTCACTGCGTCCAGTGTGCCTGCTGTTTACGTGCAGGGGTCTAGGGCAAGATGGCTGCCCCAGCTGAAGGCTCCGTGTGACCTTGGCTGAGCTGCTGGTACCCGGCTCTGCTGATCCCTTCTGGCTGCGTTGTCTGTGCTGGACTATGCTCGCTCTGAGTCCAGGCCCCTGACTCCAGCTGCTAGAGTTCCAATCTGTGCCCCGAGGCGGCCAGGTGGCCCCTCGCTGCTAGTCTGCTCAGAGAGCTGGTCCCGGCCGGTAGTCTCATGCTGGTCTTTTCTTAATCATCACTAATTTCTTAGCTCCAGCTAACCAGCATCAATTGTTTCAGTAGTCTCCTTTTTCTCTTGAATATAAAGCCAGAGACACATGGCTGAAGCTGCTGAGTTCTGCTGCTTGCAGGAGCTGGAACATTATCACTAACTTCCTTTTTCCCAGCTCCTTCACTGCCTAAATTGGCTGTCCTGAATCTTGCTCCTTAGACTGACTTGAACTCAAGAGATCTGCATGCCTGTCTCCTAAGTACTGGGATTAAAGGTATGGTCCACCAAACCTGGATTAAAGTTTTTCTTCACCTAGAATTTACTCTGATCTAGGCTAGCCTTCAACTCAGAAATCTGGTTATCTTTGCCTCCTTGGATTAAAGGCTTGTACTACCATGCCTGGACCTAAAGTTACCTGGGTGGAATCTTGCCCCAAGGTCGCTACTCCTTTAATTCAATATCCCTGAATTCAGCTCCATTTCACTTCCTGGAGTTCCTTTAATACTCAAACTATATATTTTGTACTTTTCCTTTCTCAGCTTGCTATGTTTGTTCAAAATTCTCTTCATCAGACTTAACCAGAGAACAAAGTCTTTGTTGGGCGTTTTTGAGACTTCCTTTGCAGATGCAGTTAATATAAATCTCTTTACCTTAGCCCTAGGCAGTCTCTTCAGGCAATGGCAAAAAACAGCCATGTTCTTCACCAAAACATCACAAAAACAGTCTCTCAGCCACATTTTAAAGTTCTTCTCCACTGAAACTTCTTGGGCCGTCAGGCCTGCACAGTTCAAATGACCCTCAGCTCCACTGTCTTCCATATTCCTTCTAGGCTGGCCCATAAAGCCCCACTTAAAGCATTTATTGCTTTCCAAATCCAAAATCCCCAAATCCACATTCTTCCGAACAAAAGCATGGTCAGGCCTATCACAGCAATACCCCAGTCCCTGGTACCAACTTCTGTCTTAGTTAGGGTTTTACTGCTGTGAACAGACACCATGACCAATGCAAGTTTTATAAAAGACAACATTTAATTGGGGTTGGCTTACAGGCTCAGAGGTTCAGTCCATTGTCATCAAGGTAGAAACATGGCAGCATCCAGGCAGGTATGGTGCAGGAGGAGCTGAGAGTTCTCTCTCTTCAACTGAAGGCTGCTAGTGGAAGACTGACTTCCAGGCAACTAGGGTGAAGGTCTTAAGCCCACACCCACAGTGACACACCTACTTCAACAAGGCCACACCTCCTAATAGTGCCACTCCCTGGGAAAAGCACATACAAACCATCACAGGTAGCAAACACAACTTTGTCCTATCTCATTCATCATAATGAACTGCACTAGATTGAGCTTTCTCATAAGGAGTGTTATCCAACAAGACAAGCAATGAGAAAACAAAACTCACTGTGATCATGCCATGTTACCATCGTTGCTTGGTAAAAAGAATATTTACTAAATGAGTTAGGTGACTATCACATGGTGGTTCCAACTCACAGACAGGAGGACTATCTGTGCCACACACGCACACCTGTATGTGTGTGTGTGTGTGTGTGTGTGTGTGTGTGTGTGTATGCTGTACCTAGGCAAATGGTCATGACGTTGTTGAGCAGAGGAGGAAGACACTAGAGTCTGGACATGTGGCAGAGTGGGAATGTACAGTTCTGCAAATCCAAGACAAACGCCTTGCTGAAATTGGCTCTGAAAATCACTGGTATGAGTCACATAGGAAAGACTGGGGAGCATCCCACTAAACCGAGATTACTTAACACACCGAGCATTTGAGCAAAATTCTAGAAAATGCCACAGCAAATGGGTAAGCAGCATCACTATTGATATCATGTTCTAAATGCTAAGTACAAATCCAAGTGGAATAATTTTAAAGTAGATAAAATTTTAAACCCCAAAGGAACAAAGAATAAACGAGAAATGGAAATGCACCATAAAAATTTTAATATAAAAACATAAAAGGTAATCTGATTACTCCACAATATTGGTCACTGTCACAAATAAAGTTGAGAAAATAGAATGTTAAATGGGATAAAATAGAAGTTCGACCACAAGCCAGAAATTTCAAATGATAAAATGAAAGAACAGCAAAACAGATGTCACTTTAAATGAGCGGTTTGTCAAATGAATGGACCCACATAAGCATAGTTTCTTTTTATATATACAGAAAGGGAAAATTATGTTGCTCAAGGAAAGATGTGCTCATAAACAGACATAATTTATGTGAGTGAATGCACACACACACACACACACACACATACACACACAAATATTTTGAGGGTATAAATTTAAATCACTTAATTTTTTAAATTTTGTTTGGAAGTACTGATTCCTGGTTACAGTTTCAATGTAATAAATATAATTGAACTTTAAATATGAATTATCTGATAGTTTTTTTTAATTTATTGGTTACAAAGTAAATTTGGAGTGATATTCTTTACTTTTAGTACAATAGGAAGTAGGAAATAAGTAATTAACCCTTGTATGTTTAGTAATCTCATTTTAGTTTAAAAAGTAGAGCTTATCCTTTAGTCTCTGCTCCACACTTTGTCTCCATATCTCCTCCCATGGGAATTTTGTTCACCCTTCTAAGAAGGACTGAAGCAGCCACACTTTGGTCTTCGTTCTTGTTGAGCTTCATGTGGTCTATGAATTGTATTGTGGGTATTCCAAGTTTTTTTTTGCTAATATCCACTTATCAATGAGTGCATGCCATGTGTGTTTTTTTGTGACTGGGTTATCTAACTCAGGATGATATTTTCTAGTTCCAATCCTTTGCCTAAGAATTTCATGATGTCATTATTTTTGATAGCTGAGTAGTACTCCATTGTGTAAGTGTACCACATTTTCTGTCCATCCCATATATAGGTACTATCCAGACCTATCCAGACACTATCGTGGATGCCCAAAAGTGCTTGCTATTAGGAGCCTGATATAGCTGTCTTCTGAGAGGCTCTGCCAGAGTCTGACAAATGCAGAGGTGGATGCTCATAGTCAACCATTGGACTGAGCATAGTGTCCCCAAAAGAGGATTTAAAGAAAGGACTACAGAAGCTGAAGGAGTTTGAAACCCCAATGGAATAACAACAGACCTCCAGAACTCTAAGGGGCTAAACCACCAACCAAAGAGTACACATGGAGGGACCCATGTCTCCAGCTGCATATGTAGCAGAGGATGGCCTTGTTAGACATCAGTGTAAGGAGAGTCCCTTGGTCCTGTGAAGGCTCAATGCCCCAGTGTAGGTGAATGACAGGATGCAGAAACCAAGATGGGTAGGTGGGAGGGTGGGAGAACACTCTTGTAGAAGCAGGGAGAGGGGGGATATCATAGGTGGTTTGGGGAGCAGGAAACTAGGAAATAGAAAAACATTTGAAATGTAAATAAAGAAGTGAAACTATCATTATTTGCAGACGATATGATAGTTTACCTAAGCGACCCAAAAAACTCCACCAGAGAACTTCTACAGCTGATAAACAACTTCAGCAAAGTGGCAGGTTATAAATTTAACTCAAGCAAGTCAGTGGCCTTCTTGTACTCAAAGGACAAGCAGGCAGAGAAAGAAATTAGGGAAATAACACCCTTCACAATAGCCACAAACAACATAAAGTATCTTGGCGTAACTCTAACCAAACAAGCAAAAGATCTGTACAACAGGAACTTCAAGTCCTTGAAGAAAGAAATCGAAGAAGACCTCAGAAGATGGAAAAATATTTCTTGCTCCTGGATTGGCAGGATCAATATAGTAAAAATGGCCATCTTGCCAAAAGCAATATACAGATTCAATGCGATCCCCATCAAAATCCCAACTCAATTCTTCATAGATCTAGAAAGAGCAATTCTCAAATTCATCTGGAGCAACAAAAAACCCAGGATAGCTAAAACTATTATCAACAATAAAAGGACTTCTGGGGGAATCAATATCCCTGACCTCAAGCAGTACTACAGAGCAATTGTGTTAAAAACTGCATGGTATTGGTATAGCAACAGGCAAGCAGATCAATGGAACAGGATTGAAGACCCAGAGGTTAACCCACAGACTTATGGTCACTTGATCTTTGATAAAGGAGCCACAACCATCCGGTGGAATAAAGATAGCCTTTTTAACAAATGGTGCTGGTTCAACTGGAAGTCAACATGCAGAAGAATGCGAATTGATCCAATCTTATCTCTTTGCACTAAGATCAACTCCAAGTGGATCAAGGACCTCCACATAAAACCAGACACACTGAAACTATTAGAAAAGAAACTTGGGAAGACCCTGGAGGACTTGGGCACAGGGGAAAAGTTCCTGAACAGAACACCAATAGCTTATGCTCTAAGATCAAGAATCGACAAATGGGACCTCATAAAATTACAAAGTTTCTGCAAAGCAAAGGACACTGTCAGAAGGACAAAACGGCAACCAACAAAGTGGGAAAAGATCTTCACCAACTCCACATCTGACAGAGGGCTAGTATCCAATATATACAAAGAACTCAAGAAGTTAGACCGCAAAGAAACAAATAACCCTATCAAAAAATGGGGCACAGAGCTAAACAAAGAATTTTCACCAGAAGAAATTCGGATGGCCGAGAAACACCTTAAAAGATGTTCAACATCATTAGTCATCAGGGAAATGCAAATCAAAACAACCCTGAGATTCCACCTCACACCAGTCAGAATGGCTAAGATTAAAAACTCAAGAGACAACAAGTGCTAGCGAGGATGTGGAGAAAGAGGAACACTCCTCCACTGTTGGTGGGATTGCAAAATGGTAAAACCGCTCTGGAAATCAGTTTGGCGGTTCCTCAGAAAATTGGGCATGTCACTTCCAGAGGACCCTGGCATACCACTCCTGGGCATATACCCAGAGGATTCCCCTGCATGCAATAAGGACACATGCTCCACTATGTTTATAGCAGCCTTGTTTATAATCGCCAGAAATTGGAAGGAGCCCAAATATCCCTCAAAGGAGGAATGGATACAGAAAATGTGGTATATTTATACAATGGAATACTACTCAGCAATTAAAAATAATGAATTCATGCAATTTGTAGGTAAATGGTTAGACCTGGAAAATATCATCCTGAGTGAATTAACCCAATCACAAAAGAATGCACATGAAATGCAATCACTGATAAGTGGATATTAATGAGCCCAGAAGCCCTAAATACTCAAGACACAAATAGCAAGTCAAATCATTCCCAAGAAGAAGAAAGGAGAGGACCCTGGGCCTGTAAAGATTGCATCCAGTTTAGTAAAGAAACCGAGGGGGGAGGGGGAATTATTGGGGAACAGATGGGGGGGGGAGAGAAACTATGGGAACTATGGTGGGTGGGAACTGGGAAAGGGGAAAGCCTTTGGAATGTAAACATAGAATATAGAAAATAAAAAAAAAAAGAAAAAAAAAGAAAAAAAATCTCTACAAAAATAAAAATCTTAAAAAGAAAAAGAAAGAAAATATCTAAAAAATTAAAATTAATAGAGCTTTAAAGAAATGATTTTTGAAATAATTTTTATTCATTTGTTGAGTATTTGGAATTTTCTGCACATTCATTTCTTTACCTGTAAGCTAACAGTAATATTTCCAGCTTGCACACCCTACCATTCTACAGGGGAGGGTAATCACAGCCTGATATATATTTTTCAAAATACAGCTATAGGAATACTCTGAAAAGTTCCAATCTGCTATTTTTATTTACACAGGAAGTCCTTATAATTACATGTGACATCCCTAAATTTAGGCATGAGCTCCCAATCATCTTCTTTTCCTGACCTCCTTTTTTTCTAGGTCACTTAATCATTTTGGATAGAGTTCTTGGAACCCAAACCATTTCTTCTCATGGTAGAATTTTGACTCTAATTTTAGAATCTTGATACTCAGTAATACAAATCAGATTTTTTTCTTCAATACTCCCATTTTGTCACCACTCAGAAAATCTCAAAATCACTAACACTGTAGCTACTAGTTTAAGTTTATGATAGAAAGAATGTATGTCAGGAACAAATCACAGTGATAGTCCACCAGCCAGTGTGATGGTTCAGTAGGTAAAGGTACCTGCTGCCAAAATTAATAACCCAGTTTCAGTTTCTGGCATTTATATTGTGACAGAACTCAATCATTTTCCTCTGTCCTTTACATGTACTAGGGCACAAGAGCATCTTCACACCTATATCCAAGATAAAGAAAGGACTTTTGATTCCTGAGTATTTGACTTTTAAATAACGATTTTCAAAGGTATGCTGTTTCTTTAATACTGAAATTATGCTAGGTGACTCAGATCCTGATAGGTGCTGAGCAAAATTGATGCAACATTTCGTCTTGAGTATGCTATTTTCTTTCACTGAAGCAGTGTTGTTCTTTCAGCTTTATTCTTAGAGACATGGTAGAAATCAAAATAATTTATCATGGTACACAAAAGAATACTAAAATAATATATTTTGTTGTCTCTTCTTATAAATCATGCATCTAATAAGTTATACTTTTATATTAAAGTAGCAGTAAGATTGTTTTCACCATTTTTGAATCCATGCATTTTTTACACAATCTAAAGACACTCTTGAATAGTTTCTGAAATAGTCTGAGTCAATTTATAGTATTTTTTCTTAGAAATTCTCTTTCCAACATTTTACTTTCTCTACCATATTACCTATAGTGTGAAAGCATGGAAAAACTACAACCTATAGCTTTAGGGGGATTTATTTATTCATTAAATATTAGTTCATTCTCTACTATGTAGGAAACATTATGATATCTTTTAAATATTCAGGAAACACCCAAAGCTGAAAAGAAAAAACAAAATCAAAATTGAATTTAAACTGAGTTTGCATTCTAATGATAAGTGACCCAAAGTCATATTAGCTAAAGCTACAATGCTTCTATAATCAGTGGTTTCTATAGAAATTATTCACTTTGTAAAGCCTACTTTTTGCCTTAGATTTTCTTTATTATATAAGAAATAGAGAATGTTTAGTGAGGAAATTATGACTCTATAATAAAGAGATGTCTGCAGTAGTGACTAATGCAGGAAACTATATTGAGTTTTATTTTCTAACAAGGAAGGTTCTTGTTTTGTGATATTTGGCATCAGTATAATGTCTATAATAGACAATATTTGCCTCTCAAGAACAAAGTCACAACTACATTAACACATGAAACTTACTCTTGGATTTTAGGAAACCATCCCTAAAGCCTGGTACTTTGACATACCAAGAAACATAGGGCCGACCTCAGGATCAATGTTCATGAGAAAGCCACCAGTATCTCTTCTTCCCATCACAAGATGAAGTAATATGGAGAATCCCTTAGTCTACCTCGGTGGATCTGCCAAAGGAGGAGCCCAACTGGTATCAGTCTCTTTATTGAAACTTCACTGAGAAGAGAAGGAAAAGTGGAGGGCTGGGAGGGAGTGGAGGTGAGTGAATAAGGCCCACCTCACACGGAGAAACATTAGACACTATCAACACATCAAAAACAATTCTGCCACTCATCAGTGTCTCCCATGTTGGCCCAACTTAGAATTAAAAAAAGAATTGTTTCCATGTCACTGTGCCTTTCATGGTGAGGAGCAGATACGTCTGAAGTAAATATATATTATTGATATGAGCATGGTCAAGACAAGGATGCCAATGCCTCTGACCAATTAGAAAGCAAAGACTTTTCATGCTTTGAGTACAGATGTTTGCTAATGATGAATTTTATTTAAAATCAGTGAATGCAGAAACCAAGACAACTTCCTCTGTCAGTGAGGTGACAGCATTTACTTTTCTCCTAACACATAACATCGTTGAGATTAGCCAGTTCTCATTCTTATTCACGCTCTATGTGATAAACTCTCCAAGTTTCTGAGAACAGCTATTATGTCTCTATCAGCCCATATGAAACACCCAATACTAGCTTTACTGGAACTATGTCTGTCTTTTTTCATTACCCCATTGCCAGTCAGATCAATCCCAATGTCATGCAGGTAGCAACATTTGGCTGAGCATATTTTGTACCAAGTCATGCTCTCCAATCCCACTGAAATCATATAATGCAATCACAATCCTGTTATTTGGTCAATGCCTTCTTTTCCTACTTTTCCTGTAGGAAAGGAGACTGTTACTAAACCAAATTGGGCTTATAAATAGTGATACTCAATCACTAACTTTTAAATTTTAATATATTTTTATATCTCTACTTCTATATTCATTTTCTTTGACAGCTCTATTCAAAGACATATAAGAGAAGGAAAAAAAATTCCCCTTGACTGGAAAAATAACATTAAAATGCTTATGAAATGTACTCATGCTTCTTTCCATTTTCTATGAATCAAAATTCACATATTTGAAAAGGAATATATAATGAATGATAATGATTGTTATTATTATTATCATTATTATTATTATTACACAGGTGTTGCAGGATTTCCCTGTCAAATTGCATTGGGACAATGGGGGGCTGTGATTGGATAGGAGAGGGCAGGTAGGGGTGAAGGAGACAAGAGAGTTCTTGGGAGGAAATGGAAGGAGAATGAAGTCTGATGTGGTGTTATCAAAAGGTTAGAATGATTGGGTTAAGGCTTTATCATTATCAATTGGCTCTAAAATTATGACATTAACATTTTATAAATTGTAATATTATTTGTACATAACTCTACTTGGCTAATTATTAAGCTTAAATAGTCATGCTTCTACCAGAAATTGGGTGGTGAGGTCCAGATCATGGGTGCGTAGGCAATGAGCGTGAGTGAGAGGAACTCAGGGTCCCCTGCCAGAGAGATGGTAGACAGGGTGATCTCCAAGTGAGACTGTACCAGGCAGGAACCCTGAGGCCCAGCATTGCTCTGTGGACCTCCTTGCAGTTGGCAGGTTGGCAAGAACACAGGAGCATTGTCTGAACCCACAGAGAGCTAGCAGGTCCTCTCCTTTTTTTAATATTTCTTGCAGCACACAGGCAGAGGAATTCATGTTGATATCGAGTTCTCCTTTTAAAGGAATAATTACCTCTTTAAGCAAAAGTTTTCAAAGTCTAAATTTTTGCTTTATTATAATCATTGAATTGAAATTTCAGAATTATGCATCAAATAACTAATATATTTCACCATTATACTTTATAAAAACCAGTTTTGAAGCTCATTCATGGGAGAAATTAATTCTCTCTCTCTTTCTCTCTCTCTCTTTCTCTCTCTCTCTCTCTCTCACACACACATACACACACACACAAACACACACACAGAGAGTGCATAACAGTTACCTATAGTTCTTGCTCTCTCTTTGTCTAGAGATGGGACATTGTGAGATTTCCTCTATCCATGCTAGTTAATGTATTTATTAGTTTCATTGTTCAGGTCTTGTTTAGGCAGCAATATTGTTGAAGTTTCTTGGGTATTGCTCTTCTATCATTTCCAGGATCTGCAGTCATGCAGCAGACTTCTTGGTCCTCTGGCTCTTTTAGTCTTTCCATACTTCTTTCAAGATGTTCTATAAGTTTTAGTTGAAGAAAAATAATAATAAAAGAAATCATTCATTTTATGAAGTATTGAGGCTATGGGGGTGATTTATGGGAGGAAGTGTGCCCAGAAAGTGTTGGAGGAAGGACAGGAAGTGGTAAAGTGCTGTAATTATGTTTTCTCTAAAATAATTTCAATAAACATAGTATAATACACATAAAATATACATTACTAACTGTAAAACTAGGAAAATTAGAAAACTGTACATACCAACTTAGATTTTTGTTTTGATTACAGCTAAGCAATCACAACACTCACCTAGGGATGCCAATCCTTTTGTAAATGTTGTTACAGGAGATCGGATGCTCTTCTCTGGCCACTATGGGCACCACAATCACACATGTTATGCAAACATACACACAGGCAAATATTCAGATACAAAATTTAAAAATAGATAAGTATTTTAGGATGTTTAAATTGGTATAAATGAGGACCTTGATCTCTGAGGAAGATGGCTGTGTGGCTATCTTTAAGTGGTCTTCATCACAGTTCATTGTTTATCAGGAAAGAAGAGAACATTTAGCAGTGAATATTCTAGGTTGAGAAATTTTTTATATTTAAATCATTTTAAATTATTAAAATTAGCTGCAGGTTTTCCATCTAGTGTATAGATATAAATTGCACATAATATTCTTAAGGCAAGAGATAAAGTCTTTTATGTACCTATTGTAAAAATTCTAAATAGTATTAGTAAATACCTATGAATTTTGATCCTTCTTTATACTCAACAATGAAGACAACTTATTCAATATTTATATGCTGAGCACTGAACTGGTCACTGGATAATTTGTGTTATCTATGTATACATTGGCCAAAATATATAGGTTCATCTTGAAGGTCTTTCTTTATTCACTCCTAGAATCATCTGGAAAGGAAGACTGTATTTGTTTTTTCTATTTTGACAGTGTATTTGACTAAGGTTGCTAAACAGGGGCCAATCCCTTAGTTAAATTTTAGATTTTATATCTGTATACATTTGGCTTGAAATTTCTTCAGAAACATCACATCAGCTGTCAAAAAATATTTATCAGATGGAAGCTATAATGCTTCTGAAAATATGGGAACAGATTGTTTAATAGCAATATTCCCTATGCAGAAGAATATGGCATTAGGTAATAAAACAGTCTTCCCGTCTGTGACTCCTCACCATGTGGTCTCAGTATGTCTGAGAATGAAGCAGGCATTTATTACTGCATATGTCCTCTGATACTTTGGGATTATCACTTAATTAACTTGGTATAAATAGATTGAACAAGTGGTGTGAATCCCAGTGGACACAACACTTAGGATTCTGTGATGGATCCTCAAAAGAAATCCGAGAAAATGAACTAATGAGATATGGAGACCCAACACCTGCTTCAGATTGGGGTTTCAGCTGACGATAAAAGCATTTGTTGTTTTTCTCCACATTTGTCAGTACTGGCTGGCACATTTAGAAGTTATAAATAGAAAGGCAAATATCTATTGTACTATTTAGCCCCCTTTTGTATCTTCCTTGCTCTGAGAAAATGTTAATGGTGAATTGGAACTTTAAATTTCACAGACAACCCTAAAAGATTTTATAGTGTTCAGATTTAATGTTTCAACAAAATGTGTTACTTGATGGTTAGGATATAGTTTTGTATCGCAGGAAGTAAAGAGCATGTGTGTATCATTTGTGGTAAAAAAAGTAAGAAATCAGCATGAGCACTACTGTGGCTGGAGTCTTGTTATTTTTAAATGAATTTAAAACTTTTTATTAAATCTCTATAGTACCATTTGAGATCCTGTTTTGACACTTTTTGAGAGTGCTCAATGGAGTGTATCTTAGTATTTGATTAGCTATACCAAAGAATAATACCCAAATGTTTCACTCAAACCACCTATAAAAGGAAGCTTCAAAAACAGGATATTATAGCACACATTTAGGAAATTATATTGCAGACCCATGCTATGGCAGCCATTTTTCAAGATACATTGACTATAGTGTATCCTAAATATAAATATTCATAATAGTGTATATCAAAACTTAGGTAAATGTTTTATAGTTATTGTATTTTAAACTATATGAATAAGAAGTCATGATTTCACTGTCCATGCCTACAAATATTCCAGATTTTAAATTAACAAATACATTTGTGTTTGTTTCTACAGCCAAAAAGATACTTGATAAATATCAGGCTTTACTGAGGGGCACCTTTATGCTATGAAAGGTTTTTCTGGATTCTTAGCTACAGATCAAATGAACATATCAATAAGGTACTATTGTTATACCCATATCACAAGACCCCTACAGATCACAAGAGAACACCAGGAATCCAACATTTATGTACAAGTAAAGTATCTCTGTTCAAGCTCAAGCTCAGACCCTCCAACTTCTCCACCACAGTGGATAGATGAAGCTTTGCTTTTTTATCACAGTTCCAGCAGAGTAAGGGCTTTCCAACTTGGCAGTTAGATGATTGGTCAACATTTGGCAATTCCTGCTTGCCTTGGCACATTTCTATTGGCTAGCAATGATTTCAGCGTTATTGTTATGAACAATTGTGCTTAGCTTAATGAATCAATTTCAAAGCATCCCATACTTTTCCTTTTAAGGGGTGATTGATTGTCACTAAGGGTGGAGTGGTTGTTGCTAGGGGTGTCTTGGTTCCTGGAACAAGTTGCATTTTTTCCAGTAACTGAGCTCAAACTATAGATAAGCTTAAAACAAGGTAGAGTCTAAATGCAAAATGGAGTTTGTAATGTTGAGTATGCTGGGCCCTTCAATTCTGCTATTTTGTTTCCTAATCAAAAGTCTTGATTACAGGCAGGCAAGGTCTTTAGAGAGCCTTCCATTTGTATTTATTTATTCCCTATTCCCATGTCAATGGAATTTCTTTCACTGTGACTTTAAGATCATACACATTGCTTCAGTTAGAAAAATAATGGACAGGGCAAGAAAAAAAGACCTATTATGTTAAGAAAAAGAAAGGAGAGAAAAAGAAAAAAGGAAAAAGAAAAGAAAGGAAAAGAAAAGAAAAGGAAAGAAGAGAGAAGAAAAGAAAAGAAAAGAAAAGAAAAGAAAAGAAAAGAAAAGAAAAGAAAAGAAAAGAAAAGAAAAGGAAAGGAAAGGAAAAAAAAAACATGCCGTGACTTAATATTATGAGACAAAGATCCTCCAAAAATGATGTTGAGTTTGTTTTGTGTCGTCCATCTTCTGCCTGACATGAGGTCTACCCTGAAAAATAGTTTGTTTCTCAATGTGATATCATTTGGAAATAACCAAATTTTTGCAAGTGATTATCAATTGTAGATAATTGAATTAGAGATGGAGGTATGTATCCATTTTTCCTTTCAGCTCTATGAAGCCTTGTCCATGCTGTCTGTTTCTATGAGTTCATATGAGGACCATGTTGCATCTAGAAGGCTTGATAACTTGGCATTCCCATACCCAGTAGCTCTTACATTTTTTTGTTGTGTGTTTTGTGCAGAATTCTTTCCTTTACTGTATGTATGTATGCATTCATGCATATATGAATGTATGTATGTATGTATTTACCCTGCTGGATATGCTGAAAATCCTGTCAAACAGATCACCATGAGTGTGCTTCCAGAGGCTACCGCAGTTTACTTATAAACACTTATAAACAGTTTACTTATAAACTGTTGTAGCCTCTGGAAACACTATTTATACATTGTAGCTAGAAATGCTAATATACTTTCTTTAAAAACTACTGGATAATAACAACTAATAGAAAAAGTTTCAGTTTCCTTTCGTCGTTTAATAGAGTACTAGGTTTTTTGTTTTTGTTTGCAGGTGTGTATGTGCAAGCATGAGTGTGTGTGTGTGTGTGTGTGTGTGTGTGTGTGTGTGTGTATGCATGAAAATTCATGGGTACCTAATGACAGACAAAATAGTAACCTGCTTTAAGTGACTGAGACCTTCTGGCTGTTTATAGACAGGATCGATATCATGCTTAGCATTTAATGTCAAAAGGCTTTTTTCAATATTAATTAAAGAATTATTGAAATTTGGAGAAAATAATAGATTTTTTTTGCTTATTAACTACACCATTACCTCAAAGTAATATTTAGAAAAATAAAAGATGGCAGATGTAAATATTTATCTAGGAATGATAATTTGGGCCTGTAATTCTAGTACTTGACTGTCTAGTGATCAGGCTAACCTAAGTGGCAGAGTAAGATATTATCTAAAAATAAAACAATTAAAATTATTTCTGTTTTCTATGTCCAATATAATGTATTAGAAAGCATAGATATCTACATAACTAATAACTAACAATTAATCAAAATAGCATTCACATATTAAGTGATACATAGAAAAATTACATAAACCAAAAGATATAAATCCAGTAAAATTTATATAGGGCATCAGACTTCAGAACTTGTATGAAAAGGAGAATAATTTCCATTTGGTTTTAAAAAAAACTTGCAAAAATTTGTAGCAGGGAACTAATGTGGTATACTATATCTAGTCTATTTAGAAAGTACAGTTTGACTAAGAAACCACAATCTTAAAACAAAAAGTACATAAATGATAGTAATAAATTTAATTACTACAGAAGTACATAGTTATTCTTAGGGTATTTATAACAAACATACTCTTAAATTAAATCATTATCATTTTATAAAATACAAATAAAATAAATTAATATTTTTTTTGAAATTTTGCAAGTTATGAGATATTCTAGACAATTGTAGTCATTTCATATTTTGAATAAATCAAAAATTATAGGTAAACTGAATAATGAATTGGTATATGGTTTTTGGCTGCTGTTGAAAGATGAATTTAAAATGCAACCCGGGGTTGTTAAAAAGTAAGATGTCTATATTAAATCTGTGAACTGTACATAATTTTTAAGCTGGAGACAGAACCACTGTTGAGTGAGCCTTGAGAATGATAGAGTTGAGGAGAGAGTCAGGGGAAGTGTTCTGACTTCTTTCTTCCAAAGCCAAACTACTCGGTAACAACGGTGTAACTCTGTGGACTGTCCATATCTCATGCCTTGTAAGGGCCATCCCTCTAAATCAATATTGGGGCTCATTGTCCCTTCTCTGAGTAAGTGCACACTGAATCCGCCTCCTGTATAAAGAAATGGGAGGCCGGGCGGTGGTGGCACATACCTGTAATCCCAGCACTCTGGGAGGCAGAAGCAGGCGGATTTGAGTTCGAGGCCAGCCTGGTCTAGAGAGTGAGTTTCAGGACAGCCAGGGCTATACAAAAAAAAAAAAAAAAAAAAAAAAAAAAAAAAAAAAAAAAACTGTCGGGGGGGGGGAACAAAACAAAAACAAAAAACAAAAAAAAAAGAAAGAAAAAAGAAATGGGAGCAGAAGGCACATGTGAATCACAACACCTGCATTGTGTTAAAGTCACATGTAAATGTCAGAGAAGTAACACCTGCAGCCAGCAGTCCCAGGAAGAAAACAGATAAATTCATACCTAAAGCAATTGCACAATTGAATTACTGTTTGGGATAATCCAGAATAACAGAACCCAAAGGAAGAAAAAATAAAACGAACCCTGTCTATTTGTAAATGCAAACCATGGAGGTATTTAAAATAAAGGAGAGAAATAAAAATAATATGTGCTTTAGCTGGGAAAGATTATAACAAGACCTTAAGAAACTGCATTCTGGGCACAGAAATGCCAGTCCCTGAGGACAGCAGGAGCCAGTAAGGCCATTACCCATTCAGCCCTACCAAGTAAGATCATTCACACACATGGTCACAAAGAGGCCTAGGTCCAATTACACCTTTGCAAATACAGTGCAATGACAACTTTGGCCTTTACTGGTGCCTGTTTATTCTATGCATTAAACAATTTAAGATTTGCCTATATTCATTTATGTTAGTGCTTTCTTCAATATCTATATTCTGATTAGAAGAAAATAAAGACAGTATTTGAAGGGTTTTTGGATGAGTCAAAAAAACCTACTGAATTTAATTTCAAATATATTTTTCAAAAAAGTTTCTAAAGAAAACCATAATGGTGAAGAAAAAGATTATATCAAACATCTGTATCATTGTTCTCAGAGAAAATGTCTCTGTTTGCAAAGAAACCAAACTGTCCTTTAAACAGACACTTATCTATCAGGGTAAGTCAAAGCACAGTGGTGTATTTTACCACAGATTCATTGCTTAGTGGAGCAGAAGCTTTGGTTATAATTCATTTTGTTTTTTGTTTTTAATTTTGTTATTATGTTTGCAAATAAATCTGGCAGTGGAGACAATATCTCTACATCCCCCAATATCACCTTTACAGTCTCACCCCTCCACCTTCACCTGGTCTTGGACTCTCAGGGTGTCCATTATACATAAACATCCACGTATGGATTCAAACACATCGACCTGGCCAGAACCTCACTTTGCTTGTGTTCTTGCTGCAATAGGTACAGCAATACCTTTGAAACCAGGTAGTCTTCCTTCAAAAGCCAAGGCCAATTGACAGTAAAATAGAATAAACAAAGATTTTCATGGGTCACAGTATTTCAATGTGAGTTGTGTTTTGGGTGTGTTTTTATAGAAAAAAAAGGACTCAAATATCATCATCAAAGAACGCATGTCAGGCAGCAAGGGGAAAAGGCAGAACTGACACCTGAGGCCAAGGGTGAGTTGTGAGCATGGAGCTTCTGGAGTTGCAAGTACAGACAGGAATAAGAAAGCAAGACCTGTTTTAGGGAATGTGATCAGTGAGTCAGTGAGGTACAAACCCTACTTCCTAAGGACTAGAGAGCTCTACAAGCACAGTGTCTTCACATATACCCGGAAGATGGGTACAGTTGAGTGTACCTCTGATTTTTAGAAGTTCACAGCCAATGGAAGGAGCATACATGAGGTTCTTCTTTTCTGATCTCACCAGTCAATGTGTAGCTTAGGATATTCTAGAATCATAAGCATTTTGGAAAGTATTCCAAACACTGGATTCTTGCAAGAACATTAACACAGATAAAATAGAAATAGAATCACAACAAATCAATGGTAGATGACATATGTATATAGAATATGTATCTATATATCTATATATATATGTATGTGCTCATGTATATTATATCTAAAGGGAACATATTGCTTTATAATTTCAAGAATGCATGTTCAACTAAGTATTTTTCACAAAGATTGAATATTGAGGCTAGTTGAGAAAAATGTGGAAACTGGTCATTTTGGAATGGGAGCAATGATAATTAAATAGAACTATTGTTGAAGAAAGCAATGGGATTTCTAATTTATTTTATGAAAGCATTTTTATTAATTCATTATCTACTACACAAATCACCTAACTGGCTAATTATTACCAGGACAGCTAGGTGACGATTATGATGATATAATATGTAATACATACATACAACTAAAGAAAAAATGCTATATTCTATAGCAACAATGATCTTTATTAGTCAAGGTGCCTGTAACAGATCATGAATTAACAAAGCATTAATGTGAGGACCGTATCACACATCTTAAACAATTTCAGATTAACTCAGGGGTTCAATACTGTTAGCTAGTATTTGTATTTTGGGTTTTTAATGGTCTGTTAATGGTACTTTTCTAATGTGAACAAAAGATAATCCATACCTAAAATGTATGTTAGAAATAGAAGAATTTATTGGCCTATTCCTGTCAGTTGGATTGGTGCAAAAGAAAATTTTGCTCCATGATTTCTGAATGAAATACAGTACTGTCAGCCAGAAAGAAAAGGTTTTAAGGCTCTCAAAATTATCAATCAAAAATGCCTATGTGAACATTAGTTAAATTCAGGGATGACTAGTCTATTATGTACAATGTGTTCAATGTCTTCCATCTGAGATACATGTGTAATCAATACCTGCTTTTTAAAATCAGGATAGCCGGGTGTGGTGGCGCACGCCTGTAATCCCAGCACTTGGGAGGCAGAGGCAGGTGGATTTCTGAGTTCGAGGCCAGCCTGGTCTACAGAGTGAGTTCCGGGACAGCCAGGACTACACAGAGAAACCCTGTCTGGAAAAACAAAACAAAAAACAAACAAACAAAAAAAACAAAACAAACAAACAAAAAAAACCATAAAATCAGGATAAAACCTAATTTAGGTAAATAAAATATTTTAATATAAGAAATGCATATTTACCACTATCCTTGTAGTGGTAAAATTATGAGCCCCAATTCTATAGTATTTCTATGAAAGTAGTCTTGATAGAATTTCTACAATGATATCTGAATGAATCTAGTGTGCCAGAAACTCAAGAGGCATAAAAATGAAAGCTAAGAAGAGACTCATGGGCATCTCTTGTAAGAGGAGACACATCTAGATTGTTCATTCCATTTCAGAGTCATGGACATCCTACCTCTCTAATTCTTTAGTCATGCTACAAACACCATGTTCATGATCTGTCTTCTGCATTGAGAATACGCAAGTTCTTAAGCCCATTTCTAATTAAACTGATTGTAATCAGTGGTAGACCAATGGATAGAAAATAATTCAGTCAAATACTTGTAAGAGTTTGCCTTCTTATTTTTCAAAGTGATACACAAGTGTTTCCAAAACAAAGATATGTCTATTGTAAGATTAACTCCCTAGCCCATAAATACTGAGGCATATATGTGTACCTACAAAACACATGCATACACACATACACACACATATGTACTATGTACACACAAACACACACACACACACACACACACACACACACACACACCTTCTTTTTTTTTTTTGCATTTTTTCCAAACTGGTCTCCAAACTTATTTGATAAGTAGCAATCTCTATATTGTTGCTGTCAAAGTCTTTTATTGTCAGCTGGTTAGAAAAGGAAGAGACAAAGGTCGATTTGCTTTTCCCCAAAAACAAATCTGTCATATCAGTGATGTTCTACTCCAGTAGCCTTGTGGGACTGATGGATGCCTGTTCTCTTCCTTCAGGGCACTTCTTGAGCAAATATACCCACAGAAGATTTTATTCTAGATGAAGTGGATCCAATGACAGAATGGCAAACAAGGCTATTGTGCCAGGAAAGAATTGAAGTCACAAAAGAGCTTTTCCTAGTCACATCCCACAATCAGAATATTTTAAAAGCTTCTTATGATGTAGCTGAACACATCAAGGCTTTCTGGCTTTTGTATGTGGAAAAGTCTTATTTTAAGCCCTCAAAAGACTCAGCGCATCTCTGGCAGAAATAAATGCCATTGAAACATCAGGAAATATGTTCACTGTAATAAAAATATCTTTTTTTTAAACAATACATTTCCCTTCTCTCAGCTGCAAATTTTCATGGGAATTATTTCCAAAGACATGCTGCAGGGAAAGCATCAATTAATCTGCTGAATGAATTTTTGAATCTCGTCTCAATGCTGAGACCCCCTCCTGGTGCTTAGTAATTACCCCAATATTTTCTGCACGCTTGTTTAAACGGCTTCCTCTTGGGCATCCTGTGAGGAGAGCCTCTCTCTCTGGTGAGCTGAAAGGCAGCATGCCTTATCGCTCTGCCTCATTCCATCTGTGGCTCCTAGGGGGTCCCGCTAATCATTGTCATTGGAACATTGGATGAGCAGTCTGGGGACAGAGATAGATGTGACACCAAAGGAGACCAGAGCCTTTCCAACAGGGTACTCATCTTTGGAAACACATCATCTTTCCCTGACTCAAACCTAGAGATGAACTTCTTTAAAACCTGGCCTTGTACCTTAATTATACAAATACAATGATCAAAGTTATTAACACTCTTTCAGAGGCCAGGGATTTAATATAATGGTGTTTAGTTACCTTTCACAGAAAATATCAGTCTTCCTGAAATGTCAAAGTGACAGAAGAAAACACAATGGGGAGTGAAATGAAGCAAGAAGAGGGGAAGGTGGCTTTAAATGCAAATGTTATTTACAGAGAAATACAATTTAAAAAGCAGCTGATGTGAGAGAAGATAAAAACTGTGAAGTGCGGGATGTGTGGGAACTTCAAAGGGTATTAAAATGTCACATTGATTTTCCCTACACTCTTAAGTAGTAAGTTTCAAAAGATAAATGTGATCCACAATTTATTCACACATGATTTATCTGTACACAGAGAAAATAGAGATTATTTTCCTTATAAGAAACCCCACATTAGAAATATCTACCCCTTACTTTTCTTAAACAAAGATGACTTTCATACTTTTGGGGATGTGGCATGTCTGAATATTACTTTCTCAATAGCTTAGATCAGCAGCTCCTTGGCTGGGAAATATCTAAGCAAGGGTACAGAACTTTCATTGCATATGATAACTGGGGGTGGATAATCTGACTTTATAAAAAAAAACCCTAAAAGAAATAATCTAAAAACTGAACAGTGACTTTTTTTAAACTGGCAGATATTCAAGTAAACGGTAAATAAAATATAAAGGAAAATGGCTCATTTTCTTTCCATCTTAGTTACATCATCAATTCTAATAGTTTATCTTCTAACTTATTCTAAATATTAAAAAGACTAGCTAGCTTGTTTAAAATGGCAACGGCTTCTATAGCATATATTGATCAATGGATTGCTTATCTCTTATTACCTGGGTACACACAAGTATTATAGATCACCTATAGTTAAAGTCATTATTTGTCATATCTATTTCATTAGCATATTCAGTATGTGCCAATCTAGATGGTGAGGTTGCAGCTGCCAAACGTTTTAAGAAAAGATATTTAAACTGAACCGTATGGAGTAAGAGGGCCCTGAACTGGGTCACATTTATGTTAAGGTCTGACAAAGGATCAGTTTGCAAGAACTACTTTACAAGGATAGGACATTGCAGAGAAGAACTAAGAATTGTTTAGTGTGTGAGGAAGATGAAGGAAATTCAGGTTTGATCAGGATATGAACTCCTAAGATGCCTCTGTCTTAAGAGCAACCAAGACCTTGGTGAGTAAAAATGAGGAAAGTCACTGCTCCTCGGAACATCAAGATAAGCCCGTGAAAGCATGCTGTGGCAGCATCTAGAAAAGCTGAAATGGTAAATTTCATGCTGGAACGTCTTTAACCACTAAAAGGAAAGATGAAAAATTTATTTAGAGTTCCTGAAAATTCAGGTAATCAAGGGGAAAATCCTAGCAATCTATTCAAGGAGATTATTTCAACAAAATCTAAAGTGTACACTGTATAAAAAAGCAACAAAGGAAAGTAAAAATTCTTCAGAGCAACTATCTGGGCACACTTCTTATCACTTCTTATTACGATGCTCATCAATCCTTTCTGGTTTCAGAAACAATTTTATATGTAGCCATTACCATACACTCTCAAGAAGTGACATTTCAGACACAGGACAATGGCACGGACTTCTATGCTTTATAATTTTGACCCACATCTATGCTCTTCTACTTCTTAGGGAAGAGTAATAGATTCAGGGTGGAGAAGCAACTCAGACTCTCCAGTTCCCTAACATCATTTTGCTTAGAATTAAGAATTATCAAGTGTGTTTCATGGGGATACATACTATAATTTGAGGATTAAACAATCCATGACATATCCTCAAAGCTCTGTCTAGGCCATATTAAATGGTTAATGGAAATTGGTTATTAGTAGGAGTAATATAAAACCATGTGCCTCCTGGAGTTTTGCATGAAGACTCCAGCAGTTCCATAGATTATGTCATCCACAAAAATAAAATCTAGTGTAAATGGAAGGCATTTTCTCAGATAAACTTACCTGAATGTAAGTTTTTTGTAAATTGTTCATCATTCCGTTGCACCAGATTACTGTGTGGAGAAGAGCCTCTGCCGAAGCTCATCACACCTCCCTTGGTCTGCTGTGATCTAACTGTCTCGGGGATGGGCAGAGACAATGAGAAATAAAAATGTAATGGAAGAATAAAGAGATTCATCAGTAATTAGGAATACTTGCTGTTCCCATAGAGAAACAGGAACCCCTACCACCTGTAGGGGTCTTGCAATTGTTCTAGCAGACACATTCTCTATTCATTGACCATATATATTAGAACAAATCGAGATTTCAGTTACTTTGAGATCATATTTTACATCAAGTCTTACCTAAAATGCAAATGATGTGTTATTTCCATTTCTCATTGTTCCCACAGTTTACTGCACCCTGATTTAGTCATCAGTTTTTTGATTGGTCTTATGTCACTGTGTGTATTTATGAGTGTGCATGCAATGTATCTGTAGACATATAAGGCCTTGTCACTGGGTTTGTATACATATGAAATGCTTTCTGTTTTAATCCTGACTGAAAATATTGTTATTTTCTTTATGTGTTTTAGTGCAGTGCCTTTTGAAAATTAATTAGCACAAAATCAAAATAATGTATTTTAAATACTGAAAGTATGTACATACCCATGTTAATATATTCTTGACCCCATCCCGAACCACTGTAATGGTAAAATTGAGTATGTTACAGTACTGATACCATGATACTCAGGATATTAGAATGGTCTAGAATCACTGTAAAATGGTCAATTTAAATGTATTGTTACATATGTGTCCTAAGCTTCAATTAATGTCTTATGAAAACTTCCTATTTCAAAATGTCCCTGTAGTTCTCATATCAATGTACTCTTATGAAGTATTGCTAAGTTATACCATCATAGGCACTATAAACATTAAATAAGTCCCCTTTTGCACAAGAATGTAAGCTATTGATTTCTAGTAATTTCAACCAATACCTCTAAACTGTAACCTTCAAGCTATAGTCCCACACCCAAAGTTTTCCTAAAATTTAAAAATGGCAAACAACGCAAGCTGTTGGTAAAAAAAAAAAAAAAATAATGTTCTTCTCCATAAACTGACACTGGGGCTCCATTACTGAGGACAATATCCACACCATTCATTGAACATGAAGAACTTGAGCTGGTGCTTAACAGAGCCATTACGCCTACATTTTGGTCTCCTTATTGTGGGACAGTACTTAGCAAGATATCAAAAGAGAAAGTAGACAGCAACCTAGACACAAAACCTTTGATTTACAATCTGTCCTCCCTACAAAATTTGCTAGGGCAATAATGGGATATAACTTAGTAGCAAGCCAATGTATTACTTTAATTAAAGCCCATTCCATGAGAAGGAATACATACCCAATATTGCTTGAGTAACCAAGATCTAAGGAGTAGATTGTCCAGAGATATGTGGTAAAATCAAACACAACAGGTTAAAAATAGACTGATAGATAGAGGATAGAAAGATAGATGGATAGATAGATAGATAGATAGATAGATAGATAGATAGATAGATAATGATATTACAATACTGTGCCTTATCCAGGCATCATCAGAGAGGCTACTTCTGGCAGCAGAGGAGAACAGATTAACATACCCAAAGTCATACATCATGTGGAGCACAAGTCTCAATTAGAGGTTACCATCAAATCCTCCCTCCCACTTCCAGAGCTCAGGTAATCTGCAGAAGAGGTAGCAGAAAGTTTTTTAGAGTCAGAGGGGACAGAGAACACCAGGAGGACATGTTGCTGTGAGTCAGCTAAGCAAGGTACATATGAGCTCACAGAGACTAAAGCAACAAGTCCAGGGCCCACATGCATCTGTATCTCATACTATGTATATATTAACAGCGGTCAGCTTACTAATTTTATGGGACTCCTAAGAGAATGAGTGAGTCTCTGACACTTTTGCCTGCTTTCTAGATTCCTGCTGAGTTGTTGTGTCTGATTGCAATATGGAAGTTTTTGTTTTGTTTTGTTTTGTTTTGTTTGTTTGTTTGTTTGTTTTGCTTCATCACATTGTATTTTGTTTTGTTACATTTGATTGTTCACTTCGAAGCCTGTTCTTTTCTAATGACACACAGAAAGGGAATGGATTAAGGGGAGAAAAAGCGGGGGGCACTAGGATGAATGGAGGTAGAGGAAACTACAATCAAGACACATCATATGGTCAAAGAATCTATTTTCAATCAAAAATAAATAATATAAAAATATTGAAATAAATTATTAGATTGAATTTATGCTGCAAAATGTGTGTTCTTGTGAGCGGGCTCTGAGATTAAAACCCTTATATAAATTACAGGTTCCTCTTTCTGCTTCTCGTCTTTAGAGAGGCAAGCTTACAGCTTCCTGGTGTAGCTAGCATGCCAATTATTTGCTGCCATGTTTTGAAGCCATCATAGACTTGCATCCTTAAGAACCATTTGCCCTAACAAATTCTCTCTTTTATAAATTGATTTGGTCATGGTACTTTATCACATCAACAATAAAGATGATAGATAGATAAATAAATGATAGATAAATAGATAGATAGATAGATAACAGAGAGATAATAGATATAGATGTAGATACTAGACACATATAAACACTCATACCCACACATACTCTCACATACTCATTCTCACATATAACCTCATTCACAGACATGGGCATTCTCATTTATACACTCATAGAACAATAGAGCATTTCTCGCTATCTAGAATGCTAGACCCTGATAAATTTCACTTATAAAATTTTTAGCAATCTATACTCACATAGCCAATGGAAAAATGACAGTTGTATAACCAGAAAAATCATATGGAGTTATGAAAAATGGATAGATCATAAATTCAAAGCACAAGTATCCAGTCACATCAACCATTTTGATCTCTGCTGTAAACATAGCAACTGATCCAATATCATATTTTAGTTTGCATGGTATTTAAGTGCCTCAGCCTCATCTCATATTTAGATAACCCCTTGTGCTCTGTTGAGACATAAACAGATATATTTTGAAACTGTTTTGCATTTGCTTTTCCTACAGTGTGAAGCAGTTTAAAGCAACAGCTGTGGGAGAATATTTCCCTAAATTTTAAATATGACTTGTTTGCCCTAAATATTTTATTTTTGACATTATTATACTATTACATCATTTTCTCCTTCTTTTTCTTTCCCCTGAGATGTTCCATGCTTTTCACCTTGCTATCTTTCTAATCCATGGCTTCCCCATGGAGTCTTTTAATTTTGTTACACACACACACAACACCCAGCCCCGCCCCCCGCCACATACATGATCTTTCCTCCATAAGCAACTTTAGCTGTGGTATTTTTATAACATCAACAGAAAGTAACTAATTATAGATACTCATATACAAATATTCATATTCCCATATATGCTGTCAATATATATATATATATATATATGTACAAACAAGTAAATATACATTATGCATATATAAGTAATAAAAAACATACACTTGCTGCTTTGAAACACATTCATAGACATGACATAGAATAAGGTTCTCTTGATGTATGATATTCTCTGTCCAAAGTATAAAATGTTTCTTACAAAATAGATTAAGCGTGTATACATGTGTGTGTAGACTTATACACAAATACCTGCTATGATCAGTTGACTAAACCAGTATAATCCCTAAATACTTCCCTTATACCCACACATATGTAGTCTTCAACACTCCTTGAGGAAACTTGTAATTTGAACAATTTTAGTCTACAGAAAACAAGTGATAAGGATGCACAGTTGTGAATCCCAATTCCAGTGGATACATCTATAATATAATCTCTATATATATGACTCATGGATACATCTATAATATAACCCCTATACATATGACTCATGGATATATCTATAATACAACCCCTATACATATGACTCATGGATACATCTATAATACAACCCCTATACATACGACTCATGGATATATCTATAATACAACCCCTATACATATAACTCATGGATACACCTATAATACAACCCCTATACATATAACTCAGGGGTCATTGCAGAGGTTGATAAACATGGTTATGAGCCTGAAGAATTGCGCGATTTGCTGTGAGGCTACTGTGAAATTGTGTCTCCTAACATTGTCTGAAGTGTGGCTGCCTAAGCATTAACTCAAAAGGGGACAACAACAGACATGCCAAAGTGAATGGGAGAAGGCCTACATGGCTTTGAATCTACACAAAGCTCTACCGGCTAGTAAAGAATGCTGAGACCACCAGTTGACCCATATATGCATACTTCAAAAGATACAGGAATCACATTGTATGCATACAGCATAAACTAATAGTACCCTTAAATTCTATTAGGGATAGGAGGTAGTGTTCTTTTAGTATGATTATAACAGATTATAGATTAATTAAGATTAAAGCTAATTGAAAGTGAACACTGGCTATGTGTGATTCTTTCCTATTCATTCTTTTGTTTTGTTTTGTTTTGTTTTGTTTTGTTTTGTTTTGTTTTGTTTTGTTTTTTCGAGGCAGGGTTTCTCTGTGTTGTCCTGGCTGTCCTGGAACTCACTCTGTAGACCAGGCTGGCCTCGAACTCAGAAATCCGCCTGCCTCTGCCTCCCAAGTGCTGGGATTACAGGCATGTGCCACCACACCCAGCTTCCTATTCATTCTTTAAGCACTATTCAATATCAGTTATACATAAATTGGCCCTTTATGAAAATTAGGTGATAAAAATTGCTAAAGAATTTTTATTTGGGCTGGAAAGATGACTCAAAGGTTAAGAGCACTGGTTGCTCTTCCGGGGATCCTGAGTTCAGTTCACAGCAACCACATGGTGTGGCTCCAAGCACCTATAATCAGATCTGGTGCCCTCTTCTGACCTGCTGTATTCATAATAAATAAATAAATCTCTTTTTTAAAAAAAAGAATTTTTCTTTATAAATTTTAGCAGGATAGTAACAAATAGGAGATGCTCAAGCTAAGGTTTTGGGACTCTGATTGCTTGGCAATCTGTTATAATCATACCAAAAGAACACTACCTCCTATCCCTAATACAATTCAAGGATCCTATTAGTTTATGTTGTATGCATACAATGTGATTCCTGCATCTTTTGGAATATGCATATATGGGTCAATATGGACATTCTTTATTTCCGTGGGATTTTGGTCATGGTTGTTGCTATTATTTAAGCCTATTTTCAGAAAGGAACACTTATTTGACTCATGACCAGAAAACTAGCAAAATGGCCAGAATAAAGTCCTTAATTCCAAAATTTTCTTGTCTGGAAAGGCTGAACTTAACATCATGCTTTTCAGTTTTTAGTTATGGTCATTTGTCTTTCAATGAGGAACTTTTAATGTGCATTTTATTAATTACCTGATTTTATAAGCCTTACACTATTTTTGCTTGATTTTCTATTGTGGATGACACTGATGACCAAGAAAAAGTACCTCTCAAATGAAGCACTATGAAGGATGCTAGCTCACAAATTGCAAATGCCTAACCATGTTCTATTGAGTTAGAATCATATATGAGAGAATACCTTTAGATACCCAAGACACACTACCATTCTTGTCCTCACCCTGCTTTAGACTCTGGAATTAGACCAGACAGTCTCATTGTTGATTCTTCTAAAGCCACAGTGTTTAGCTTAATCTTAAATGTCTTATATTTAAGAAAAATACACTGCCACAGGAATGAAATAATATTTGCATTCCTATAAATGTGGCAGCAATTATTACAAAAGCATTATGCCATTTGGAATTGAGAAAAGAAGTGCTTTATTTGAATAGTAGAGAAATTGAATGTGTGCTCATGTGGAAACATTTAGATGAAGAACTTTTAAATTCCTTTAGTCTCCTTTAAGGACTCTCAAAAAAAAGTTTGCTGTAGGGAACAGCATGGCAGTTACATAATGGCCAGTGGGCCGTGGCAAAACTAGAAACAGAGCTCACTGGGCTGGGAAAACTCCAAAGTGCTCAAATTCAATGATGTTTATCCATGCCTGCTCTGCTTACCTTAAGTAGCTATAGAACTGAGAGTGAAATGTAAATGTGTTCAGTTTGATGTTCCTATAGTAAATCTCTGAGATTATTTATGAGTTTCAAAATGAAAGCCCCTGTGGTTTACAACACTGAGGACTCTGACTATGTCCATTTGGTACCCTTCTCTGGCTTGTGACAAAAGCAGCCTAATGGTGTTACAGTCTATTGGACTCAGACTTTTTGTCATGATGAGAAATGGATTATAATGCATTTTGTTGTTATGATTTAATGTATCTGGAGGGGAAAAGCAACTTAAGAGAGAAAATATTTATACAATTTACTGTCCATCATAGTGATGAAGCCATAAAGGCAGAACCTTGAGAAAACTTGCCATATTACATGTAAGTCGGGAAGCAGTTAGCTACAACTCTACATGGACCGTTACTCAGCCTGTCCTTGTCCTTCGGTACAGGTAAGGATTCCCTACTCAGGAGATGATCCTGTCGAAAATAATGAACTTCCCAAACATTCCATATTAACAAAACAGACTTTCACAACATTAGCTCAAAGGCCATTTATAATTTAAACAGTCTTTCACAGGTGTTCCTGGAGGTCTAACTCCAGAGGTAAAGTTCACAAATAACCTTACCATTAAGAAGAAATAAATTGTACAGAATATACCAGGATTTCAGTCTTTCTTACAACAATTCTTATTCTCGGTGGACTTATTGAGGTATCAGTAATCAACACTATAAGGCTATGATGTTACAGAATCCTGGAGACACTGGGGATGGTAGTGAAAGCGGAGAGAAATGATGTGGCTTCAACACATTTGAGTATTTCATAGTTTTGAAATTTACAAAAACTAAAATATAAAAAAATAGCATGTTTCTCAAATTTGCATTAATTTTAGGCTGCCCAAGATCAGAATATAAATCAGATCAGTGAAACTTTCCTAGTAATTGTAAGTAGACAAAAAGTTGCAGCTAGAAGAACAACCTATTCCATATTCTTAGTGAATATCAATCATGCAGTGAGTATGTACATTTTAAAATGTTAAGATATGGCTGTATGATAATTATGTTTTTACATTCTTCATGGTTCCCACGGGGGACTTTACTCCCTTGTCTTATCCATGTCTTTCTTTTTATAATTTTAACCTTCAGCTTTTCTACTTCTCCTGTAGTATTTTTTCTATTTTTTTGCTCCAGAATTCACATATAAAACAAAAAAATAAACAAACAAAAAACCCTACATAAACCTTGGCCTAAATTTGGCTAATTTTACCTAACAAGATGATCTCCAATTTCATCCACATTGTTCAAGTATCATGAACTTTTCCAATTGACTAAGCAATTTTTAAATTAATTAGACACATTTTTAAACTAATATGTAGTTCATTTATTTTTCTGTCTTTTTAATTTTGATATTATACTTTAATTATAGCATTTTCCCTTTTTCTTTGTCTCTTTTTACTTTTCCCTCTTTCCTCCACATTTATGGCCTCTTCTGCACTAATTTTTATACCATTAATTTATTTATATTTCTAAATATAAACTGTTGTGTCTGTAAATCTACTTGTATGTACATTTTCAGGGCATACACACAATTTTGTTTTTAAGCTCTCAATGCTATTTACCTCTTAAATTGTGTCTGACAGTGTTTTCTAATTTAAAGTTGATTTAAAATTAGGTATTATTCATTTTTGCCTTTTCTCAGTGGGAGAGTTGACCTGATGTAACCAACCAGCCATAATGAACAGCAAAAATCAAGTCTACTCATTCTCAAGTGAGTCACAGTGCACTCACATATTATTCAGCATGAGTCTCATTTTTGTGTAGTATAAGTTACATCTTTTTGGTTAACTTACAGATTTGTTCTTTGTCAGGCCACTAAAATATCACAAAGAATAACACTAAAAAATAAGTAATCATTTTTATTTTGATCATAAGGATTTTGTTTGTATTTTAATTATAAAGTCTTTTTTTAATTTTTATTTTCTATATTCTATGTTTACATTCCAAAGGCTTTCCCCTTTTCCAGTCCCCCCCACCATACGTCCCATAAGACCTCTCCCCCCCAACTATTCCCCAATCATTCCCCCTCCCCCCACGGTTTCTCTACAAAACTGGATCCAAACTTTACAGGCCCAGGGTCCTCTCCTTTCTTCTTCTTGGGAATCATTTGACTTGCTAATTGTGCCTTGAGTATTTAAGGCTTCTGGGCTCATTAATATCCACTTATCAGTGATTGCATTTCATGTGTATTCTTTTGTGATTGGGTTAACTCACTCAGGATGATATTTTCCAGGTCTAACCATTTACCTACAAATTGCATGAATTCATTATTTTTAATTGCTGAGTAGTACTCCATTGTATAAATATACCACATTTTCTGTATCCATTCCTCCTTTGAGGGATATTTGGGCTCCTTCCAATTTCTGGCTATTATAAACAAGGCTGCTATAAACATAGTGGAGCATGTGTCTTTATTGTATGCAGGGGAATCCTCTGGGTAAATGCCCAGGAGTGGTATGCCAGGGTCCTCTGGAAGTGACATGCCCAATTTTCTGAGGAACCGCCACACTGATTTCCAGAGCGGTTTTACCATTTTGCAATCCCACCAACAGTGGAGGAGTGTTCCTCTTTCTCCACATCCTCGCCAGCACTTATTGTCTCTTGAGTTTTTAATTTTAGCCATTCTGACTGGTATGAGGTGGAATCTCAGGGTTGTTTTGATTTGCATTTCCCTGATGACTAATGATGCTGAACATCTCTTAAGGTGTTTCTTGGCCATCCGAATTTCTTCTGGCGAAAATTCTTTGTTTAGCTCTGTACCCCATTTTTTGATAGGGTTATTTGGTTCTTTGCGGTCTAACTTCTTGAGTTCTTTGTATATATTGGATATTAGCCCTCTGTCGGATGTGGGGTTGGTGAAGATCTTTTCCCACTTTGTTGGTTGTCGTTTTGTCCTTCTGACAGTGTCCTTTGCCTTGCAGAAACTTTGTAATTTTATGAGGTCCCATTTGTCAATTCTTGATCTTAAGTCTTTTTATTATTAATTAATTAAATTTTTACACTCCATATTTTATTGCCCCCCAAACCCCATCTACCCTCTGACTGTTCTACATCCTGTACCTACTCCTCACACCTCTCTCTCCACGTGGATGTCCCCACTCCACACCCCACCTGACCTCTAAACTCCCTTGAGGGTTAGATGCATCATCTCTCAATGAACACAGACCCAGAAGTCCTCTACTGTATGTGTGCTGGGGGCCTTATATCAGCACCTGCTGTATGTTGTCTGTTTGGTGGTGTTTGAGAGATCTTAGGGGTCCTGCTTAAATGAGACTGCTGGTCATCGTACAGAATTGCCCTCCTCCTCAGCTTCTTTCAGCCTTTTCCTAATCCAGCCACAGGGGTCAGCTGCTTCTATCCCTTGGTTGGGTGCAAATATCTGCATCTGGCTCTTTCAGGTGCTTGTTGGGCCTTCTGGAGTGCAGTCATGCTCTGTCCCTTTTTGTGAGCACGCCATAGCCTCAGTAGTAGTGTCATAACTTATGACCTCCCCTTGAGCTGGATCCCACTTTGGGTCTGTCCCTGGATCTTTTTCCCCTCAGGCTCCTCTCCATTTCCATCCCTGTAATTCTTTCAGAGAGGCATAATTAAGGATCACAGTTGGGATTGTGGGATAGCCCGCCTCTCCCTCATTTGATGCCCACACTCTGTCTTCCTGCTTGAAGTGGACTCTATAAGTTCCTTCTCCCTACTGTCAGACTTTTCATCTAAGGTCCCTCCCTCTGAGTCCTGAGAGTCTCTCACCTCCATGGTCTCTGTTGTATTCTGGAGAGTATCCCTTACCATCTATCTCCCAAGGTTTCATGTTTCCAGTTTTTTCTGCTGGCCCTCAGGGCCCTCCCCTAATACCAGATCATGTTCTGCTCTCCCCCCAATTTCTCCCCCTGTGTCCACATTCTCTCACAGGTCCCTCCCCATTTGTGATTGTTTTTTTTCTCCCTCCCAAGAGGGAGTGAGGCATCCTCACTATAAAGTCTTTATTGAAGTAAATCATTAAAGAAATATGGAAGACAGTTTTGATTGAAGGAACATTGCAAAGACATACTTCAGACCTTCCCTTTAGCTATCAGAATGAAACATTACTTCTGAAGAATTTGGGACTTTCTCCCCAAGAATATCATTGTAGAAGAAGGTTGAGGGTTGTGGTGCCCTAAGAGGAACTTGGCTCTCAAGAAGAGATGCCACATACTTTTGATAATTAGTCAAACCATCTTTCCTGGCAGTCTGGAGCTGCGGATCAGACAATAACTTCTTAGTGCCAGATATAGCCACACAGTAGCTAGGACTGCTCATGTGAATATCCCTTTCATTCTCAATTTAAACCTAAGTTCCAGGTGGAGTGGAGATACCACTAAATTGCTTTTCTTATCTGTCTTCCATATGTAGCCACATCATACATATTTCTTTTCATACATTTTAACTATTATTTGTCCACTTAATTAGACTATTGAAGCCTGATTGTCAAGAGTAGCTTGCTAACATTATCAATACCCAGGCCCTGACCTGGGTATTCTTGCAACATGAGTAGAAATTTGAACTATTAATCCAACTTAATTCTCTGGTTGAAGAGTGAGGTAGAACTTTGCACAAAGTTTGCAAGACCTCTACCCCCTCCCTGGGCCCAAACCCTTACATGCAGTACATTTGAATATTTATTTGGAAACTTTCTCAAAATTCTCATTTTCATACTGGCTGGAAAACGTGAGAACAAATATTTTTACACAATTTGAGAACACATGAGTATTTCTAATGAAAATATGATACAGGATGCCAGAAATTCAATCCAAAAATTGTAAAATAGAGATGATGAGCTCATAAATTGGAATGCATTTATTCAAATATATACATATTGATGTGTACTTCAACAAGTAACTTTTCAGTCATTTTCTGCTAGCGTTAGAAAAAAGTGGAATGGTGTTTAACACTAAAATTATATCATTTTGTTCAAAATAATGTTACATTAATTGAATACCAGAATCTGCCCTGCCTCTTGACCTCAATCATCTCTAGAGAACCAGGTTGAGACATTCATCTAATGGTCTTTTGGGAAATATAGAAATTATCATGTATTACATTATATATTTTATTCTTTCTGTTTCTCTACAAAACTTCTATGGACTTCTTTGCACTCTCTTTCAAATTCATTACCTTTTTCTTTAATTGTTATTACATTTGTATTACATGAAATTACATGTATCACCAACTAGTGTGTTCATCCATGGAGAAGACTATCCCTCCCCAATCTCAGCATTCCTTTGTTGCCTGTAGTTATTTGTTTAGGGTTGTGACAAAGAGGCTTTGTGGTTCCTGACCTGGCATTAATCTGAAAACCGATTCTAGGAAGACTACTTTTATTAGTACTAGAAGTCACTATGCAAACCTGAAAAGAGGAAAAATAACCAAAAGGTCTGCATAGCTATGACATCTATGGGCTACAACCATGACCAGCATAGCTCAATGCTCCTAAAGGCATAGTAATGGAAAGCACACATTAATGGTAACAAACAACTCTGAAAATGAACTTAATATTTGCTTTCTGAAAGAAAATCATGTCTAGTGCTGGAAGCTATCTACCTACTCAATAAAAATGAAATCATTTATGCAACTTCTATACTAAACTAGCACAAACATTAACTACATTATAAATATTTGTACTCCTAGCCACAGATTCAGGCCTCAAAAATTTTCTCTTTGTAGCAAACAGAATCACAACTAGTCAGAATACAGAGTTGTGGAGTCTATCCCCAATGGATTCGTTGGCAAAAATCTCCCTCCACCTAAAGCTTAGGGGATATTCTGGAAAAGGGAGAAGAAAGATTGTAAGAGTCAGAGGATCAGAAAGTTTGCTCTCAGACTCTGTGTCCTAAGAATGTCAAAAGTTACACCTTTACCATCTCACCAATAGGACTGTCTAAACATGAATTAAGCAAAGAGAACAACAGATCTGACAATGTGACATTGAAAGTATACACAGCTCAGCTCTACGTAGGCAGCCTAGTTCATGAAGTAACAAAGCAGATAAAATTTGAAGTTTCGGGTTAACCTAAGTTAATATTTATTTTATTTATTTTGTCTAAAACAAACACACTGTATCTCTTAAACTCAGCATTTTTACACAGGAAGCTTAAAATCATTTTTAGAAAGATCTTCACATTTTCAAACTTTATTCTTTAAATATTTGATTAACATCAACTCACCCTAATCTTTTTACACAGGATAATTAAAACAACACAAATGAAGCATCCTGAAATATTTGGATGATCTCTCTGTTTTCAAGTTGAAAAATAGATGTGTTCCACATATAGATTATGGTCAAACAGAAAGTTTGCTAATAGCAATCAGAGAAAATTACAAATATTTAACATATCTTCAATGAGGTCACTCAAGCAATTCCAGACACTTGAATCAAGTAAATAGTCTACGAACACAGAAACTTTCTCAGCCAAAACACAGGATGGTCTGTTTTCTATTGAGTCTTACAAAACCATCTTAAAATAAATATTTTAAAAACACCATTTACAAAACCTGTTAAGTTTCTTCTAAAAGAAAATGGGAAATTACATACTTGGAGGTGGGTTTGAGAATTTAAATGAATCATTTGGGAAAACTTCCAACACAGAAACTTCTTAAGAGCGCTTCACTGTCACAATAGCAATGATGAGTTTAATTCCTCTGGGTGCATAAAAATCGCATAAGGATGGTATGGTAATTTCAGATGAATGAAAGTGTTGTGAAGTGGTGCAAATTGGTTCATGCACACATATCCATAGCCCATGGGAGAAAGATGAGCTGGAAGCAAAATCCTTCCTGAGGTTATAATACGCAGTTTATGAGCTTATATTTCACAGCACAGGCAAAATACACCTACCAGAAAAATCTTTCGTTAACCTTCTGTTGCAACTTTGCCTCACACCAGTAAGCAGTGAGATGTAGCCACTCACACAGGGAGTGCTTATCTTTAAATAGAAATTGAACATTCCCAAAGGGTGAGAATTTGGCCATTTGCACCTTTAAAATAGAATTCCAAGCCTGAGGCTGAAAACATAGCTTTATATGATATAAATTTGACACATTGGACCTCCTCTGTTCTTTTTTATTTCAAACTCCTCCCTATCTTGAAGATAATACTGTATTTTAGTGTTTCTACAGGCATAATTATTCTTCCCGACTTTAACTGACAATGGAGCCTTTTCACTTAGAAGGTTGTTAGCTCAAGTTGGAAGATCAAAATCTTTCTTAACCTGCTCATCCTTCCAGATTTCACTGTTCATAAAACCAATCACACCATTATTTTTCCTGCTAAATAAATTTATACTATCAGAAATATGTTCAATTTTTTTCATTGCTTTAACCTCCATATCATGCTATGCCATTCCCCACTGGCTGTTGATCTGCTGAGCACTAATGTCCATTCTTTGGATTCACCTTTTTTTGTGATGTCATTCACATTATCAGTTGGCAGTGTGAGTAGTTCATGGTTCTCTCTCTTCATTGGAACCTCACACTGCACTCCACAGGAAGGTCATTGCTTGGCCTCATCTCTTTAGGCTACTCTTTTCTTTTACTCTAAAAACAAACGTTCAAAATTAACATCAGAAAACAATCCCTGTGATGTCCAATATATGCCATTGTGTAACATTTAGATTTCTTGCTCTCTATAGTTTTGTATACACACTTAATATTTAGTCACTTGATACACAATACCTCCTTTATTGTCTAGCCAGAGTCCACCTAAACTTTGCAAAACAATATGATCTGTAGCACAATTTGGTTATCAGTCACTGCACTGTTGAATTCATACATTGTATACAACAGAATTTAATTAGTTAGATCCATGGATCAATTTCATTCCTTTACCTCTTTTGTATTTCCTGAAAGCTAAAATGGTTGCAAATGTAATTTGCTTAATGTTTCTTTACACTTGGTATATTTAAGAGCCAACATACAAAGAAACAAAGTTTTTTGCTGCAACATTAAATTAGTTGTACTCTTTTTTCTCTTTTTCTAAAAGTAATGATATTTCTATAATCATCTGTATGTGTTCCCCATGACTGAGCACTATTGTGGTCACAAAGTTGGGTTCAGATCCTAAACTAAATGTTGGTTTTGGGTTTTAAGATTTTGTTTGTTTGGTTGCTTTTATTTGTTTTGTTTGTTTTGCTTTTCTTGTAGGTCCTCTTGGGGTAACCTTTATTGTTATTATTAAAATCATGCCATGATTTTGTTTGTCAAACCTTCATCAATATGAGCAAATACCTGAAAAAATGAGAAATTCATATGGCCACATTTTCTGAGCCTTAAGTCCACTTGGTTCTGATGACTCTGGGTATATAAGGAGAACGAACAACATAAAAATGGGATGGAATAGACACAGATATGCTCATGACCTGGAAGACAAGAAGAATCAAGGGTGATACAGAGGTATAAAAGATAATAAACAGTCTTTTATGTCACATGTCCTCTAAATTATTCTTTCACCAATTCTGACACTAAAGTTTCCAACTGAAGACTGTGACTTCAATCTGTGAGCCCTTAGAGACTATATTTCATATGCAAGTCAAGGTCAATATTATGAAATAAATTATTATTTATTCTTTTATTAAAAATTGATGTTCTCATATAATATATTCTATTTACAGTTTCCCCTCCCCCTGATTCACACAGTTCTGTCTCACCCAACCCCAGATCCAGATCCACACACGCTCAGTCTCCCTCTAGAAAACAAACTCACACCTAAGGAGCAGTAATAGTATAAAACAAAACAAAAATCAGACTGTGACAAAAAACAAAAACAAGAAATGCATATAGCTTTAGAGACACACATGTTCACACTCAGTCTTTCTATAGAACCACAAAACTATAAGCTTTTGTATATATTCAAAGGACTCATAAGGAAAAAAAATGCCCTGACTAAACATTATGAGACAAAGAATCACTAAAGATATATTTGAGCTTGTTTTGTGTTGGCATCTACTTATTGATATGAGGCCTACACATTTGCTACACATATGAGTATTTTGTTTCCCCAGTGAGACTCTCTTGAAGTCAATTAGTTTTCACTTTGAAGTGGTTATCAACTGGAGATAGCTTCTTGGTTAAGGGTAGGAATAATTGCCCACCTCTCCATTTATCTCTAGGACTTCATCTGGTGCAGATTTGTGCAGCAGGTTCTGTAAGCTCATACCTGCATCAGCCCTGATGTGATTAGGGGGCCTTGATTCCTTGGTGCCCGCCATTGCCTTTGGCTATTATTCTCTTCCAGGTTCCTCTTCTGCAGAGTTCCCTGAGTTCTAAGAGAAAGTTCCCATCTAAAAAAAAGTATATATACCTTAGACAATACATTTAGTAAAAGAATTTCAAAGATTATATGATGACATTTCAGCAAAGCATAGATTTATGAGTATAGCAGAATGATATTAGATCATTTCATTGTAATATCACGTTAGCAGGACTGTAATATTTGATTTTCTTCTGGGTCTATTGCTTATTTAGTCTCAGATTTTTGGCTATCCAAACATCATAGGGGATAGATTTCATAAAGTGAGTCTTAACTCAAATCAGATATTGCATAGTTACTCTCAAAACCTTTGTGCCAGCCACTATTACACTATGATATCATGTAGGAAGATCACTGCTGTAGATAGAAGGGTTTGGGGTTGTGTTGGTATTTAATTTTCTTCATTGGTAGTGCATAGGACACCTTCCAGTAGCATAAACACTAGTCGATGGAAAGGAAGGTTCTACACAGGTACCAGCGGAACTTTTGCCTTTTCAGTGAGATGTGTATATGTTACCTTCATAACAGATCCTTGCTGACAGTATGTGCATAAACAACAGTAGCCCTGAAAATAATCTGGGATGTTTCAGGGTTTCTATAGGACTCCTTTTGCTTAGAACTTGATTTGATGCAGCATTCCCAGTACTGAAAACTTCATTTGGTTAAAAGACACATTCAGTTGGGAGCTCTCTCTCTTTTTATTTGGTGATTTTATTTATCTTAATAGAGGAAGGTTACTGATTTCTTTGAGCTAATTTTATATCCAGCCACTTTGCTGAAGTTGTTTATCAGATTTAGGGTGAAATTTTTATGGTCACATAAGTATACTATCATATCATCTGCAAATAGTGATATTTTGACTTCTTCCTTTCAAATTTATATCCTTTGACCTCCTATTGCTGCCTAATTGCTCTGGCTAGGACTTCAAGTACTATATTGACTAGGTAGTGAGAGAGTGGGCAGCCTTGTCTAGTCCCTGATTTAGTGGGATTGCTTCAAGTTTCTCTCCATTTAGTTTGATGTTGGCTACTTGTTTGCTGTATATTGCTTTTACTGTGTTTAGCTATAGGGGGTCTGGCGGGTTGATTTTATTATTCTTTCTATGGGTTGCAAACCCCTTCAGTTCCTTCAAGCTTCCTGTGCCAATGAGTTCTTAATTCAACAGCATTTCTTACATGAAATTTATGCTCAAAAATTAAGATTTAAGGTTTTATAGTAAAATCCATTGAACAGAATGTTGGAAATTTATCTTCTTGAGATGTAGTTTCAAGGGTAGCCTTAGCCACTTGGAGACAGTCTCCCATCTGAGTCTTAAAACAGAACTTGTTCTCAAGGAGATTTAAATTCTGCACTATTAGAGATTCACACTACAGACAATTCAACTTCTCTGGCCTTCCTATAGCAGTTTTATTTCTCTATGATTGATCCATTCATCTTTATAATCAAGGCCATGTAGAAAGGCTAAGGCGCACACCCCATTTGCACAATTTGAGGGAGTCATTAGAGCTACTTCCTATGAACACAGAGTTCTATGCCAGATTTCATAGAGGTCTTGGCATTGAGATGCGGAAGCACTTTCAGAAGAGAGGAAGATATTAAGACCTTTCTATTTTCTAGCAAGCAAACTTCTCTCCTCTATACTAGTGTGGATATGGTATCCCATATAATAATTTTGGTTACAACTAAGTCTTTAAGATACATGTGAAAACAACCAAGTCTAAAAGAAATGAAACATGGATATGGAGTCATGTAAAGTGGAAAAGTTCTCTCTGAAACAGAGGAGAAACAGTACGAATATTTTTGGACAATAGACACAAAAAACAATATGAACGATTGTTAGAGACACTCTATCATCTTCTGTTATGAAGGGTAGATATTTTGATTCATAAATAAATTTTGAAAAGGAAATGTTTTGATGAATGAAATACACAATATAAATATCTTTGATATTAATGCCTTTTGGGTAAATTAGATCATTTCATTTTGAAGTTTTACATTGTTAGCAATGAGGTACCTGATTTATATATATTCTGAAATACTCTAAGAGAACATAGTACATGCTTGTGTTCATAACTGACACCACATCAGCAGGAATTGCTCACAATACATGGAGCCTACTAGGAAGGTACAATCACCACTTGCCTAGAAATGTATCAATGGCAGTAGTGTTTTAATAATTTCCCTGTGTCAGTTTTACATACGTTAATATTTAAGAATATGCAGTAAAATGTTTTTCTTTCTCTCTCTCCAAATATATATATTTGGAGACTCACAGACTCACACACACAAATTTTATGATAACAAGATAGAGTACATTCTTAGGCAATATTTACTAAGAATACTGGATCTGGGAGATAGTTGAAGGAAGGGATGTATTATATGAGAGAAAAATAAATAAATAAATAAATAAATAAATACTAAAATTATAAATGAAAATTTACTATTTAATATTTATTTTCACTTTACATACACTGGTGACTTGACTACATGCATGTCTGTGTGAGGGTGTCAGATCCCCTGCACCAGGAGTTACTTTAAGCTAAGAAGTTGGGGATTGAACCCAAGTTCTCTTGAACAGCAGCCAGTGCAGTGCTGTTAACATCTGAGCCATTTCTCTAGCCCAGTAAAGTTCATTTTTATCAATATCGATTTTTTAAATTTATATTTTTCTTTATACTGACATTGCAAACTATTTCAATTTATAATAAATGGAAGAATTTGTTTGAGAAATATCATATAATGATGGCCAATGCTTGTGAACATTGTAAAATATTGGCAAAATTTTTTTTCTGAACAAAAAGAAAAAAAATCTTATAGAGCAAGCATATATATATATATATATATATATATATGCCTATATACACACATATACATATGTGTGTATATGTATAAGGGTGTGTGTTATAAGGATGTGTGTATAAGGGTATGTATAAGGATGTGTGTTACCTTGCAGAGCAAACACACACACACACACACACACACACACACACACACACATAAATATATGTGTGTTTGGTATAAGGATTTTCATTTTGCCACTATGTTTATGATTCCAGAAAAGTATTATATTGAACATTTTTATAAAATTTATTCTACTTACTCATAAACCATGTTCTATTTGGAACCATATACCTAGCTAATGGCAGGAGAATTAATTTCACCTATGTAACATTCAATACATGCTAAAAGAACATCTCCAACTTTGCTATAAATGGCAAATGAAAATAATGCCAGTTTCTTAACGTATTAAAAGATAAGTTCAAAATACCAAAACTGCCAGTGTTGTATGTATAATAATGTAAATGGATTATTTTATAAATAACAGCAAGTACTTTGAAAATCTTAGTTTATGTAGCCAATGTGTTAATATCAGACAATAATAGAGTAGCTGTGCAATCTTTTTTTTTAATTTTTATTTTCTATATTCTATGTTTACATTCCAAAGGCTTTCCCCTTTCCCAGTTACCCCCCCACCATATGTCCCATAATTCCTCTCTCTCCCCCCTGCTATTCCCCACTCATTCCCCCCCCCCACGATTTCTCTGTTCTGAGTCTAGAATACTGGATCCAATCTTTACAGGCCCAGGGTCCTCTCCGTTCTTCTTCTTGGGAGTCATTTGACTTGCTAATTGTGCCTTGAGTATTTAGGGCTTCTGGGCTCATTAATATCCACTTATCAGTGATTACATTTCATGTGTATTCTTTTGTGATTGGGTTAGCTCACTTAGGATGATATTTTCCAGATCTAACCATTTACCTACAAATTGCATGAGTTCATTATTTTTAATTCCTGAGTAGTACTCCATTGTATAAATATACCACATTTTCTGTATTCACACACTGAAACTATTAGAAAAGAAACTTGGGAAGACCCTGGAGGACATGGGCACAGGGGGAAAGTTCCTGAACAGAACACCAATAGCTTATGCTCTAAGATCAAGAATTGACAAATGAGACCTCATAAAATTACAAAGTTTCTGTAAGGCAAAGACACTGTCAGAAGGACAAAACGGCAACCAACAAAGTGGGAAATGATCTTCACCAACCCCACATCTGACAGAGGGCTAATATCCAATATATACAAAGAACTCAAGAAGTTAGACCCCAAAGAACCAAATAACCCTATCAAAAAATGGGGTACAGAGCTAAACAAAGAATTTTCACCAGAAGAAATGCAGGTAGCTGTGCAATCTTAAAATTACAGTTACAATGTCTGAGATAATTTCACTTAAAATCACTAATGGTGCCCTAACTTTCATCCTTTTATCTAGAATTGCTTTTTGAAAAACACTCTTTTATTCACTAGTTGATAAAGCAATTTAAACTCAAGTCTGAAGCCCCCATCTGTAAAGGTAGTGTATATACTTTGGAGCACATCTTGAATAATAGAAGTTCCAAGAATGCAAGGTGTTTTATTATTTTTAAAGTATAAAGATATATTTCCAATGAAAATATGTGTGATTGATTAAACACATGCTTTTTCTTATTTTCTTTTACTTCCTTGTAATTAATACCTATTTTCTGTTCATAATGATAAATAACTATATGAGAATAAAATTAATTTACAGTTGGAACATTGATGTAAACTATACATTTCCACCCATTCTGAGCATTAAACACATTTATGTGTATGGTAAGACTGCAGTATGAAAACAATTTTCATTATAGGACAGAACATGTTGCTTCAACACCAGGATGAGTGAAAATGTTATTAAATTCTACTAAAATTAGGCCATACTCACTTCCTGAACTCAAGAAGAGTCTGCATCAAGACAAAAATGTTGATATGCATGGTAGTATCTCCCATTCCTCATAATGCACATTGCAAAACATTCAAAATTGGTATTTTCTCTGACTTCTTTGTGCACTCTTCTTTTCCAACCAACTAATACATAGTTCTATCAATAGTACAAAATTTCAATTGATTTCTACTAATATATTTCCAGAATCAAAGCAGACATGTAATGATGTTGTAGAATAATAAATTTATCTATTATTTGATTGAGAAAAATCAAGTATTTTAAAACAGAACTGTATAATATCAGTCTCATGTTTCTTCCTTAAAATATATACTATGTATCTAAATTATGAACAAATATTCACCAAATTACATCTGTTGGGAATGTCACATATATCCTATTTGACCTGGAAATTATATATATATATATATATATATATATATATATATATATATATATATGAAAACCTAATTGCACAGAATTCTCTTTTAGCCATCTTTGAAGCTCATCCCAACACTATGTTTTAAACTGTCAATTTATAGAACAAATATATGACTTTATTGATACTGATTCATGATTTTGATATAGATATATTCTTGATAAATATGTCACAGTGGGTGTTCTATCTCTATTTGCAAAAGTGAAACAAGACAGAAGAGAAACAATATATCAAATAACTTTCCCCATATAATTGGTTATATTCAAGTCATGTCAATCCAAAATAAGTTACACAGTATATTTTCCCCTAAAGTGCTTTATCTAGTTGCAATCTTTCCTTGTTTTGTTTAGTTTTTACTGTTGTCACATCTGCAGTTTTTTTGGAAAAGTCAAAAAATAAAGTGCAGAAAGACAAAATTCTGGAATTTATTTAAAATTAAGAACAAGTCATGTCAATTCAAAAAGGTCATAGAAATTCTATTATATACTAGAAACTATTTTCTAAAATGTACTGCCTCAAACTTCAGCTCTCTAAAGTAAAAAAACATTATAAAAAGAGAAAATATCTTCCAGAAAAATAGATGTCTAAGTTTAAAAGGCAAATTGTGTGCAGACACATAAGCACACTCCCTGACACCAAAATTATATAAAATTGACTTCAGAGTATTAGTATGCAGAATGTATGAGGTACAAATCCAGAATCTGAATTGCTCATCAGACCCAACCACAAATTACTGAATTAAAGTATAACATCCTTTCAGGAGACAGGTATACATCCTAAGACACCCAGCAAGTGCCTGAAACCAGGTAAGGTACTTAACCCTGTATATTCTGATATAATGTTCATGGTGAAATGTGTTTGGGGGAGAAGATGCTTGCAATTATTCAGTTTCTGAAATGATAACATGCATAATGGACTATCTTAGTATTGGAAACCAGGAATGAAGTTCATTTGCATTTCATCCGTATTTTATAGACAAGCCCTGGAAGTTGGATATAAACACATATTTAGTATGCTTGCCTATTAATGACAAGCAGACACATGGGGCACATACACTTGAGGCCAGGTATAGAGGCTTCCACATATTCATCGCATATGCAGTTGCTTGTCACAACTTTTGCTTATCACAACTCTACGCATATATTTGCACTAACAAATTATTAAAGATCTAATATCTTAGAAGAGCACAGGTTATCAATTAATTTCTCTGATTATCTTACAATAGAGCAATTAAAGTTTCATTTAAAGCCACATATACCTGATGATGTATCTCATTCCAAGATCACTCACATGGCTGCTGGCCGAGCATCAGCCTTCCCAGATTGTAGGACTATATTTGTCAATTCTTGGCTGTTTTGTGGCCTGGGACCTTCTCAATTATTTAATGTGTATCTTTCCACAGGCAGTTCATGTAAAGACAAATGACTATATCTGAAAATGAAAAATAAAGTGAATAAGGCTGCTATCACAGTCTACTAGTAATAATCTCAGAGCTCACTTGACTTTAACCATTAAGTGTTATTTCAATGGTGTTTGAAAAGAGTCACACTCTGAAAACGAATAAATACTAGGACCATCTGAACTGCTATTCTGTTTATACTATGTTACACTATGTTTTGTAGTAAAAAATAAAGGAAGATAGAGGAAGGAATATCCAAGTAAGCAAACTCTAAAAAAAAAAAAAGAATAATAATAACATAGAAATGTTTCCATGAATTAAATAATAAATGGAGCAGATTAATTATTAGGATTAGCATAATGTGCATTCTTACATTTGTGGCTCCATTCAGGCTGATTGGATAAGTTGTTACAAAACAACTTCAAAGGCATGCCCCTCTCATGAAAGACCTGAAAACCTGCTGTCAGTTGTCATAGCTGTTAGAATTGTCTAATTCCCAAAGAAACATAGATTTACTAAAGTAAATGTAATTATCCTCGGCAAATTCTATCCCTGAGTACAATAATTACTTTTTAAAAATTATGTGCATTTTGTGTTTATAGTTTGGTAGTTTCTTTCCTTTTTCATTTGCACTGTCAAATTCACCAAGATATAGCTGAATTTCTGCCAAAGTTTACTTTAAACTAAGGTATGGTGGTTCACTCTGTGTCAAATAGTATCTGGCCATCCTGTGAAACATTACTGTGAGTGTGTTTATGAAGGCTTTGGAGAAGGAGATTAACTTCTCAACAGGCACACTGAGTGACGAAAACTGTTTGGCTCAGTGTGTGTGTGTGTGTGTGTGTGTGTGTGTGTGTATGTGTGTGTTTTACAATCAAACCAAGACTTCAATAAAGCAAAGGTACTCAAGAAGAAAGAATTTTGAAAGCCTCACAACTTGAGACAGTACAAGGGCATTTACTGCCCTTACTGCATCTGTGTGTCACTGTGATACCTTTCCTGGAGCCCAGTAAAGGTTGGATTCAGCTGTTGGGATTTGTCTTCCCACCATGTATGTATAGAAACTACAGTGAACTTACTGTTCATATCCTATAATTGTTTCTTCCTGTACCTATACCAGACCCTTACATTCTGAAATAGTAAAACCAAGAAAATGTAATGAAATATCATTTCCATAATGACATTGATCCATGATTATAAATTCATATCCAATCTAGTGTGCACACATACACATATATGTATATGTATGCATAGACATATATATATATATATATATATATATACACAGAGATGTATATGTATGTGTGTATGTATATACAAACTTGTATCTATATATCTGTATCTGTATGTGAATATATGTTAATAGATATATATTTGAATGCAAGTTGATTTTGAAGAAATTGGTGTATATTGTGAAAGATGATAGGATGGGCCATTTCAGCAAACAAAATCTAAGAGTTCTAAAACCACTTCCTACATGCCATCAAGAAAACTCAGGCTTAAGTTTATTACCTATGATCAACACCCTCAGATTTGGGAATTCAAAGAGTTCACTTTTTATGAATGCATCCTGACTAAAGAAAACCTGGACCTATGCAAGACGAGGCAGTAAACAGGTGTTGTTTTAGCATGCTAACGTGAAGATTTTCATACCATAATATAAAGCTAATATCAGCTAATAATCAGGTAACAATCCAAAAGCTAATAAACAGCTTTTCATACAATGTCATGAATAATGTCATCTTCCTTCCTAAGCTATATTGTTGTCATGTCCTATAAATAAAGTTGTTTTCTATTCTGTCCTAGTGTTTTTGTTTTGATTTCTTAATCTAGTCCCCTGATGACCTTCTCTGAAGGCATTACCAGCTCCCTTCCAGCTCTGGGAATATTTACATGGTAATTAAATTTGATGGTTGTATGTTTTGATGCTTTTAGTAGTAAGATTCAGCTCTAGTCCTCTGAGCTCTTATCTGAAAATTTGCAAAATAGAACAGAGGGATGTTAGATGCCTCAGAAGAAAAAGACTATATTAGCTTAATTCCAGGGACCCAGTTGATGTGAAAAAGAATGAGTCTGGAAACCTCACAGTAAAGAACCAGCTCTTACACACACACACACACACACACACACACACACACTCACACACACACACACACACTCACCCACACACACACATACTCACCCACACACACACTCACACATACATATACACACATACACACACACAGAGAGAGAGAGAGAGAGAGAGAGAGAGAGAGAGAGGAGAAAGCAAGAAAATGAAGGTAGCCTGTACATACACATATAGTATGAAGTAAAAATAATTTGCAATTTAGTTACAATCACCTTTGAAGAATGCATTTGAAATTAAAAGAATTACATTGTCAAATGCTTACAATCAAAGTCAACAATATTTAACAAGAAAACCACCATGTTAATTGTTTCTAAGAGTAGTTATAAGCTCTCAGAATTGAGGTCCATTTGCCTAATATTTTTACTTCAAAATTCCACTGTCATTAAAACAATAATGGTACTCATATTTCTGCCTCATCTTTAATTTCCATTCATTAACCTAATATTATATATAACAGAACCTGCCATGTCTTTATTTCATCCTAGTTATTTGGCAGGCTCATTCTATCCTCTTGAGGGAGACATGTTCCCACTCAGCTAAGTTTCTGGCACTTGTCCCAGTCTCTAGGGTATCACAACCTCTTAAGAGTTGTTCCTACTCTGCCCTCCACATCCTTGAATCTGTCAACCAAACTCAATCACTGTGACATGCCTTCCCCTGGCTCTTTGTAAGAGCCCGTGCTTGCTGGTTCTGAATGCCACCCATCCGATGTACTTGAGTCTGGAAACAGCATAAGCAGTTCTGACTTGAGCTTTGATTTCTCCTTTTTATCTTTTGATTTCGTAATCTATTGAAAGTTTTTTTCAAGCTCGAAACTGAAGAAAATGAAGGCACTGAAGAGCAGTAGGCATGATCCAATTCCTGAAGTTGGCCAAGGCTCCATATGCTTGCTCTGCTATGTTAACGATATAGCATGGGGAACAAAATTCGTTCTTCTGCAGGTTCAATGTACTTATATTTAAGATATGCACCATTGCTATACCTCTTTATGTGGCATGGAAGATCAATTATAAGCTGATATATTGCTAGTCCTTATTGAATTGTATACCATATATTTTGTGATTGGTAAAAGTATGCTTTTATTAGAAACATTACTATACATTTAAATGCATTTCCAATACCAGTGAATCACTTTTTTATTGGATATATTCTTTATTTACATTTTAAATATTATCTCTTTTCCCAGTTTTCCACCCTCCCAGAAAACCCCTATCCCATCTTCCCTCTCCCTGTTTCTATGAGGGTATTCCTCCACCCACCCCACTCCCACCTCCCCACCCTTGATTCCTCTACACTGGAGCATCTGTTGAGCCTCCACTGGACCAAAGAACTCTCCTCTCATAGATGCTTGACAAGGCAATCCTCTACTACAAATGCAACTGGAGCCATGTGTATCCCTTGGTTGATGGCTTAGTCCCTGGGAACTCTGGGGTCTGGGTGGTTGATATTGTTCTTCCTATGAGGTTGCAAACCCCTTCAGCTCCTTTAGTCCTTTCTCTAACTCCTCCATTGGGGACCCAACACTCAGTCCAGTGATTGACTGTGAACATCTGCTCCTGTATTTGTAAGGTTCTGGCAGAGCCTCTGAGGAGACCTCCATCTCAGGCTCCTTTTGGCAAGCATTTCTTGGCATCCACAATAGTGTCAGGGTTTGGTGACTAGTTATGGGCTGAGTCCCCAGATAGGACAGTCTCTGGATGGCCTTTCCTTCAATCTCTGCTTCCACACTTTAACTCTATTTTTGCTCTTGTATTTTGTTCCCCTAAAGAGAGGTCATCTGATCCAACAGGGACAAAAGAAAGTTTTGGATATGTATGAATCTGAAAAGTGAATGAAATGTTTTACTGACATTTCGAGTAGAGACACATTGTTATTAAATAACTTACAATCCACTTTATAGTCCTTCAAAACAAAGAAAAATCCTATATCCACAATGTGAAAGTGCTAAGATGGAGAAACCCAAACAGCATTGATGGTATTTTCATTCGAAAAATTATAAGATCAAAAGCACTTTCCTTTTTTTCCTCCCTATAGGAAAGTTTATTTCTTCATATTGATTAATATATTGGTAATATTAAGTAAAGCCTTAGTTACTGAAAATGTACCTGAATATACAGACTCTTATGATGGGACACTCAAATATTTTCTTTCAAAATGTGTCACTAAATGCATATTTTAAATAATGCAGTTTCAGGACTGTATTAATACAGAGAGGACTAGATTAAACATTGCCCATTAGTGATGAGTTAGGAAAGATACAAATATACTTGGTTAATCAGGGTAACATCCTGAATCAGCTCATTATTAGATTTAGAGTTAATTTTTTTTTCTAAAAATGGCAATTGGAATAGTTGCAAAGATTAGTAGTCATGTTTAAGCAGTAAAATTAATCCTTATTAGTATGTTCTTTATAGTGATTTATGGCATTCGATTCTATGATCACAGCTTCCCAGAATAGAATATATTTGCACTTATATTGAAATAAGAAAACAAGTTATAAGTCTCCAATTTCAGTCACTAGTTTTATCTGCTATTTTTATTTGACTATTCTGGATATTTTCAGGTTAAATAAAAAGTAATTGGCAGAAATGGTCATATTTAAGTATAAGTAAAAATAAACAAAAGGAGCTGAGGGTGTTTGCAGCCCCATGGAGGTAACAACAGTGTCAATGGGCCAGAACCCCTGGAGCCCGCGAGGACTGGACCACCATCCAAAGAATACATATGGAGGGAAGCATGGTGCTGGCAACATATGTGACAGAAGATGGCCTTGTCAGACATTGTGGGAGGAAAGGACCTTGGGCCTGATGGTGTTCCATATTCCAGTGTAGGGGAATGCTTTGGTGGGAAGATGGGAGTGGGTGGGTGGGAGGGTGGGAGAGTGGAGAGCACCCTCACAGAGGGAGGAGGTAAGGGATTGGATAGGGGGATGCCGAAGGGGAGACCTGGAAAGTGGAAATCATTTGAAATGTAAATAAAGAAAACATCCAATAGAAAAAATAAACAAATGTTTTATAGTAATGTTTACATTGATTTGAAATTTTGTCTTCTTTTAATTAACCCAAAAAAGGACACATACTTGAATGAGCCTACCCAAATGTATTTATTTAGTAAAATATTCTCAGATACCTTTTTAAAGAAGAGTAGACATGACCAATCAAGTCATATTTGCATTGTGTTGTGAGTCTGGAAGTCTGTATGGTCCGGGGCGCAGGCCCTGAGCAATACTGAGGTCAAGAGTGTGTCCAAACTCTGAAAATCTCTTCCTGAGACCAGCAAGAGTAGGACTGCTTCCTCCCTGCTCCTGCATGTCCTGGGCATGTAAACCTTATGACCTGAACCCCACCTCTGCCACCCTTGAGCTGGTCACATAGCCTAGTGGCCAGGATTCAAGGTAAACATTCTCTCTCCTTATCATGACATGGGCAGCAAGCACCTGGTATTCCTCTTCATGCAAATGAAGCATTCCCAGTTCCTCAGCTGCAGCCAATAATGTACCCTCATCCTAAGAATCCCTACTGTCTACCCCAGGATTATAATGCTCCTCCCAATAAAGAAGTACTGTTTCTCTGAAAACTATCTCTGAGGAAGACTGCTTTTCAGGTACTTATACTGACCGAGATCCTGCCTAACCCACCTAGCCAGCTAAGCTACCCAGAGGGGAAGGAAGACCTGAGCAGCATTGTTTTCCTTCCTCGTCCTATTTAGCTCTGTATTGTGTGCAAATCATCAAGAGTATAATTGGCTAGTGTGTTATTTAATTGTTTTCTTGGCCATTATTTACTGTGCCAACCAGAACTCACTAAAATAAGAATATCAATTTTGACATGTGGCTTTCTAGATTTTCATTGTCTTTGCTCTTGCTATGAATGGAAGCACTTGAAGGAAATTACCTAACCATTCTTTTTCTCAGTACAGCCTCCTAAGGATAAGAATGATTTATCTCTGTATCCATTACTCCACTGAGGGACATCTGGGCTATTTTCAGCTTCTGGCTATTACAAACAGGGCTGCCCTGAACATAGTGGAGCATGTGTCCTTATTGCATACTGGGGAACCCTCTGTGTATATGCCCAGGAGTGGTATAACAGGGTCCTCCAGTAGTATCATGCCCAGTTTTCTAAAGAACAACCAGAATGATTTCCAGAGGGGTTGTACCAACTTGCAATCCCACCAGCAGTGTAGGAGTGTTCCTCTTTCTTCACATACTTGCCAACATCTGCTTTCTCCTGAGTTTTTGAACTTAGCCATTCTGACTGGTGTGAGGTGAAATCTCAGGGTTTTGAATTGCATTTCCCTCAGGACTAAGGATGTTGGACATTTCTTTAGGTGATCTCAACCATTCACATTTCCTCAGTTAAGAATTCTTTGTTTAGCTCTGTACCCCTATTTTTTAGTGGATTTTATTTTATTTTATTTTATTTTATTTTATTTTATTTTATTTTATTTTATTTTATTTTATTTTATTTTATTACAATGAAGTATTTTAATTATTCATGAGAGAATGGTGCAGCACACACCATTGAAAGTGGACAGCAGGATTATTGTTTGCCTGTTCCACAACTATGCCTCCTCCTCCTCATCTTCTTCATCTTCTTTGTTTTCCTCCTCTTTTTTTTCTATATTCTTTGCTTAGATTCCATAAGATTTTCCCTTTCCTGGTTCCCCCCTCCACATAATTGCCACAAGCCCTCTTCCTTTCCCCTGTTCCCTCATCTACCCCTTCCCACTTCCCTGTTCTGGTATTCCCCTACACTAATGCACTGAGCCTTTCCAGAACCAGGGGCCACTCCTTCATTCTTGGACATCATTTGATATGTGAATTGTGTCTTAGGTATTCCAAGTTTCTAGGCTATTATCTGCTTATCAGTGAGTGTATACCATGAGTGTTCTTTGGAGTCTGGGTTACCTCACTTAGGATGATGTTCTCCAGCTCCATCCATTGGCCTAAGAATTTCATTAATTCATTGTTTCTAATGGATGAATAGTACTCCATTGTGTATGTATACCACAATTTTTTGTATCCATTCCTCTGTTGAGGGACATCTTGGTTCTTTCCAGCTTCTGGCTATTATAAATAGGCTGCTATAAACATAGTTGAGCATGTATCCTCATTACATGCTGGTGAATGATCTGGGAATATTCCCAGGAGTGGTATAGCAGGGTCCTCCAGAAGTGTCATGCCAAATTTTCTGAGGAACCACCAGACTAATTTCCAGAGTGGTTGTACCAGCTTGCAATCCCACCAGCAGTGGACGGGTGTTCCTCCTTCTCCACATCCTGGCCAACACATGCTATCTCCTGAGTTTTTAATCTTAGCCATTCTGACTGGTGTGAGGCAAAATCTCAGGGTTGTTTGGATTTGCATTTCCCTAATGACTAAGGATGTTGAATATTTCTTAAGGTGCTTCTCAGCCATTGGAAGTTTTTCAGGTGAGAATTCTCTGTTTAACTCTGTACCCCATTTTATAGTAGGGTTATTTGGTTTTCTGGGGTCTAACTTCTTGAGTTCTTTGTATATATTGAATATTAGCTCTCTGTCAGATGTATGGTTGGTAAAGATCTTTTCCCAGTTTGTTGGTTGCCATTTTGTCCTTTTGATGGTGTCCTTTGCCTCTGTAATTGTATGAGGTCTCATTTGTCAATTCTCGATCTTAGACCATAAGCTATTAGTGTTCCATTCAGAAACTTTACCCCTGTGTCCATGTCCTAAGCGTCTTCCCTAGTTTCTTTTCTATTAGTTTCAGTGTGCATGGTTTTATATGGAGGTCCTTGATCCATCTGGAGTTGAGCTTAGTACAAGGAGATAAGAATGGATCAATTTGCATTCTTCTGCATGCTGACCTCCAATTGAACCAGCACCATTTGTTGAAAAGGCTATCTTTTTTTCTACTGGATGGTTTCAGCTCCTTTGTTGAAGATCAAGTGACCATGATTGTCTGGAGTCTAATACAGAGACAAAGAGTGTAGTAGAGACTGAAGGAAAGGCCATGCAAAGACTGCCCCAACTGGGATCCGTCCCATATACAGTCACCAAACACAGCACTATTGTGAATGCTAAGAAGTGCATGCTTATAGGAGCATGATATAGCTCTCTCCTGAGAGGCTCTGGTAGAGCCTGTCATATACATAAGCAGATGCTCATAGCCAATCTTTGATTGATCATGGGGTATCCAATGAAGGAGTTAGAGAAAAGTCTGAAGGAGCTGAAGGGGTTTGTAACTCCATAGGAAGAACAATACCAAGCAACCAGAGCTACCAGTGTCTAAACCACAAACTAAGGAGTACACATGGACAGGCCATTGGCTTCAGTCATATATGTAGCAGAGAATGGCCTTGTTGGGCATATATGAGAGAAGAAGAGGCCCTTGGTTCTATGAAGGAAATGTGAGGGTAGGGAGGCAAGAGTGGGTAGGTGGGTGGATGGGGACACACCCTCATAGAAGCAGGAGGTGGGGGATGGGATAGGAGGTTTCTGGGGGTGAGAATTGGGAAAGGGGATGACATTTAAAATATAAATGAATAAAAACATCTAATAAAATTGTTAGCTAAAAAATAAATAAATTCATTAAACATAATCACTAGGTGATTGCTATGAATCTCAAGGCACTGACATTGAATTTAATGTAAATTGTAGTATAAACAAACAGATAAAAAGCAGATATCATAAGACTTTATATAAAGCACATTGCTTATGTGTATATAAAGAGAATATTTAAGAAAATGGATAAAGTAAATGTTGAATATAGTGAACATAAAAATGTTTCTATATTATGTTATACTGGAAATGAAAATTCTAAAGAAAAGAACTTATTACCAGAAATAAATATATCTACCTCATAATAAAGAACAGAATCATTTTAAAAATTCTTTTTGCATATATACTTCATAAGACCTGAACAACACATGAGGTAAAATTTAATAGTGGTGATGAGAAAAATAGGTAAAACAGAAAATTTGGGAACTTTACCCTAGCTCTCAGTCATTGAAAACATAAGAAGATCATCAACATGAACACAAAAATGTCAGTAGTATCCATCAAATCAATTAGAATATTTAAAGTAGAATACACATGGTTTTTGAGTATTCATAGAATATTCAGTACACCACAGGATATGTGTGATCTCAAGTTCTGCTGAATAAAAACCATAAAGAGCATGTTAGAAAACTTCAGTAGAAATAAATCATGAACTGATAAGAGGAAGACATCTGAAATTTCCTTAAACATTGGAAGCAGAGCATGGTGTCAAAGTAATTTGAAAAAAATATTCAAATATTGAAAACGTTGATGAAAAACAGGAACAAGGAAAATTCAAGATTCTTTGGCTTCTGATTAGAAAAAAATGCACTTAATAGAACTCCATCTCAATCATAATTAAAAGTATAGACTTACTGGCATTAGGGACAAAGGAACAGATCTATTCTTGAGCCTGTAGTTTTATAAGTGAATGCAAATAAATTCATGTTCATGGTTATGGCAAATTGCATGAAATAAATGTCTCCAAATACATAAATGATCGAAGATACACTGCTCAAATGTAAAAAGGACAGTCTAGAAATTCTTAGAGAAATGGATGGAGCTGGAGAACGTCTTACTAAGTGAGGTGACCCAGTCTCAAAAGAATACACATGGTATACAGTCACTGATAAGTGGATATTAGCCTAGAAGCTTGGAACACCGAAGACATAAATCACATATCAAGTGATGTCTCACAAGAAGAAAGGAGTGGACACTGGTGCTAGAATAGACCAAAACATCATTGTGGGGGAGTACAAGAACAGTAAGGTGGGAGGGGGTGGATGAGGGAGCAGGGGGAGGGAAAAAGGCATGTGGGACCTTTGGGGGTGGGGAACCAGAAAAAGGGTTATATATCCAATAAATGAAAAAAAACAAACAAAAAAAGAAATATGTTCCAAGTATAATATAACTTGACTATCTAAAGTTTTAATTGTAAATAAAACACTGTATTTATACAAATCATTAAGAAACTAATACACTCAAGACCATCTAAATAAATATACAAATATCAGAAAATAGGAAGTTCATTGGTGATAACAACTTGCAGTGGATCATTAAATCTTTAGAGAAACCTATGAACGTCTTGAGCTCAGGAGGTTTGTACAAGCAATACGTCCCTCAGATCCAGGTCTCATTAGAGCTGAACGTGCTGCTGCCCTCTCCCACTTGGCAGGTAGAACAAAGGGATGGCCATCTTGAGAAACAGTGCACTCTTAAGCTATTTCATGGAACTCCAACTCAGAAAGAACAAAGGAAGATTTTGCTAGAGACCCTAGCCTGTGCATTCAGGGCAGAATAATATCTACACAATTTGAAAAGGAATAAATAAATTGATCGTTCTAAAAAGCTTTATTCATGCATTCCTAAGAATCAATTTGCTTTTTTGGCAGTTATTTAGAGGACAGTTCACAGAAGCTGATTATTTATTAATGAGAAGTAAACAATTGTTAACAGAAAATAACCTGTGACATCAAAATAGCAAGTGTATGGATATATTGAACAATATATGCATAAAATCCTGAACTCATTGCTGTAATAAAACTGTTCTTACAGTTGAGTGATTGATAAATCACATTGTGAATGAACAGGAAAACTCAATATGCTTAAGGCAACATTTTTTTCAAAAAAGTATCTTAAGGATTTTACAAAATTTCAACAAAATTGCAATGGAATTTTTAAAATAGAAACAAGTTAGCCCTCATATTTACAGGAAAACACAAAAGGCCAGCAGAATGAAAATGTGTAAATAAAAAATACAGCAAATATAATGACTCCCTGTCTCTGACTTAAGACCTGATAACCATAGAAAGACAGTAAGAAGCTGTTGCCCTGAGGATGAACAAGACAATCAGTGGTAGGGTACAGAAAGTCAAGAAATTGACTAATTGACTCCCTAGATATGACAATGTAGCTTCAGTAGAGGTGTCAAAATAATTTATTTGGAGAGGAATACTATTTTATTCATAAATTGTGTAGCCTTGGAAGGATCACTGACGTTTGTTCTTAGGATCTTATGGTTGTATTAAATAACTGAGAAATATTAGATATTTCTAAGGTATTTCTGTAACTTTTAAACCAATAACCAGAAGAAAGAGAAAAGGAAATGAAATGTACGTGCCTGTCAACAGCTACTGGACATCAACAGCTGTTATTCTAAAGTGCCAGGAGAGCAGGCTAGGCTGTCACCCTGTCCTGCAGAGAAAACTCCCTATGGAGAGAAGTGGCTTCAGCACAAAACCTCTGCTTAAAGATGGCTCTTGGTAAGCAGACCAGTTCTGACTGCTGAAAGAAAATTATTCCTTCTGAAGGAAAAATGAGCTCCACGCTTTATACTAAAAACAATAAAATATATTACTTATATATTTTATTGTGTGTTGTTTTTCCTGAAACAGAGTACTTTCTGTCTTTCTAAAAGTCATGTTCTGATTCATTATTCAAAAGGTATTTTTCATTTACATGTTTTGGTGGTATAGGTAATTTGGATTTATGCATATAAAATATATTTTTATCCTAAACTCTTGTTATATATAAAATATATTTGAGTATAAATTTTGCAATTATACATAGTGCACTGTTCTTAAAGGAGGCTTATCTAGAGATTAAGGAAAAGATTTTTTATAATGTAGGAATATTTTTTAACTTGGATATAATTTATTCTTGGGACTTACATGGTTGTAAGTACTCTCAGGTAATTATACTTTATTATAATGAGGGTTGGGTGCAGACTGCTTAGTGACAAGAAAGTTTTCGTTCTGGCAGGTTAGACTGCAAAAGAAGACACCCCTACAGAGGGTCCCATCACTGCCTAGGAAACCTAGTGGTCACACACAGCTGGGCTCACTGAAGATCCTTGCTTTTCCTGTTTAGTCTACAACTCTCGATCCTGTCAAGTATTTTTGTCATTCCTCCTGTTCACTTCTTCTCTCTTTCTCTCTCCTCCTATCAGTAATTCCTTTGTTTCCCTCTGTCCACCTACTCTTCTGTGCCTTTTCTCCTTTCTGTCTTCCATCTCTCTACCACATTCTTCCTTCCATTACAACATGGGTCCAAATTAATCAATTACTTTTCAATAGTACATTGAAAATGTACTATTGAAATGCCATCCTAGTCTTTTTAACATTTCAGTTATCATTATGGAAAAAAAGATGATGAGATTTTATGAAACAGAATCCACAATCATCCATGTATTTTCTCCATATGTTTCTGAAATCTTTTGTCTTAAGAGTAAAATGTGGTTCCCTGCTCCCTGTGTCCTCTGGGGCAAGTCAAGCTGCCCTGAATACCTTGACCTCCATTCTCCCAGCCTCCTTTGTCGAATATCAATTGGCCATATATGTGTGGGTTCAATTCTGGATCTTCAATCCTATTCCATTGATCCACTTCCCTGTCACTGTACCAATACCATGCAGTTTTTAACACTACTGCTCTGTAGTATTGCTTGAGGTCCGGGATATTGATTCCCCCAGAAGTTCATTTACTGCTGATGATAGTTTTAGCTATCCTGGATTTTTTTGTTATTCCAGAGGAATTTAAGAATTGCTCTTTCTAACTCTATAGAGAACTGAGTTGGGATTTTAATGGGGATTGCATTGAATCTGTATATTGCTTTTGGCAAGATTGCCATTTTAACTATATTAATCCTGCCAACTCACGAGCATGGAAGATTTTTCCATTTTCTGAGGTCTTCTTCACTTTCCTTTTTCAGAGACCTGAATTTTTGTCATATAAATCTTTCACTTGTTTGGTTAGAGTCACACCAAGATACTTTATATTGTTTGTGGCTATTGTGAAGGGTGTCATTTCCCTAATTTCTTTCTCGGCCTGCTTATCCTTTGAGTATAGGAAGGCTACTGATTTGCTTGAGTTGACATTATAACCAGCCACTTTGCTGAAGTTGTTTATCAGCTGTAGGAGTTCTCTGGTGGAGTTTTTTGGGTCGCTTAAGTATACTATCATATCATCTGCAAATAGTGATAGTTTGACTTCTTCCTTTCCAATTTGTATCCCTTTGACTTTCTTATGTTGTCGAATTGCTCTAGCTAGTTCCTCAAGTACTATATTGAAGAGATATGGTAAGAGGGGGCAGCCTTGTCTAGTCCCTGATTTCAGTGGGATTGCTTCAAGTTTCTCTCCATTTACTTTGATGTTGGCTATTGGTCTGCTGTAAATTGCTTTTACTATATTTAGATATGTGCCTTGAATTCCTGTTCTTTCCAAGACTTTAAGCATGAAGGGATGCTGAACTTTGTCAAATGCTTTTTCATCATCCAACAAATGCTTTTTCATCATCCAATGAGATGACCATGTTTTTTTTTTCTTTGAGTTTGTTTATGTAGTGGATTACATTGATGGATTTCCCTATATTGAACCATCCCTGCATCCCTGGGATGAAGCCAACTTGATCATGGTGAATGATCGCTTTGATGTGTTCTTGGATTCAGGTGGCAAGTATTTTATTTAGTATTTTTGCATCGATATTCATAAGAGAAATTGGCCTGTAGTTCTCTTTCTTAGTTGTATCTTTGTGTGGTTTTGGTATCAGGGTAATTGTGGCTTCATAGAATGAGTTGAGTAGTGTTCCTTCTGTTCCTATTTTGTGGAATAGTTTGAAGAGTATTGGTATTAGGACTTCTTTGAAGGTCTGATAGAATTCTGCACTAAAACCATCTGTTTCTGTGCTTTTTTATTTATTTATTTATTTTTTTTATTTTTATTTTTTTTTTTTGGTTGGAAGACTTTCTATGACCCCTTCTATTTCTTTGGGGGTTATGGGTCTGTTTAGATGATCTATTTGATCCTGATTTAATTTTGGTATTTGGTTTCTGTCTAGGAAATTGTCCATTTCCTCCAGATTCTCCAATTGTGTTGAGTATAGGCTTTTGTAGTAGGATCTGATGATTTTTTGAATTTCCTCAGTTTCTGTTGTTATATCCCCCTTTTCATTTCTAATTTTGTTAATTTGGTTACTGTCTCTGTGCCCTTTGGTGAGTCTGGCTAGGGGTTTATCTATCTTGTTGATTTTCTCAAAGAACCAGCTCCTGGTTTTGTTCATTCTTTGTATGGTTCTCTTTGTTTCAACTTGATTGATTTCAGCCCTGAGTTTGATGATTTCCTGTCTTCTACTCCTCCTGGGTGAAATAGCTTCTTTTTGTTCTAGGGCTTTCAGGTGTGCCATTAAGTTGCTAGTGTATGCTCTCTCCTGTTTCTTTTTGGAGACACTCAGGGCTATGAGTTTTCCTCTTAGCACTGCTTTCATTGTGTTCCATAGATTTGAGTATGTTGTACCTTCATTTTCATTAAATTCTAAAAAGTCTTTGATTTCTTTTTTTATTTCTTCCTGGACTAAGGTATCATTGAGTAGAATATTGTTCAGCCTCCACGTGTATGAGGATTTTCTGTTGTTTTTGTTGCTATTGAAGAACACTCTTACTCCATGGTGATCTGATAGGAGGCATGGGATTAGTTCGATCTTTTTATATTTGTTGAGGTCTGTCTTATGTCCAATTATATGGTCGATTTTGGAGAAGGTACCATGAGGCGCTGAGATAAAGGTATAGTCTTTTGCTTTAGGATGAAATGTTCTCTCTCTCTCTCTCTCTCTCTCTCTCTCTCTCTCTCTCTCATATATATATATATATATATATATATATATATATATATATATATATATATGTTAAATCCAATTGGTCCAACGTTTCAATGAGTTTCCCTGTGTCTCTGTTTAGTTTCTGTTTTCCTGATCGTTCCATTGAGGATAGTGGAGTAGTGGAGTGTTGAGGTCCCCCACAATTATTGTGTTAGGTGCAATGTGTGCTTTGAGCTTTAGTAAAGTTTCTTTTACAAATGATGGTACCCTTGTATTTGGAGCATAGATGTTTAGAATTGTGAGTTCTTCTTGGTGTATTCTTCCTTTGACTAGCAAGAAGTGACCTTCTGTGTCTCTTTTGATGACTTTGGGTTGAAAGTCAATTTTATCTGATATGAGAATGGCTATTCTAGCTCGCTTCCTGTGACCATTTGCTTGCAAGATTGTCCTCCAGCCTTTTACTCTAAGGCAGTGTTTGTCTTTAACTCTGAGGTGTGTTTCCTGTATGCAGCAAAATGTAGGGTTCTGATTCCGTATCCAGTCTGTTAGTCTATATCTTTTTATTGGGGAATTGAGTCCATTGATGTTAAGCGATATTAAGGAATAGTGATTATTTGTTCCTGTCATTTTTGATGTTATTTTTGTTTTTGAGTAGTTATCTTTCTTTGAGTTTGATGGAAGTTGGTTACTATCTTGCTTTTTCTTGGGTGCAGTTTCCCTCTTTGTCTTGGAGATTTCCTCCTATTATCCTTTGTAGAGCTGGGTTAGTGGAAAGATATTGTGTAAATTTGGTCCTGTCATGGAATATTTTGATTTCTCCATCTATGTTGATTGAGAGTTTTGCTGGGTATAGTAATCTTGGCTGGCATTTGTGTTCTCTTAGGGTCTGCATGAGATCTGTCCAGGATCTTCTAGCTTTCATGGTTTCTGGAGAGAAGTCTGGTGTGATTCTGATAGGTCTTCCTTTATATGTTACTTGGCCTTTTTCTTTTACTGCCTTTAATATTCTTTCTTAGTTTATTACATTTGGTGTTCTGATTATTATGTGACAGGAGGTATTTCTGTTCTGGTCCAGTCTGTTTGGAGTTCTATAGGCTTCTTGTATATTCATGGGCATCTCTCTTTTTAAGTTAGGGAAGTCTTCTTCCATAATTTTGTTAAAGATATTTGCTGGTCCTTTAAGTTGTAGATCTTCACTCTCATCTATCCCTATAATCCTTAGGTTTGGTCTTCTCATTGTGTCATGGATTTCCTGAATGTTTTGGGTTACAGGCCTTTTGGATTTTGTGTTTTCTTTGACTGTGGAGTCAATGGTTACTATGTTATCTTCAGCATCTGAGATTCTTATCTCTATCTCTTGTATTCTGTTGTTGATGTTTGCATCTACGACCCCTGATTTCTTCCCAAGGTTTTCTATCACTAAAGTTGCCTCCTTTTGTGATTTCTTAGTTGTTTCTACCTCTGTGTTCAGATCTTGGATGGTTTTGCTCAGTTCCTTCATTTGTTTGTGTTTTCTTGTAATTCTTTAAGAGATTTTTGTGTTTCCTCTTTTGTGACTTCTGCCTGTTGTTTCAAGTTCTCTTGCATTTCTTTAACAGATTTTCTTATTTGCTTTTATTGGTTTCTCTCTGTTGGCCCATATTCTCTTGGAGTTCTTTAAGTGATTTTTGTGTTTGCATTGTAAGAGCTTCTACCCTTTTGATGTTCCCCTGCATTTCTTGAAGAGATTTGTTTATGTCCTTTTTGTGTTCCTCTAGCGGCATCATGACCAGTGCTTTTATATCCAGCTCTTGTTTTTCTGGTGTGCTGGGGTATCCAGGACTTGCTGTGGTTGGGGAATTGGGTTCAGATACTGCCATATTGCCTTGATTTTTGTTTGCAATGTTCCTACATCTGCCTTTTGCCATCTGTTTATCTCTGGAGTTAGTTGGTCTTGTTCTTAGTGGTTGGTGTTTGAAGCTCCTGTGAGCTTGGTATTTGGCACTGCTGTAGTAGAGGGCGTCTGAGCTCCTGAGGTGGAGACTGGGAGGTTTCAGTTACTGGGCTCTCAGTTACCTCCTCAGCTCTGCTGTGCTGGATCTAAGTCTTCCTGAGGCTCGCTGCAATTGGCCTCCCGCAGACTCCTCCTGGCCTGCCAAGTTGCTAGGTCTTAAGAAACAGATTTTTTTTCCTCCACCGATCTGGGCTAGTCTGTTAGATCTTTATGATGTCCTGGGTTCCTCTATTGGTTCTCTATGGTGAGCTGTTCAGGCCACCAGCTCCTAAATGGTGGCGGGTCTCAGGGCTCTGTCTAACCACTGGGTTCCCTACAGGACTGGAGGTTCCCTGGTTGGGCTGCTAGAACCTAGATGGTAGTAGTCTCAGTATACATGGCTCCATCATGTTAGCTGTCTGTGGTGTCCTGAGGCACGATGTCAGCCTCTGGCTGTACTCCAGGCACCGTCCCACTAGCAGGTTGTTGCCCCCTTGGGTTGGTGCAGAGACCGCTTGCCAAACTGATCTGGTTCTGTGTGCACTGCCAAGCTGTTGGTGCACAGACCTATCTCCAACCTCCTTTGGTTCTGGGCGTGAGCAAGAGCCTGACCAGGTGTTCTTTGCCAGGCTAAGTCTCTGTCCAAGCACCTGAACCCAGCCGCCAGCAGACAGTCCACAGCGACCTGAGGGAAGATGGCGGCTGGCTGCAAGCCCGCTAGCCAGTCCCCAGGCATCAGGGAGAGCCTCTGAGCTGCAGGTGCTCAGAGTTCCTGCTGACCTTTCCTGGCTCTGGGGGCCAGCAAGGGCCCGACCGGGTATTCATTGCTAGGCCAAGTCTCTGTCCACGCACCTGAACCCAGCCACCAGCAGGCAGTCTGCAGTGACCTGAGGGAAGATGGCGGCTGGCTGCAAGCCTGCTAGCCGGTCCCCAGGGATCATGCCCTGAGCAATTTGCTAACCCAGACAGAACTCCTCCATTCTCTGCCTACATTTATACGCAATTCCACTGGTCCCTGAGCAACATAAAACCCAGGCCGACATCTGTTCTCCCACCAGCATTCTGCCCGCCCTCAGTGGACATGCTGGCGAGAAAGTAGAGCAAAGGGAACACTCCTCAATTGCTGGCAGGATTGGAAAATTGTACAACTACTTTGGAAATCAATTTGGTCAGTTTGGTGGTTTCTCATAAAACTGGGAATAGTTCTACCTTGAGATACCACTTATACAACCAGTACCTCCAGAGTTTCCAGGGACTAAACCACCAACCAAAAATACATATAGGAGAACCCATGGCTCCAAGCTGCATATGTAGCAGAGGATGGCCTTTTCATGCATCAATGAGAGGAGAGGCCTTTGGTCCTGGGAAGGCAAGATGCCCCAGTGTAGGGGAATGACAGGTCAGGTAAGTAGGAGTGGGGCGTGGGGTTGGTGAGCAGGGGGAAGGGGGATGGGCTAGGGAGGGAAAAAATGAGGAAAGGGGAATAACATTTGAAAAGTAAATAAAGGAAATATCTAATTAAAAAATTAAAAAAAGAACAAGCTTGGAGGCTTGGTACATTGCTATAGTAATTGGGTCACTTTTCAGTTTGTTCCACCTGTTGGAGTAAATTTGCCAAGTAAGCTTCCGTACATCTTTAATCAAGGAGATGCATTTTCTCTGCTGCAAACAAATAAACAAATATTAGTAATGGTCTCACCCTCAAAGAAATAAAAGCTAAAGTATTTTATGTAGTATCTTTCTCTCAGAAGAGTAGTCAATAAGATCAGCTTACCCACCCTATAAAGATTTCATCCATTCACCCATCTCCAAACCTCTTAGCTCTGGAACATAGAGAATCCACTTGTTCAAACGCAGCAAGGAAGACCACAGATACTCCAGTGAGTCACAAACACATGGAACACAGAAGTATAGCCAGAATAGCAAATACTCTACTACTCCATCAGGAATACTTACATGCCTCTCCACTAGAGGGTAAGCTGTCCTTCTGGGTCATTAACATTAGACCTCTCCTGAAATACGTTTTCCTTAAATGTTTCAACCCATTTAAGGTGACTATATCAACAATAGAGAAAAGCTAAAGATCATTCACTGCTGAATCTCTGTTCTCAATCCAGTGAAGGCTAGTTTTCAACTTAGCAAATATTAACTGGTATAAATAAATAAATAAATAAATAAATAAATAAATACATATATGCATATATGCAAGCATGCATACATATGTGTGTCTGTGTATGTGTAATGAGAACACATGCTTGCATACATGTTTATAACTTTTCATTTGAGTGGTACAATATAAAGATGTATATACATTAATAAAGAATGTTAGAAAATTATGGTTACCTATTTGTTCATGTGAAAAAGTGAGGCACAGAAATAATCATCAAGAAGTCCAAGGTCATGGAAACCATTATGAAACTTTTACTCACTCCTGACTCTGCCCTTGGAAAAAATTCATATCCCCACCAGCTCTGTAACAACTTAGGGTATTAAAATTTTTCATGTAACTTTTCAGAGGATGAATATACTTTCTAAAGCTGTGAATGATTCTTTCCTTCAAATAATGCCTCTTATAAATCAGAGGCATCTAACAGTCCTGTATAATCTGCAGCATTTCAGTAGTCAAGATTTAGGGATTTCAAAAATAAGTAAGTGGGTAAACCTGAGTGAATCAGTTTGTCAATGTTGTCTCATAAACTCTTAAAAACCATCATTAATGTTAGAATTGTCAAAAGTTCTTCACATAAGCAAATGTGAGGGAAGTCTATTCCGATTAAATTATTGGCATGCTTTTTCAAATGGAGTTATGTTCTGCTTGGTTTCCTGGATCTTAAAAGGGAACTCTAGGAGAGAATTATGGAGAAGATCATTTCCGGGGTAAAATACAACTGATTCCATGCCTCATAAATGAAATTGAAATCAGTTGATCTCCAGATTGAATGCTGGAAATTCTAACTCACTTGAAGAAGGAAGATATCGACATTTTTGTTGCCTTGAAGATGGACCCAAGAGATCTTTTAGAGATAAACTCCTCTTTTCCCTTTTTCTCTCCATCTCGCCACCTCTCTCTCTGTCTCTCCCTCTCTCTCCTTCTCTCTCTAGTTCTTCACTCCCCTTTTCCCTCCTTCCTTAACTTTCCTCTTTCTCCATTCATGCATTTTAAATTAAGCACAATGTACATCATGATCATTCCTCTTTTTAAAATTTTTCAATTCAGAATAATTTCAGACTAACAGAAAATGTGTAAAGCTACCTCAGCTCCAGCATGCTTTATTTATCTTCATCATGGTGACCCCATCACTTGCCAGTATACAGTCTTTATTACAACTAACAATATACCATGCTGCAATAGTTTTCTTTGTAGAAGAAACTGTCCAGATTAAAGGTTTTGCTACCAAAGCTCTTTTTGAGATAGAATATAATCAGGGAGCAACACAGCATATTTTACACTGCCTAGATCATCTGCATTCTTTATTTCTAACATCTCTTAATTGCTTATGTATTGCAGTGATCAGTTATTTAATGGAATTTGTCTTGATATTTTGTTTCATGTATTTCCTTAATTTGAATCAAGATAATTTCTTCTTGACAATCCAAAGATGATTTGTCCTGCTACATGCATGGTACCAAGCAAGAGTGACTTGATGCTCTCTCTGTTCTGTGATAGAAATTTGAAACTTGGCCTTCTGGCGAAGGTGTGGTTTTCAGAGATTCTCAGACACAGTTGTTTTCCCTTTAATTAGTCAGTATCTTGGGTGGGGCAGTCATTTCAGACTCTACAGTGTCCTATTTTCTCACATACTTCATCATCTACCAACAAATTTTAGCACCCAGAAGAAGTTATCTGTTGTGTGGTGTCCTTCTGGTAAGGTGATATTTCTCTCCCAGTTTGAAGCATGAAAACTAGAAGCATTGAGTATTTTGTGTTTGAACATTTACTTTTATTTACCTAATTTTAGTACTTAGGGAAGAGATTGCTGATGGCTATAGTATTTTACATTTTAAGAACCAATAACAGTAAATAGCAGTTTTTCAAGATCCTTACCAGGACTTGATATTACTACTAGGAATGCTATCCTACTGTGTTGTCTTCCTGTGAGTGTTGTCTCTGTAACCATGACCACAAGCAATATTTATAACACTATATGTGCCCTAATAAAGTTTGCTCAACAGTTAGTCCTTGGTTACTCACCACTGAACTATTCACAAACTATATTTTTGTTTTAGAGCATAACATACATGTGAATGTGTGTTATGTACATATTTTAAGACTTATCAGCATACTACTGAGATGATCACATACAAACAGACATACATGTTATTGAACATATTGCAGATGTACACAAAATCACATACATAAGTAATGTTGTATGTGTTTAAAGTTAGTCTATTTTCATTAGTTAATAATATGTCATTGTAATGATGCAAAATAATTTTCTATCTATCAGGAAATTAAAAGACATTTTGGTAATTTCCTCAACTGGTTTTGATTTGCATTTCAGCAATGTTGATGCTGAGAAGTATTTTCTTCCTGCTTAGTTTTCACTTTTAAAGCTTCTCCTTCTACTCTTCCACTCTTCTTTAAAGTTTGCTCATTTGTGTTCCTCCTGCTGTGGACTTTACATATTCTACATACAGGTGATTCATATATATATAATGTATTCAATAATCATCTGCAACACTGAAGACATGATGATGACTACATACAGAGCAGTGATGAGATTGCAGTGCTCCTGAAGAAATCTTATCTCATGACTTCACACACTTTTCAATGGTGCAGTGCAATTTAGTACAGAGTATTTATTGAAGAATGCTTTCCTTTCACAAATAAATTCTACATTTAATGCCTAGCAAACCTAATGGGCAACACAAGATTGGCAATACCATCATAAAAATATGTACTGTATATTGATATGTAATTAATACTTTACAAAGCCAAAAAGTTATATGATAGACTATATTTATTGAAATAAAAATATGTAGTACTCTGCAATATGTAACTGTATATATACATGTATATACATGCATGCATATAAAGTTACATATTACAGAGTACTACATATTTTTACTTTGGGAAACTGAACTAAATACATATTTATACATATATAGCTATGTAAATATGTATATATACATATTTATATATTTATATATACTGTTACTGTATATATGTGCTGTACTGCATATATAACTATATATAGACACTATATATATAGATATACAGTTACATATTACACAGCATTATATATTTTATTTCACTAAGTGTGATATCTATCCCTTTTTGGTTTTGGTAGACAATAATATTTCTATAATAATAGTGCCTATTTGTGTCTCTATTTCAGCTTTGCTAGGCATTTGTTAAGTAAATATTATATACATAGACATATATACAGAATATATTAATATAAACATTCAGTATTATGTAATATGTAACCACATACACATCTATATCTATATCTATATTTATATCTATATCTAATCTATATCTATCTATATCTATCTATATATATACAGTGCCTATATACAGTTACATATATACATAGTACTACATATTTATATAAATATATGTATTACATACATATAAAATAATCTTAGTAAATATTTCAGATGTACTCACATTCAGCTACATAGAAACGGAATAAATAACTGAATTCTGAAGGGTCAATAGCTAAAGTAATAGTCACACAAGTATGAGGAACAGAGTTTAAACCCCCACATCTCACTTAAATGGTAGGGGGGAGTGGCTGCTCACCATTATTCAAAACATTTAGAAGACTAAGGAATTTGAACAGAGTTGTGTAGCAATGGAGGATAGGGAACTGGGTGGAGCCACCAGCATGTCCATTGTGCTAGGAAAGCAAGAGGCCCTCAGGATCCAACAGGGAGGAGATTAGTTGAAATACCACACAAAGGGAAGGGAGAACCTATAGAGACTATATCCAGAGGTTAGGCAAGGTCCCCGGTGTAAAAGGGGGCTACCCACTCGTCTCCAAATTTTTAACCTAGTATGGCTCCTGTCTAAAGGAACTATGGAACAATGTGTGGAGCAGAAACTGATGGTAAGGCCATCCAGAGACTGCCCCACCTGGGGATTCACCCTATATACAGACAACAAACCCAGACACTATTGTGGATGCCAAGAAATGCTTGCTGACAGGAGCCTGTTATAGCTATCTTCTGAGAAGCTCTGCCAAAGCCTGCCAAATACAGAGAGGCAAAGGCTCACAACCAAACATTAGACTGAGCAAGGGGACCCTAATAGAAGAGTTCAAGAAAATACTGAAGAAGCTGAAGAGGGTTGCAACCCCATAGGAAGAACAACAATATCAAACAACCAGAGCCCCCAGAGGACTAAAGTCCCCAAAGAGTAAACCACCAACCAAAGCGTACACTTGGAGGGACCCAGGGCTCCAGCTGCATATGTAGTGATGATGGCATAGTCTGGTTCTACTCCACAGTGTAGTTGGAATACAGGAGTGAATGGGTGGGTGGAAGAGCACCCTCTTAAAAGCAGAGCAAAGGGGACTGGGATAGGTGGGTTCTGGAGGGGTAACATTTAAAATGTAAGTACAGAAAATATACGATTAAAAAAAAAGAATCCCTAGAGTAAGCTGGCTAGACAAACTTTTTGCATCAGTGATTTCTCTCTTGAGAGACCTTGTCTCAAGAGTTAAGGTAGAGAACAGCTATAAAAGTCACTCAGATGTCAATGTCAGCCTAGTATACATTCACTTTCATGTATGCAATGCAGGTGTACATACACAAATAAATTGAAAATTGTATATGCTTCAAAAATACTAGAATAGAAATGATCAACAAAATATTCACAAGCAAATATTGAATAAGCAAAATATAAAAAGCTAGAATTCCCCTTCAAAAGATCTTTTTCCATGAATTCTGTCCCATTCTACAGCTAAAAAGAATTAGCAAATATAATTTCCCATATTTCAGTCTAATAATAAAAGCTACAATATCATAGCAGATATGCACTAAAATAATTAATAAATTAAATTTTCTTTATAGTAAAGATATTCAGCAGTTTTAGAAAAGGTTCTATCTACCTAACATTTTTCAGAACTGCTCAGTCAACCACAATATCTGGAATCACATTTAATAGAATATACCAGAATCTTAAACATTTTAGTTTAGGATGAAAACATGTCATGTCTTTTTAGTAATCCTGTTAAAATAATTTGGAAAGCCAGACCAGTGAAATATGCTAAGACAAATAAAATTATTTAAATCTTAAAAATGTAATGAAATTGTCTGTGTTTGCAGATGATATAAATGTCTATTTTTGAAATACCACTAATTTTATATAATATACCTTGGAATTATGAATGAGCTTAAGATGTACGTAGGAAACAAGTTCATATGCAAAAGTAACTGGCTTTCTATACATGTAATATGATTAAAATTGCATATGCTTATCTTTTTTTTAAATAAAATCAGGATAAACAACTATCTGTAAACTTATGAAAATGCAAATTGTCTCAGAAAGTGAGATAGAGAGTGAAGAGGAAGACACACCATGTAGTCCTCCTTATGTGCACATGCATGCCTGTGCACACACTTGCATATATACACAGGTGCTAACAACGATCACAGACTCATATATAGAATATAATTTTGCATCTTTATTTTATGAAGTAATTAGGCTCCCATGTCCTGAGTTCAAACAAACACACATAAGCAATGCAAATATATAAATATTCTGATACCAGAATAATGAAAGAACAGTAGATAAACTAAAAAAAAATTTACATTTGTCTCTGACCTCAACAACCTGAAGTTTTCGTTGCTACAATATTGGAGTGTTTTCATTGCTTATTGGTGCTTTTATGCATCATAATATATGTTATTTGATTTAAATCATAGTGGAATTCCTCAATCTATCTCTATCAAGATGCAAAGAAAGCCTAAGGAAGAAAAAGGAGAAAAATCACTACATTAGAAAAGTCTAGGTATCAGCACAAGATTACTTTTATTTGGCACATACTAGATGAAAGAGGAGGAAGAGAAGGAGGAGAAGAATGAGGAGAAGGACATAGAGAAGGAGAAGAAGGGAGAAGAAGGAGGAGAAGAAAAGGAGGAGGAGGAAGATAGTGAGGGCTATTTTTAATGTAAGACTCTTGTTACAGGATTGTTATAATAGAGTGTGTCTGTCATAAAACAAAGGACCTCAGAAAGACTCTTGCTTGCAAGAATGTCCAAGACTTAAAATCTACTCCAGAGTATACTGTTTTCAAAAATAATTACAGCCCAAAAGATAAACACCACTAAGATCACCACAAGTACTGTTTGTAGTTATAGCATCTGAACAGAGAAGCAAAAAATTCTTCCAACAAAAAAAAAATGACACAATCAGATAGATATTTAATTGATTACTAAAATTTACAAAAAGTTATGATGAACCAAGGGACATAGAGTAAATTTGTACTTCACTCATCAAGTGAACAGAAGTAGTATCTGTTTACCTGCTACTGAGGCTCCAATATTTCTCCAAAAAAAAAAAAAAAGAAGAAAGAAAGAAAAAAAGAAAGAAAGAAAGAAAGAAAGAAAGAAAGAAAGAAAGAAAAAGAAAAGAAGAGAAAAAGTAAAAACCACTGTGGAAAGATTTACTGAAGTTGTAAATAAATGAAATTGTGCTAACATAGAAGAACATCTATATGAAAACAGCATTTGAACCTGAAGGATTTTTCCAAAGTCTGTTATGGTAAAAAAAAAATGTGCTTGCAAGTCTGACAACTGGGAAGTGACAGAAGCCATAAGAGGTAGAGTCTAGTAAAAGCATGATACATCACTGAGGGACCATTGCAGAATAGAAGGGAGAGTAGAAAGTAAGAAAAAAATTATTCTCTCTCTCCCCTTCCTGTTCCTGACCTCACAAGTTAGTTGTGTTTTGCCCTGCTCTCTGTGCTCTGATATTGTCTTTGTACAAATCCTGCAGAATGGGGAAAGCTATTATAGAATGGAATCATGAACTCAATGAATTTTTCCAGTGGTGTGTTCCTTGTTTGTCAGCTTACAGATCCTGTACTCTGAATTTTCCTGATCTTCATAATCAATGTGTAAGCCTTACACCATATATCATCACATAATCTACAGGAGACCTTACAATCAAGATTACTACTGTATGACAGAGGGCTTTAAATACTGTGTAGAATTATTTCGCATCCAACGTGCTTGTCTTGGAGAATCTCATCAGGATGTAAATTGCCACATTGTTCCTTAATATCTAAATGAGACCAAAGTGTTTTATTAAATGAGCACATGATTTTAAATATTAACTGGCCTCCATTTTACTTCAATTTCAGAGCTCTACTGAAAAATAGATCGTTTGGTGTTTCAGAAGATGTAAGGTTAAGGAAAGAGAAAAGAATCCCTATATAATTATTAATGTGATAATTATGTATAAGTATTTTTCTTCCCCCCACCCTTTTTAAGCAAGAAAGATTAATATAGGACTTTAAAAATGCAACATTTCTGGATGGAAAACTATGTTCTATGCCTGTTCCTAGTGATGTGGGTGAGCTGTTTAGACTATTTATCATCTTGAAAGCAACTGAAATGACTCTGTCAGATATTGTGGAATGTACCCAGATCAACACAATGCCCAGCCATGATGAATAGCAATGTATTTGGGCATTTAATATTTATATTTGCTCCAACTTATTCACTCATTTTTCACCGTCAGTACCCGTAGAGATGAAAGAAATTAGTTTCATTATTGATGATTTTTAAATACAGACAGGCTTGGGGAGGGACTGAGTCACACAGATGCATGAGCTACAGAAATGAATGTCACATCCACCCAGGACCTTTTATAGAAAGCCAATTAGAACGGTGATATGGGAAATGCACTCAAAGGTCACCTTCTTTAGCCAACCATTTCCAGGCACACAGATGGTATCACCAACGGTAATCTGGGCACTTACACATCCTTACTAAGGAAGTCACCCCAGTCAAACTCAACTGAGGACTCTGACTCACGCCAGCATTGTCTTTAACTCACACAACACATAGAACAGTGGCATGAACATCAGGGGTTTGCTTTCTTATAAAATCCAAGGGCCCTCTATTTGCGATTCAAACTTGCTATTATAACACAGTAATTATTACTTTGTGGAGCTTTATTGGGAGAGAAGAAGCTGCAAAATAATGATGGAATCTCCTTGTTTCTTCTAAGCATCTATCCTTTGATTCCGATCATCTTGATAGACTCATGAGATCCTTGGCCTGAATTTCCTTGATGGCCATTGCTTGAGCAGACTTAAATGAGAAGGGTTGAGTGGGTGGGGAAAGTTCAAGTTTAAAAATTCCCATAAAAGAATTAACGTCTAGTGTTTTCACTGCTACATAGTAAAAGAATAATTCAAAGGAATTCCTAGCAATGCTAATCAACTTCCTGAAAATCATCAGAATAAGACAGTCTACATTATTATTCTGGTCTTTGTGCAGCCAAACCCTAAAAGCAAACGCTTTGGCATTTCCTTCACTAAAAGATCTTTTTGTCCATTTTCATGAACCATACATTAGATTGTTTTTGGAAGCCTCTGCTAATGCCTTGCCCTTTTAGACTTTTTTCATGTAGAGATAATGACTCGGAGTCGGCTGAACATTTCATCTCTGCTTCAAGTCCTAGTATGGTCAGGCTATTGAATGACCCAGCCTGATAAAAGACACTGCTCTTTCTTTATTCTCATTCCACTTAGGCAGTGAAATCTCATTAACTAACTGACTAGAGAACTCTAGTTGGTTAACTGAAACATGATCCATCAGCCGGGAAACTTCGTCACAGTTTTATCTTTATAAATTGGAGAGCAGAAAAGGAGATAAGACCAATTCCAGATGCCCTTCAACAGTAGACTTACTTGGCTCTGAATAAATGCTATTGCTAGACAATAAATCTAAGTTAATTATAATTTCTCTCTGAAAGCTTTTTCAAAATGTTACTAAACTACAAGCATAGATCCCAGGGAATAGATTCTCAAACTATATACAAAAAGTATATTTAAAAAATATATAGTCAAAATAAAACCTCGTTTCTTTAAATACTGGTAAATGCTGAGAAATATTATAAAGTCAGATATTACCTTATAAGCACTGGTTATTTTACAATGGTGGATTATTCATTCAGTTTAATATATATATATATATATATATATATATATGATATTAATATATATATATGATGATTCAGTGCATTTATCCATCTGCATATAGGTATCCAGTGCTAAAGTAAGCAGAGTCCATGTTTAAACAACTACAGAAAACACACACAGAGAGAAAAAAGAATCAATTATATACCAAGAGCTCTAACAGATATCAATATATGCATATGCTTATGTAATTGTAAAGTACTTATTTGTTTAAGACATTAAAGATTTACCTTATTTTTCACTAAAGATATTAGTATTAAAATATAATTGTAATGTTTCCATTTAGAAATTATAATATATTCCAATAAAGAATATTCAAACTTTTTCTGATATCTATGTATATAGTACCTCTCACTTGTGCTTTTAGCAACAAATGCCAAATTTGGTTTTGTATGGGAAACTATATAGTCAAACTACTTTTATTTCATTTTATTTTATTATTTTATTTTATTTTATTTTGTCTTTCACAGAGTGATGAGACATGCAATTTTCAGACTTCGTGATAGTCAGTTTTACAATTGATCTTAGACTTTTACAATCAATTTTGTTTCTAAAGTAAAATCAGGTTAAGTATTCCAGGCATGAGGTGACCATGTAGTGTCTCTTTTTATGCATGGGGAACATTGACTTCAGCACCTTCTTCAGTTCAGTGCTTTCTCATAGGGCTCAGGTTTTAGTTCTATTGGTGATTGATCGTTCTTCTCTAAGCAGAGTTCCTACATAAGATTGATAGCAACGTGTGTGTGCATGTGTGTTTAAAAATTTGACTTTTTTTGAAAAATATCAAAACATTTTTTCTTCTGGTCAACAATCATGCTTCTAGTTTTCCCAGGAAATTCCTATTTCACTTAAAAAAATCTCTTTTGACTGGCTTAATAACAAGGGAATGGGACTCTTATGTTCTAGAGAAGTTCAAGTTTCCTATTGCGTTACTCATAAATAAAAGCATTCTTGCTTTTGTTCCTTCCTGTTACTACTAAAAAGCTTATCATGGATTCTTAAATAAACAAGTCAAAACAAGAATTGCCAAGCAATCACCACATTGGCATTTCCTAGCTGATAGAATTAAACTAGAGGTCGAAGAGATGGCCAATCTTGGGCTCAAACATAACCCCATCCTGGTCCTCGGGCCTTGTTTCCTCTGTTTGTCATTGTTGTACCTAAATACATCTTGATACAGCCTTGTGTCAAATGAATTGTCTCATTTGAGAGATTGCCTGGATCATGTTGCCCTGGAACCTTGGCTTTGAGAGATTGTCTTGACTAAAGATTGGTATGGAAAGATCCAGTTTGTTGTTGGTGATGCAGTCTATAGGCAGATAATCTTGGTGGATAAGAAAGCTAGCTGAATGAGCCACTGGTCAAGCCAATAAGAAGCCTTCCTCCATGGATTCTTGTCCAGTTTCTGCCCCCGAAGTGCCTCAGTAATGGGTTGTGGCAGGGAAATAAAAGCAGAAATAAACCTTTGCCTTCTCTAAGTTGCTTTTAGTCATTATATTTATCACAGCAATGGAAAAACAAGTTAGAACAATAATTTAGCCACTTATTGGGCACCGAATATATATGTATGTGAATTAAAATAACAAATGATCAGAAATTTAATGGACCCATCATGGCAAGCACTGATATTTACCAGAATTGTATCATATCTAAAATAACAAATACAAAAACAAAATCTTGTATCACAAAGGGTAAATGACATACATTATATGCAACATATCGAAAATAGTTTTAGAAAGTAATGAATATGTGGGACTTGGGAAACAGATCAGCTGTTAAGAGCTCTTGCTAATCTCAACAGAAGACTAGGGTTTGCTTCCTATTACCGACTTGGTAGCTCACAACCACCTGTAACTCCAGTTTCAAAAGATGTAGCCCTTTTTTTCTGGCCTATGAAAGCACCAGACATGCATGTGGTGCTCATAAACATAAAGACAAAGTACTCGTTCATGCACATAAAATGTTAACAGGTAATATATACAGAGAATAAAAAAGACAAAGGCTTGATTCTCGAGAAACTTGGGAAAGGTTAGAAGGATCCTTGTCTCAAAACATCTTGTACCATTTTCTGTAGATTTGGAAATACCTCAGTTAACATTTTAAATTTAAAACTCTAAATGAATGTAAAATGATGCATTATATTTATGTCATAGTCATTATTTGAGTCTTGGAAAATACTATTGTATATATTTTTTGTTCATGTGTACACATCAAATGCCAGCTCTAGAATCAGTTTGAATTACTAGAGCATTTCACTGTATAATTCATAGCTGTTAGGTAAGAAAATATTTGATTTATATTTAAGTGATCAGTACAACTGAAAATGACACAAAATATGCAAACAAAACAGCATAAAGCCACCTGAAATTATGTGATTTTCATAAATAGACTAAGCAATTTTATTGGACTGATAATAAAGTGATAATCCTAGTGCTGATATTTATTAGTAATATAAAAAGGAACACGGTGCCTTAATTTATGTATTAGTGGAATACATTTGTTAATTACCTATCAGGTAAGAAGTTTTACAAAACTGTCAGTAATCTGAATAGCTATTTTATAATCTATGCAGAATCAGGTAAAAATCTATTGTAATTAAGTAAAAAAAAATCCCAGTGTTGCCAAAGGAACCATATTAGAATCTATACTATACACTGAAAACCAGAGAGGGAGACAGAATCAGTGACTTGGTATGCAGGATATTTTTCTTCTCTCAAAAAACATGAGGAGAATAATTTTGAAGACAATGAAACTGTTCTTGTCTAATATGGAAAATCATTGTCTACATATGCAAATGACAATTATTTCCAGGATCATGTAGCTGGTAAAAAAAAGAGTCTATTCTATGATACTGTCCAATGGAGCATTTGAACTTGAGTTGCTCAGTTATTATGACATTGAACTGGACTAGAAAATAAAACCCCAGGAAGCTAATTCTGTGAGAGTTCAGTTCATGGCTAGTATTATGAAGCTTTACAGTGTCAGTCAATTACTTTCTGGATATCCACATACACAGGTTTATCTGCACATTTCTACCATTTCTTTCTCTACTACAATTTGTCAAAATATACTTTCAAACTGGGAATCAACATATTTGGGGTATATGCATGAGGACCCGAGTTCAAACATGAAGTGTTTATGTAGAAAGCAAGGAATGGCCACAGGCGTGCCTATAAGGCAGTGCTAAAATCCTACAGGCTTCAAGATCATAGAACTGCTGGAGTTTGCTGGCTTCCAACCAAGTTCCTGGTTTAGCTGGAAATTTTATCTTTAAAGAATAAAGGAGAAGATGCTACAACAGTACAACCAATAGTCTGCATTGGCCTCCTAGAGCACACAGAAATATATGTTAATATATACCACAAACACACACATAAACACACATAGCCACACATACACACACACAAACACACACACACACACACACACACACATACAAACACACACACACACACAATGTGTATAGGTTTTCTTAGTGGGTTTTAAAGGAATTTTGTAACTTTGTGCTTTTTATTTGTTGTCATGGAAACATAATGTCATTTCCCTAAAAGTAGAACTCAAAATTGTTTTAATGAAATTTCTATAATTGATTGGATCATTTAATTTTCTTAGAACACAGTGTCACATTAACATAAACGTGGATAATTATGGATTTTCCTTTAAAATATCTGTTTTTAGAATGTTCAAGTGTACTCTTCCCTAATGAATCTCCCAGTCTGAATCTATCCTCTCAGACTGCAGCCATACCTTTATACAAGGTCTTCAGGCTGAAAGTCCTACCTTCCCACTTGTCTTTTCTTAGTTCCCAGGCCCACTGTCATAACGGCACTGATGTGCTCAAAGGAAGATCCTTGACTTTATTCTTTTTTTTCTTTCTTTTCTTTTCTTTTTTTTCTTTTTTCTTTTCTTTTTTTTTTTTTTTGAGACAGGGTTTCTCTGTATAGCCCTGGCTGTCCTGGAACTTACTCTGTAGCCCAGGCTGGCCTCGAACTCAGAAATCCACCTGCCTCTGCCTCCCAGAGTGCTGGGATTACAGGCATGCGCCCCCACCGCCCGGCTCCTTGACTTTATTGTTAAATGACTCTTTATATAAGCCAAAGAGAAGTCTTCAATTGAAAAGTGGAAGTTCTCAATTCTAAAAGGAAAGAACAGAAAATAAAAAATAAAAATATCAAATTGGTTAGTTTCTAAAGTAAAGATAAATTCTCTATTTCTGAAATTTTGAATTGTTGACAGTGGCTTTCCTAGCTATCTTGCCTCTAACTTCAGAATATTAGATAAGAACTAACAGAGAGAAAGATAGATTAGACGGTGTTTGCTTTCATGAAAACTTAACTGGATATCTCCTATAAATTTCTCAGAGAGGTTGCCATAAATGATACATGTGACATTAGCTTCTTTATTGTCTTTGAGTTCCTGAAAAAAGGAAACATGAATGTGGGTTATAGGTGTCTGTCAGCTCCAGATGAGAAGGCCTCTAGAGTTTGTATTTAGGAAGGATGAGCAATGAAGAAAGAACACCTCTTGCTTTGAGATAGAACCCTGCCATCTGTAAACAGCAATTTTATGGTTAATATTTTATGAGAAAACTTGTTTTTAGAGGAAGTGTTTGGGCCCTTCTCAAATAAAGACTGTATCAAACAGTGCCATCAATAGGGAGAGATGTGGTAGGCATAGGAATGTGTGGATCAGTTCACTCTGAAGACAAGAGTCATAGCCATGGCCAGTGATTAGGCTGCTTGCAAAATTCTTTCTGCAGCCAGTGTCCTGTACAGAAAACCATAACAACATAGATCTACGCTAATGTGGGAAACTGAGGGAAGGAGGGCACAGGATCAACTTAGAATGCCATGATTAAATCCCTTTACTTTGTCAGCCTTTCACAGAGTGTGCAGTTAGTGTTCCCAGGGTCTCCATGAGTCTCAAGCACCCCCCTGTTTATTTATATACCGCTTTCCAAGAATTTCTCCAGATACAGATTGTGCAAACTCAGTTTATCTGAATCCTGAAGTGCAGCCAGGTACGGAGATATTTCTGCTAACTTGATAAAGGGCAGTGACATTTTAAAAACAGTCTTGTAAATAACAGATGTGCCTTTTAACCTTTCTATAAAATATACACTAAAAAGTATTATCTGGGAAAAGGTATAGGGAAAATGCAGTAGGGCATTCTTGTGGGATGAGGAGATTAAAAACAAGGCAGAAAGGAAGTACAATAAAGCCATGCCTGAGTCAAGGCGGGTGCAGTGGACCTTTTCAAACAGTGTCTGCAATGTCGTGATTCAGATGACATCTCATCAGTGAGTCTGCTTCATGTAGGAAACTGTAGAGTTCAAAAGAGTGTGGTGGAAAGTCTTCACCTAAAATTAAAAAAAGCATTTCTTATTTATCCAATGATCAAGGATTCATTGCAAACTCTGTGTGTGTGTGTGTGTGTGTGTGTGTGTGTGTGTGTGTGTACTGACATGCCTCAAAATGCACAATTAATATTTACACGCAGACAAACTGATTGACAGCTGGTAAGATAAGCAACAGCATAGGTAGACACAGGCTCTGTCTACAATCAGCAATCCTTCCTGTGTGAGGTCTAATAACCATATAATCACATGAGGATATCTAATCAATTGCTAGTTAACATGAAGAAATACACAAAGCTTAAGAAATAAGTATCAAGTAAACACAGGTAATGTAAGACTGGTTTGGGGGGATGGAATGGAATCAAGAAGATGCTAGTAAGGACTAGAGCAGTAGAGTTTGGAAGAGACACATTTCATATCCAGAAGATCTTAAATCAGGACTGAGACTACATGTGATTTTTAGACTAAATCCTAGGAGCCCCATAAATGTGAACAAAGATGTAGATGCCCATTTGGACAGGCATGATGATGAGTGTGACTGGGTAATTGAAAAGAAACCGCTAAGGCAGAAGCTGAAATCTCCTAAATTCAGAGGCTCTGCTACGTCTTGATTTGATTCAATTAACTTAAATTACTGAGATATAACTGAATAAGTCACATGATGAACCACAGCTCTTCTGAGAACATGCGGCTTAGGAAGGGAAGTCAGTGTTCTGCTGATGGTAAATTGAGAGTTAAGGGGGGAATGTAAATACTGCTTGATCCCAAGAACTCAGCTTTCTGTTTTCTTAAGAAAGACTAATGGCCAAAACTGGAATTCTGCCTTGTTCAACCACAGTTGAGAAGATTGGGGCTGTGAATTCCAATTTTGAATAATGATTCATCTCACATTAGGTGAATGAATTAGCTTTGGCTTCTTTGACAACAAAAATGAAACAAATGATGCTCATTTAGCTTTTGAAGTAATCTAATGAGAAACTCAAGCTGCATACTTATAAACATACTCAAATGTAGATGGCTGTGGACTAAAAATAACAGAATTTAGAATAGCTAAATAATCCAAAATAATAGAATTATTAGAATTTCTTAGCCCCATGTAAAATAAGTCATCAATTATTGCTATATGTTATAGCTCATAAATAAAAGGAGGTATGGATGTCTGAGTGTTGTCTTGATCTTATCAAACAATATTATTATAATAAATTCAGTGAACACATACAATTAATACATATAAATATAATCAAGTATAAGATTGGAGGAATTTGTTCGAAAACTGTTTGATGAAATAAAATATTTCAAAAGACCATCACCTATGCTGTCACTAAACTTGCCAAACAATTACTAAATTTCAATGATTAAGGAACAGCCTTTTAACAATAATGCTTACAATTTATTATGAGTAGGAAAGATAACACATGCTCAGGCAATACATATAATTACTCAATAAAATCAGTTAGAGTGGATGGTAACTATAAAACTAAAATCCAGAGCTGAGAAACTTTATGAAAACTTATAAGTAGACAAATATATTTTTATCTTTTAGAGTAGTAATAAATGTCTTATCCAAACCAAAAAAAATCAATCTTAAAAAATAATTGATTAATTGGATCATTTTAAATTAGAAACTTGTATTTGTCTAAAGATTCTATGTAGAGAGTAAAAAAAATCACAATAAAACACAAAATTTATGAAAATATCAGTAATCATGAATTTGACAATGGCTCCATGCACATAAAATACAAAACAACCCAACATAAGTGAAGATATGGAGGTGAATGGGCAACTAAATATTCATCTCATGCACACAAAACACAAAGAAATATTGTAGATAAAGGGATGCTGAATACATACAGTATGTTCAACTTACTGGTGATCATACTAACATAAGTATCAGATGATCGAACATTTTTATTGCATATTTTGAGATTATACTATAATTATACCATTCCCTCCTTTTCTGCCTTTTCCATCAGAACCCTCCCTACACTGTACTTTTGTTCACTTTTAGATTCATGACCACTTTTTTGATTAGATTTTTTTTTACCCATACATGTATATGCATATATATTCCTAAAAAAATCTACTTACTCTGTATAATAATAGTAGTATGTATGTCTTTCAAGGCTAAGCATGTAGTAATGGGTAACTAACTGGTGTGCTCTTCATTGTAGATAGCAATGACTAAAATAAAAAATTAATAAACAAAAAAACCCTGGTATGGATTGAATTATCTATACCTACAATTCATATATGAAACTTTAACTCCTGGTACCACAGAATGTGACCATTCTTGGAAATAGAATAGTTAAATATGTAGTTCAACTTAGGGTAAGCTCAGTTTTACTCTGGAACTCTGATGGGGCTGATGGCTCTGTTGTGGAGCATATAAGGGCACAGTACAGAAGAATGTTTGTAAGCAGAAGCCAGTAACAAGAAGCCACCAGCAAGCCAACAAAAGAAGCTCTTCTCAGCCTCTCATAATAAGATTTATCTTTTTCACCTACATGGTGACAATAGGTGGTGCTTTTTAGCAAGTTCCATCCACCCCAGCCCAGAGTATATGCTTCTAAAACCACTAGAAAGCATAGCATTGTACCTAGAGAAGAGGAATTTGCATCCTATAACATCACTACTAGTGTATAAGCAAAAGGTCATGTACCATAATATTCATGGTACTGAGAATCTGAAAGGCTCACACCTCAAATAGCCATGAAGAAGAGAAATGCCATGGGACTGGTGGTACTTCCACCATGTATCCTTTTGTAATAATAAGACAAACCATATGCTTATAAATACAACAACTCCTGGACAAAATTTACTAACATCATATTGAGGAAAATATGACATGAAAGTGCACGTTCCATTATCAATAAATAGAAAAGCACAATTCTCCTTCAGTGAAAACAATAAAAAGGCTGGTTCTTGGCAGGGTAAAAGAAGAATGTGTAAGGAGGATCATGGGGGAATCTCATCTATGTTTTCATCTCTTCTGCATCTTGATTTGGGTGATTGTGGTGTGTACTTTGTAAAAACTAATTAAGGAACAACATTATGATTCTTGAATTCTTATTAATAACTATTTCCGCATAAACTTCATTTGAAATTCTGAGTGGAGCATTTCTAAAAATGTTTAGGTGCTTATGAAAGTGTTTTTATACTTGTGGTTTTTCAGCTTTAAAAATATGTCGTATCCATGCCTTTCTCAAAATATTCTAAACAAGCAGCTTTTGCAATTGAAATTTAAAGGCTATTGTGGGCTGTGTCATATGTTCTCCTGCTCTACCCCATCTGGGCTGGGACCTTTGCTCTCTGAGGCTTCCAAGTGAACATCAGCCCTTCCTTCAGGTCCTTCATGGCTTGTTCCTTTACAAAGATAATATCTGACTATCTGGTTTGACTTTCTGAGTAAGGTATTCAGTGATGGAACTGACTGCCTAATATAGTATTATTCATCTACAAACTGTCAGTCATTGTGCTGCTTCCTGCTTCATTCAAAGTGAAAACTTACTACTATTTTTACTACTTATTGTGTCTGTCTTAAAAGCTGAAATACACTAACAATGTAACTACAGCTTTTTTTTTTTAATTTTCTATATTCTTTGTTTACATTCCAAATGATTTTCCCTTTCCTGGTTCGCCCCTCCTCCTAAGTTCCATAAGTCCTCTTCCCTCTACCAGTGCCCCAATCAACCCTCTCCCATTCCTCTGTCCTGGCAATCCCCTAAAATGCTACATCAAGCCTTGCCAGGACCCGGGCCCTCTCCCTTCTTCTTGGGAATGACTTGATATGTGGGTTGTGTCTTAGGTATTCAGTGCTTCTGGGCTAATATCTACTTCTCAGTGAGTGCATTCCATGTGTGTTCTTTTGTGAATGAATTACCTCACTTAGCATGATATTTTCCAGTTCCAACCATTTGCCTAAGAATTTCATGAATTAATTGTTTCTAAAAGCTGAGTAGTATTCCATTGTGTAAATATACTACATTTTCTGTATCCCTTACTCTATTGAGGGACATCTGGGTTCTTTCCAGCTTCTGGCTATTATAAATAAGGCTGCTATGAACAGAATAGAGCGTGTGTCCTTATTGTATGCTGGGGAATTCTCTGGGTATATGCGCAAGAGTGGTATATCAGGGTCCTCCAGAAGTGTCATGCCCAGTTTTCTGAAGAACTGCCAGATTGATTTCCAGAGTGGTTGTTCCAATTTGCATTCCCACCAGCAGTGGAGGAGTATTCTTCTTTCTGCACATCCTCGCCAACACCAGCTGTCTCCTGAGTTTTTAATCTTAGCCATTATGACTGGTGTGAGGTTAAATCTCAGGGTTGTTTTGATTTGCATTTCCCTAATGACTAATGATGTTGAACATTTCTTAATGTACTTCTCTGGCATCCCAAGTTCTTCAGGTGAAAATTCTTTGTTTAGCTCTGTATCCCATTTTTAATAGGGTTATTTGGTTTTCTAGGGTCAATGGAATAGGATTTAAGACCCAGAAATGAACCCACACACCTATGGCCACTTGATCTTCGACAAAGGAGCTGAAACCATCCAGTGGAATAAAGATAGCCTTTTCAGCAAAGGTGCTGGTTCAATTGGAGGTCAGCATGCAGAAGAATGCAAATTGATCCATTCATATCTCCTTGTACTAAGCTCAACTCAAAGTGGATCAAGGACCTTCATATAAAACCAGATACACCGAAACTAATAGAAAAGAAACTGGGGAAGACCCTTGAGGACATGGGCAAACGGGGAAAGTTCCTGAACAGATCATTAATAGCTTATGCTCTAAGATCAAGAATTCACAATTGGGATCTCATAAAACTACAAAGTTTCTGTAAAGCAAAGGACACTGTCAAATGACAAAACGGCAACCAACAAATTGGGAAAAGATCTTCACCAACCCTACATCATCTGACAGAGGGCTAATATCCAATATATACAAAGAAATCTAGAAGTAACTATAGCTTCTATCTTGTATATTGGGGTAAATATAGGTTACACTGTATTTGGAAGTGCTAGCACTATGTTGCCCCAGGTCAGTTATGAAACCCCCTTGCTTTGGCCTCCAGAGTTCTGAAATTACAGGTGTGTTCTGTCACAACTATCTTTGTTTTTATTTTATGTTCTCATCCCTAGAATAATTCCTGAAATGTGTATATGAGGGATAAACATGTGCTTGAAGGTTGAACTGGATAAGTTTCTTCATAACTATTAGACAATAAGGGACTATGTTACACCATATAGTTATCAAATGGCAATCATGTAGGTTTCTGAAAGTATACATGAAAAGAAATAGTCTATGATAGCACATTAGTGAACAATTTGACCTAATACTTATCAGTGTAGGACTCAAGATAATACCACCAACACAACATGACCAAAAGGCACCACCCAAGATGGAAAAGTGTTCACTATTTATTTTTTCTCAAAGTGGTTATTTCCTGGACTGTCAGTGCAAATTACATAGCATGCAGATACTTTCCACAAATAAAATTTATTAAGCAATAAACTATGAGGTAATTAAACCTTAAATTAACTTTTAATGCAGTCAGTAAGATAATTGTTGGCCTTAGCTTCTTTCATTTCAAGCAAGACATTTTCCTACATATGTGTCTGTAGACACTCACTATCATTCAATATAATTTATTTTCCATAGTCAAGAAAAGAAAATGATTTGTACTATTAAGTAAAAGACTGTATTTTCTGTTTTGAGTATTTCATAAAATAAAATAAAAATCCCTCTTCTTAATCATTTTTGAAATGAACCTTACATTTCATGTTAAACATTATTAATTTTTAAATACTGATACATACTCAAATCTTATACAAATTTGATAACTGATTTGCAATTCTCTTTCTCATATAATGTAAGTCCAGCAATGCTCCCTGGCAAAACTCTTGTATCCTTAGTTACAGTCCGTGGGTAATTCTCACACACAGTTGGCTGATTTGTTTCTCCATTATGAAAACTCCAGCATCAGACTGTCCTTTTCCCCTTCACCAAAATTGGCCCATGACCTCCTGCAGAGTGTTCCTATGGAGCCGGAGATAAACACAGTGGGTCACCTTCCATTGATTTATTATTTTATTAGAATTTGAAATCATTACCATGGAAGACTGCCCACCAGGTTATCTTGTAAAGATCAAGATATAACTCAGGAAGACACACACTTCTGGGTTCCTACTTGTTCAACTTTTGTCATCTTCATCTGTTTTCCTTCTGCACTTACATCTTTAGCTTAAAAGTTAGTCCTCACAAGCCTCTATCTCCATTCCATATTCTCTCCCTCACACTTCCCTGTATCCACATTCAATTTTCACTTCTACAGGCCTTTGACTTTGTGGCCAGTTTTTCAGAATATATGTTAAAGAAAATTTTAAAGGATCTCTGAATGTTCTACACTTCTATGTCATCATACTTCAAATCAAAAGTCTTTCAGATGGCCATGTGTCTGTCATGTCCAAATGCTAGATGGTTAGTATGTTGTTAGACTGGAATCTCCATGGGAATATTATGGTCTATGTTTTATTGATGGGAGAATCACAAAAATTGACAGTGTGTTTAGCAGTGGGGAAGAAATGTTTGTAGGGCTGAGGCTCATCACTTGCCTATTATGTATGAGGTCGGTCCTTTTAATTCATGGTCCAATGAATAAAAAAATAAATGATTGTAGACTAGTCAAAGGTTCAAATATCCTTAGTTATCTACTATTCAAAATGATCATCTATCTTATAATAAATCTACATATGAAGATTCTACTTCCATGGATCAATCCAAACATAGGTCAAATTTGTATTTAGAAAAATTATTTACCATAAAAATTCCATTGTCTTATAAGCAATACATTATAATGAGTGCCCATATGTTCTATTTACATTGTATTATGTATTTATAAGTAACATGTGAATGATTTAAAGTATATGTGAGGTTACGTATACATTATATATACAAATAACACTTCATCCATCAATTTTGCTGCTCATATGAATTCTGGGTCCACTATGCAGTCCTGTGAATGCCTCAAGAAAATTATAGTTGCTAAAATTATAGTTCCACAAAATGGAAATATATCATTTCTGTCTCTTATATCAAATCTTTTTATTAGTTGCTTTTATCATCATTATGACCAAAGGTTTGACAGAAGGAACATAAGTGGAAAAACTTATTCTGGCACATGGATCGGAAGTTATCAGTGATTCAAAATGGAAGGAAAGTCAGCCTATAAACATCAATTCTTGCCTCTACTTATGTCTTATGTCTTCCAGCTGGGTCCCATGCCATCAAGGTTAAATAATTTTTAAACAATGTCACCACCTGGGAGCTAAGTGTACACAGAACTCCATGGAAGACATATTATATTTAAAGCATAACGACGTTTATCCAAAAACCCCAATTCTCAAAGAATTAATCACATTTGTGACAAATCACAAGAAAACGTGAGTAAAAGTAATTATAGGCAAATTATATGACAAACGTTAACATGACAAAAAATAATTTGTGAATACAAAAGAGATAGTACAAAACAACATTTTTCTTCCTCATTGGTATGTGATAAAATATTTACAAAGGCACAGCTTGATTTACTAAATAGAGCTCTTCCAGTATTCTGAGAAATTTTGCATAGGCTGATAGCCACATTAGAAATAGGCACAGAATGTCAGTATCTTTTAAATGCTGTGAAGTACATACATAAACAAAACAAAATAAATTTCCACTACTTTGAGTAAAGTATTTTAACATAAGTGATAGAGAGAATGAAAGAAGTTCAGGAGATTTGTACATCCCTTTTCGCATTTTCAGTTAATTAAGTGACCTCAATAAAATAAAGGGCATCATCCACTTTTAAATCTCTGTATCCCAAGACAGTAGATTATATCTGCAAATCAAAACACTAATGGCCATCTACTCTGAGAGGAAGGGCAATTTCATGGGTAGATTAATTTAGCTTTTGTCATCAATTTCTTTCATTAAAAGTTTGTCTTTCATTATTTTTATAACTTTTTGAAAAAAAATCTAGGGAAGGAAATTCTTGGTAGTTACTTTTTCAGTTCAGACAATAATGAGTTAATGGAGGAGGGAAGAGGAAATAGAAAGAGACAGAGAGACCAAAAAAGACAGCAAAGAGTTTAAACTCTTGAGGATATTATTTACTTTTTTATGTGCCTTCTCCCAAATTTCTACCAAAGTTTCTTCTTCAAAAAGAAAGATAAGAATCAGAGACTACCCTCACTCAGGTGGATCCACCAGGCTCTTGCCACTAGCCAGGGCCAGGGCAGCAGCTCAGCAGGACATCTCCATGCACTCTGGCCTTGCACCAAGGTGGCTGGGAGAAGCCTGCCCCGCTGTTCCTTACAGCGGCAGTCTTGGTCCGTCTCCATATTGCCACCAGTCCACCACTAGAGAGGCCCAGATATACAGACTCAATCAGGGACTACCATCACTCAGGTGGATCCGCCAGGCTTTCACCACTAGCCAGGGCCAGGGCAGCAGCTCAGCAGGACATCTCCATGCACTCTGGCCTTGCACCAAGGTGGCTGGGAGAAGCCTGCCCCGCTGTTCCTTACAGCGGCAGTCTTGGTCCGTCTCCATATTGCCACCAGTCCACCACTAGAGAGGCCCAGATATACAGACTCAATCAGGGACTACCATCACTCAGGTGGATCCCCCAGGCTTTCACCACTAGCCAGGGCCAGGGCGGCAGCTTGGTGGGACATCTCCACAACCTCTGGCCTTGCACCAACTAGGTTGGAAACCACCTTCCCTGAGGTCCCCTCAGCATTCGCAGAGGCAGTCTCTATCTTGCAGCCTGGTCATCAGTAGAGAAACAACAGGTGGGCGCAGCCTCACTGGAGGTTCAAACAGCAGCCAGGGACAACAAGGCCAACTAACGCCAGAGATAACCAGATGGCAAAAGGAAAACATAGGAACATTACTAACAGAAATCTAGGCAGCAGGCAGCATTTGAACCGAGTTTGCCACCAACAGGAAGCCCTGCATACCCCAACACACCAGAAAAACAAGATTTGGATCTAAAATCACTGGTCAGGATGCTGGTAGTGGAACACATAGTTCTCTAAAAGAAATACTGGAGAAAATGGATCAAAAGTTAGAAGCCTTTACAAGGCAAACACAAAAATCACTTAAAGAAATTCAGGAGAAGATGGATCAAAAAACAGAAGCCAATAAGGAGGAAATACAAAAATCCCTTAAAGAAATACAGAAGAATGTGGGTCAACAAGTAGAAGCTATGAAAGATGAAACACAAAAATCTCTTAAAGAATTACATGAAAACACAAACAAGCAAGCAAAAGATCTGGGCATATCCATCTAGGTTCTAAAAACAGAAGTAGAAACAACTAAGAAATCGCAAAGGGAGACAACATTGGATATAGAAAACCTTGGGAATAAATCAGGGGCCATTAATGCAAATATCAACAATAGAATACAAGAAATAGAAGAAAGAATCTCAGATGCCGAAGATACCATAAGAACCATTGATTCAACAGTCAAAGAAAATACGAAATGCAAAAAGCTTGAAACTCAAAACATTCAGGAAATCCAGGACAAAATAAGAAGATCAAACCTAAGGATTATAGGTATAAATGAGAGTGAAGATCTACAACTTAAAGGGCCAGCATATATCTTCCTCAAAATTATGGAAGAAAACTGCCCCAACACAAACTTCAGCCAAAACTACTATACTCAGCAAAACTCTCAATCGCCATAGAAGGGGAAACCAAGGTATTCCATGACAAAACCAAATTTGCACAATATCTATCCACAAACCCAGCCCTACAAAGGATAATATGGGAAAAACACCAACACGAGGGGGGAACCACACCCCAGAAGAAGCAAGATAGAAAGCCCCTCTCATCAAACCCAAAAGAAGCTAACCACTCAAATATAAAAAATAACACCCAAAATGTCAGGAAGTGATAATTACTATTCCTTAATATCTCTTAACATCAATGGACTCAATTCCTATAAAAGACACAGGCTAACAGACTGGTTAGGGAAACAGGAACATACATTTTGCTGCATACAGGAAACACAACTTAGTATTAAAGACAAACACTGCCTTAGAGTAAAAGGCTGGAAGACAATTTACAAGCAAATGGTCTCAGGAAACAAACCGGAGAAGCCATTCTAATATCAGATAAAATTGACTTTCAACCTAAAGTCATCAAAAGAGACTGGGAAGGTCACTTATTGCTGGTCAAAGGGAAAATCCAACAAGAAGAACTCTCAATACTGAACATCTATGCTCCAAATGCTAGGGAACCCTCATTCATAAAAGAAACCTTACTAAAGCTTAAAGCACACATTGCACCTAACACAATAATTGTGGGTGACTTCAACACTCCACTCTCCTCAATGGACTGATCAGGAAAGCAGAAACTAAACAGGGACACAGTGTAACTAATTCAAACTTTGGACCAATTGGATTTAACAGATATATATATATATATATATATATATATATATATATATATATATATATAACATTTCATCCTAAAGCTAAAGAATATACCTTTTTCTCAGCACCACATGGTACCTTCTCAAAATTGATTATATAATTGGTCACAAGACAGATATCAACAAATACAAGAAGATCGAACTAATCCCATGACTACTCTCTGATCACTATTAGGTAAGAGCTGTCTTCAATAGCAATAAAGGGAACAGAAAGCCCACATGTACATGGAAACTGAACAATACTCAATGACATCTTGGTCAAGGAAGAAATAAAAAAAGAAATCAAAGACTTTTTAGAAGTAAATGAAAATGAAGGTACAACCTACCCAAATCTATGGGACACAATGAAAGCAGTACTAAGAGGAAAACTCATAGCCCTAAGTACCTCCAAAAAGAAACTGGAGAGAGTATATACTAGCAGGTTAGTGGAGAGAAACCTGAAGCAACCCCACTGAAATCCAGGACTAGATAAGTCTGCCCTCTCTCTCCATGTCTTTTCAATATAATACTTGAAGTTCTAGCAAGAGCAATTAGACAACGTAAGGAAGTGAAAAGGATACAAATTGAAAAGGAAGAAGTCAAACTATCATTAATTGCAGATGATATGATAGTATATGTAAGTGACCCAAAAAACTCCACCAGAGAACTTCTACAGATGATAAACAACTTCAGCAAAGTGGCTGGTTATAAAATCAACTGAAGCAAATCAGTAGCATTCCTGTACTCAAAGGACAAGCAGGCTCAGAAAGAAGTTAGGGAAATAACACACTTCACAATAGCCACAAACAACATAAAGTAACTTGGCGTGACTCTAACCAAACAAGTGAAAGATCTGTATGACAGGAACTTCAAGTCCTTGAAGAAAGAAATCAAAGAAGACCTCAGAAGATGAAAAAATATTTCATGCCCTTGGATTGGCAGGATCAATATAGTAAAAATGGCCATCTTTCCAAAAGCAATCTGCAGAATCAATGCAATTCCCATAAAAATCCAAATTCAATTCTTCATAGATCTAGAAAGAATAATTCTCAAATTCATCTGGAGTAACAAAAACCCAGGATAGCTAAAACTGTTCTCAACAATAAAAGGACTTCTGGGGGAATCAATATCCCTGACCTCAAGCAGTACTACAAAGCAATTGTGCTAAAACTGCATGGTATTGGTACAGCAACAGGCAAGTACATCAATGGAATAGAATTGAAGACCCAGAAATGAACCCACAGACTTATGGTCACTTGACATTTGATAAAGGAGCTACAACCATCCAGTGGAAAAAAGATAGCCTTTTCGACAAATGGTGCTGGTTCAACTGGAAGTCAACATGCAGAAGAGTGCAAATTGACCCACTCTTATCTCTTTGTACCAAGATCAACTCCAAGTGGATCAAGGACCTCCACATATAACCAGATATACTGAAACTAATAGAAAAGAAACTGGGAAAGACCCTGGGTGCACAGGAGGAAAGTTTCTGAACAGAACACCAATAGCTTATGCTCTAAGATCAAGAATTGACAAATTGGACCTCATAAAATTACAAAGTTTATGTAAGGCAAAGGACACTGTCAGAAGGACAAAACGGCAACCAACAAAGTGGGAAATGATCTTCACCAACCCCACATCTGACAGAGGGCTAATATCCAATATATACAAAGAACTCAAGAAATTATACCCCAAAGAACCAAATAACCCTATCAAAAAAATGGGGTACAGAGCTAGACAAAGAATTGTCACCAGAAGAAATTCAGATGGCTGAGAAACACCTTAAGAGATGTTCAACATCATTAGTCATCAGGGAAATGCAAATCAAAACAACCCTGAGATTCCACCTCACACCTATCAGAATGGCTAAGTTTAAAAGCTCAAGAGACAACAGGTGCTGGCTAGGATGTGGAGAAAGAGGAACACTCCTCACTGTTGGTGAGGTTGCTAGATCGTACAACCACTCTGGAAATCAGTCTGGTGTTTCCTCAGAAAATTGGGCATGACACTTCCAGAGGACCCTGTCATACCACTCCTAGGCATATACCCAGAGGATTCCCCTGCATACAATAAAGACACATGCTCTACTATGTTCATAGCAGCCTTAATTATAACACCCAGAAGTTGGAAGAAGCCCAGATGTCTCTCAAAGGAGGAATGGATACAGAAAATGTGGTATATTTATACAATGGACTACTCAGCAATTAAAAATAATGAATTCATGCAATTTGTAGGCAAATGTTTAGATCTGGAAAATATCATCCTAAGCAAGTTTACCTAATCACAAAAGAATACCCATTAAATGCAATCGCTGATAAGTGTATATTAATGAGCCCAGAAGCTCTGAATACTCAAGGCACAATTAGCAAGTCAAAAGATTCACAAGAAGAAGGAAGGAGAGGACCCTGGGCCTGAGAAGATTGGATCCAGTTTTGTGGGAGAGTACCAGAACAGAGAATTGGTGTGTGTGGGGGGGTGATTGGGGAATAGTTGAGGGGGGAGAGGACTTATGGGACATATGGCGGGGGTGGGTGAACTGGGAAAAGGGAAAGCCATTGGAATGTAAACAAAGAATATAGAATAAGTAATTAAAAAAGTAGAAAAATGAATGATTATTTATAAATGCAGACCTCAACTGTGAAGTAAATCTCTAAAATTTCTGGATCAATGGCTCCTAATAAGTGCTATTTCCAATATTTTTGGTTTTTCCAATTTTTTTTCACAAACACGTTTTTGTTATAATCTTTAAGTGATCAGAATCTGCAGATTTTTGTTTATTGGTTGGTTGATTGGTTGGTTGGTTGTTTGGTTGGTTTGGTTTTCTTTTTGCTTTCTTTTTTTTCTTTTTCTTTTTGGTTGTGGCAAAGTCACATTAGATAAAAATAGAAAGTTAGGTAAAAGAAATAAGCCATGTTTTAAGAAACAGGGCAAATTGTACTAAGTATAGCAATGGCAAATGTTTATGAATTTAAAATAAGGTTTGTCCAGCAGCTTCATTAAAAACTAAACAAAACAAAAATAACAAAACAAAAACAAAAACAAAACAAAACACAAAAAACAGTAAATGTGAAGTATAGACAGGGGAATACTAAAACAGCATTGCTTTGCTGTATTGAAGACATTGGCATCCATGTATAAGAGGATGATTCTGAAAGTATGGAGACCAGAACAGGGAACTGCAGCTGTTTGTGTTTTAATGTGTATGAATAAGTTAGAATGGAGGGGGAGAAACATGAAGTGGCACCAGTATCTCTTACTTCAATGACTTGCTGGGTAGTAATTTCATCTAATTAAATATGAACTTCTGGGGGAATCAATATCCCGGACCTCAAGCAATACTACAGAGCAGTAGTGTTAAAAACTACATGGTATTGGTACAGTGACAGGGAGGCAGATCAATGGAATAGGATCGAAGACCCAGAATTGAACCCACACATCTATGGCCAATTGATCTTCGACAAAGGAGCTGAAAACATCCAGTGGAAAAAAGATAGCCTTTTCAACAAATGGTGCTGGCTCAACTGGAGGTCAGCATGCAGAAGAATGAGAATTGATCCACTCTTATCTCCTTGTATTAAGCTAATATCCAATATACACAAAGAACTCAAGAAGTTAGACCCCAGCAAAACAAATAACCCTATCCAAAAGTGGGGTACAGAGTTAAACAAAGACTTTTCACCTGAAGAAATTGTGATGGCTGAGAAACACCTTAAAAATGTTCAACATTATTAGTCATTAGGGAAAGGCAAATCAAAACAACCCTGAGGTTTCACCTCATACCAGTCAGAATGGCTAAGATCAAAAACTCAGAAGACATTAGGTATTGGAGAGGATGTGAAGAAAGAGGAACACTCCTCCACTGCTGGTGGGAATGTAAGCTGGTACAACCACTCTGGAAATCAGTCTGGTGGTTCCTCAGAAAATTGGACATGATACTTCCGGAGGACCCAGCCATACCACTCCTGGGCATATACCCAGAAGATTCCCCAGCATGCAATAAGGATACATGCTCCACTATGTTCATAGCAGCCTCATTTATAATAGCCAGAAACTGGAAAGAACCCAGATATCCCTCAACAGAGGAATGGATAAAAAAAAATGTGGTATATATACACAATGGAGTACTAAAACAATGAATTCATGAAATTCTTAGAGAAATAGATGGAGCTGGAGAACGTCATACTAAGTGATGTAACCCAGTCTCAAAAGAATACCCATGGTATGCAGTCACTGATAAGTGGATATTAGCCTAGAATCTTGGAACACCAAAGACACAATTCACGTACCAAATGATGTCTGACAAGAAGAAAGGGGTGGACACTGGTGCTGGAAAGGATCAAAGCATCAGTGTAGGGGAATACAAGAACAGGGAAGAGGGAAGGAGTGAAAGAGGGAGCAGGGGGAGGGAAAAGGGCATGTGGGACCTTTGGGGGGTGGGGAACAAGAAAAAGGGAAATGAATTGCAAATATAGAATATATCCAATAAAAAATTTCAAAAAAAATATGAAGACCTATGAGTTTCAGGTAGAGTGAGACATCAATAGTTCAAATTTAGACCTATTCAATTTGGACTGTGTGTTAAATATCCAATTATGAATGCCAAATATAATCATACCTATATATAAGAAGATATGGGCAAATTTTTGATTATAGCATTCAAAGTAGAGGATGAACAGTAAGTAGAGAGAGGCCAGTGAGCAGGTAGAGCTGGAGGGTGCATATCTTTTAAACATGGGAAATTTGAGTTTGATTCCTCGAACCCATGTTTAAAAATATTCATGCTTGGTTGGTACAAGTTGTCAGCCTACCATGGAAAAGGTATCTGTGACTCACACACTCACTAGCCTAGACTATTTGGAGAGTTCTAGTCAGTTAGAGATGGCCCTACCTCAAAACAAGGGAGATGTCAATATAAGAGAATCTGACTTAAACTTGAGCATTCTTTCCACTTCCAAATCATTTCTTTTAAAGAAAGAACGTATATAAAGACCTTAAAGATGGAGACAGATACATTATCAATGTTAAGTTCAAAATATTCCTTCACTAACTATAAAATGTAATGGACTTAGATTACTTAACATATGGAAACTCACACTTGAAAACCAGTGAGCTGTGGACTTTCTCTGAGCATCTCTGTTATGCAACATCTGGACCAAATGAGTTTTCAGACACTAATTCCTTAAATATAAATTAATATAAGATATAAGATTTCACAGTATCTAAATGATTTTCCATACTCTGATTTAATAACAACCAATACATTTAAATATTACTCACAGCAAGGTCTACCTATTTTTATATGTTCAAAAATGGATATTTCTGCTTTTATGTGTAATACAAACTTTATTCATATGTATATTTTTTTTTATTTTATTTTCTATATTCTATGTTTACATTCCAAAGGCTTTCCCCTTTCCCAGTTCCCACCCACCATAGTTCCCATAGTTCCTCTCCCCCCCCATCTGTTCCCCAATAATTCCCCCTCCCCCCTCGGTTTCTTTACTAAACTGGAAGCAATCTTTACAGGCCCAGGGTCCTCTCCTTTTTTCTTCTTGGGAATCATTTGACTTGCTATTTGTGTCTTGAGTATTTAGGGCTTCTGGGCTCATTAATATCCACTTATCAGTGATTGCATTTCAGGTGCATTCTTTTGTGATTGGGTTAATTCACTCAGGATGATATTTTCCAGGTCTAACCATTTACCTACAAATTGCATGAATTCATTATTTTTAATTGCTGTGTAGTATTCCATTGTATAAATATACCACATTTTCTGTATCCATTCCTCCTTTGAGGGATATTTGGGCTGCTTCCAATTTCTGGCTATTATAAACAAGGCTGCTATAAACATAGTGGAGCATGTGTCCTTATTGCATGCAGGGGAATCCTCTGGGTATATGCCCAGGAGTGGTATGCCAGGGTCCTCTGGAAGTAACATGCCCAATTTTCTGAGGAACCGCCAAACTGATTTCCAGAGCGGTTTTACCATTTTGCAATCCCACCAACAGTGGAGGAGTGTTCCTCTTTCTCCACATCCTCGCCAGCACTTGTTGTCTCTTGAGTTTTTAATCTTAGCCATTCTGACTGGTGTGAGGTGGAATCTCAGGGTTGTTTTGATTTGCATTTCCCTGATGACTAATGATGTTGAACATCTTTTAAGGTGTTTCTGGGCATCCGAATTTCTTCTGGTGAAAATTCTTTGTTTAGCTCTGTGCCCCATTTTTTGATAGGGCTATTTGGTTCTTTGCGGTCTAACTTCTTGAGTTCTTTGTATATATTGGATATTAGCCCTCTGTCGGATGTGGAGTTGGTGAAGATCTTTTCCCACTTTGTTGGTTGCTGTTTTGTCCTTCTGACAGTGTCCTTTGCTTTGCAGAAACTTTGTAATTTTATGAGGTCCCATTTGTCGATTCTTGATCTTAGAGCATAAGCTATTGGTGTTCTGTTCAGGAACTTTTCCCCTGTGCCCAAGTCCTCCAGGGTCTTCCCAAGTTTCTTTTCTAATAGTTTCAGTGTGTCTGGTTTTATGTGGAGGTCCTTGATCCACTTGGAGTTGATCTTAGTGCAAAGAGATAAGATTGGATCAATTCGCATTCTTCTGCATGTTGACTTCCAGTTGAACCAGCACCATTTGTTAAAAAGGCTATCTTTATTCCACCGGATGGTTGTGGCTCCTTTATCAAAGATCAAGTGACCATAAGTCTGTGGGTTAACCTCTGGGTCTTCAATCCTGTTCCATTGATCTGCTTGCCTGTTGCTATACCAATACCATGCAGTTTTTAACACAATTGCTCTGTAGTACTGCTTGAGGTCAGGGATATTGATTCCCCCAGAAGTCCTTTTATTGTTGAGAATAGTTTTAGCTATCCTGGGTTTTTTGTTGCTCCAGATGAATTTGAGAATTGCTCTTTCTAGATCTATGAAGAATTGAGTTGGGATTTTGATGGGGATCGCATTGAATCTGTATATTGCTTTTGGCAAGATGGCCATTTTTACTATATTGATCCTGCCAATCCAGGAGCAAGAAATATTTTTCCATCTTCTGAGGTCTTCTTCGATTTCTTTCTTCAAGGACTTGAAGTTCCTGTTGTACAGATCTTTCACTTGTTTGGTTAGAGTTACGCCAAGATACTTTATGTTGTTTGTGGCTATTGTGAAGGGTGTTATTTCCCTAATTTCTTTCTCTGCCTGCTTGTCCTTTGAGTACAAGAAGGCCACTGACTTGCTTGAGTTAATTTTATAACCTGCCACTTTGCTGAAGTTGTTTATCAGATGTAGAAGTTCTCTGGTGGAGTTTTTTGGGTCGCTTAGGTAAACTATCATATCGTCTGCAAATAATGATAGTTTCACTTCTTCCTTTCCAATTTGTATCCCTTTGACTTCCTTATGTTGTCTAATTGCTCTTGCTAGAACTTCAAGTACTATATTGAAAAGATATGGAGAGAGAGGGCAGCCTTGTCTAGTCCCTGATTTTAGTGGGAATGCTTCAAGTTTCTCTCCATTTATTTTGATGTTGGCTACTGGTTTGCTGTAGATTGCTTTTACTATGTTTAGGTATGGGCCTTGAATTCCTGCTCTTTCCAAGTCTTTTAGCATGAAAGGATGCTGAATTTTGTCGAATGCTTTTTCAGCATCTAATGAGATGACCATGTGGTTTTTTTCTTTTAGTTTGTTTATGTAGTGGATTACATTGATGGATTTCCGTATATTGAACCATCCCTGCATCCCTGGGATGAAGCCTACTTGATCATGGTGGATGATCGTTTTGATGTGCTCTTGGATTCGGTTAGCAAGAATTTTATTTAGTATTTTTGCATCTATATTCATAAGAGAAATTGGCCTGTAGTTCTCTTTCTTTGTTGGATCTTTTTGTGGTTTAGGTATTAGCGTAATTGTGGCTTCGAAGAATGAGTTGGGCAGTGTCCCTTCTGTCTCTATTTTGTGGAATAGTTTGGAGAGTATTGGTGTTAAGTCTTCTTTGAAGGTCTGGTAGAATTCTGCACTAAAACCATCTGGTCCCGTACTTTTTTTGGTTGGGAGGCTTTCTATAACCCCTTCTATTTCTTTAGGGGTTATGGGACTATTTAGCTGATCTACTTGATGCTGATTTAATTTTGGTATTTGATATCTGTCTAGGAAATTGTCCATTTCCTCCAGGTTCTCCAGTTGTTTTGAGTATAGACCTTTGTAGTAGGATCTGATGATGTTTTGAATTTCCTCAGTTTCTGTTGTTATGTCTCCCTTTTCATTTCTAATTTTGTTAATTTGTATACTGTCTCTGTGTCTTTTGGTTAGTCTGGCTAAGGGTTTATCTATCTTGTTGATTTTCTCAAAGAACCAGCTCCTGGTCTTGTTGATTCTTTGTATGGTTCTCTTTGTTTCTATTTGATTGATTTCAGCCCTGAGTTTGATGATTTCTTGTCTTCTACTCCTCCTGGGTGAATTAACTTGTTTTTCTTCCAGGGCTTTAAGGTGTGCCATTAAGCTGCTAGTATATGCTCTCTCCAGTTTCTTTTTGGATGCACTTAGAGCTATGAGTTTTCCTCTTAGCACTGCTTTCATTGTGTCCCATAGATTTGGGTAGGTTGTACCTTCATTTTCATTGAATTCTAAAAAGTCTTTGATTTCTTTTTTTATTTCTTCCTTGACCAAGGTGTCATTGAGTAGAGTATTGTTCAGTTTCCATGTGTATGTGGGCTTTCTGTTGTTTTTGTTGTTATTGAAGACCACTCTTACTCCATGGTGATCTGATAGAAGGCATGGGATTAGCTCGATATTCTTGTATTTGTTGACATCTGTCTTGTGACCAATTATATGGTCTATTTTGGAGAAGGTCCCATGTGGAGCTGAGAAAAAGGTATATTCTTTAGCTTTAGGATGAAATGTCCTATATATATCTGTTAAATCCAATTGGTCCAGAGTTTCAATTAATTTCATTGTGTCCCTGTTTAGTTTCTGCTTTCCTGATCGGTCCATTGAGGAGAGTGGAGTGTTGAAGTCACCCACAATTATTGTGTTAGGTGTAATGTGTTCTTTAAGCTTTAGTAAGGTTTCTTTTACGAATGAGGCTGCCCTTGCATTTGTAGCATAGATGTTCAGTATTGAGAGCTCTTCTTGGTGGATTTTTCCTTTGGCCAGCAAGAAGTGACCTTCTGAGTCTCTTTTGATGATTTTAGGTTGGAAGTCAATTTTATCTGATATTAGAATGGCTACTCCAGCTTGTTTCCTGAGACCGTTTGCTTGTAAAATTGTCTTCCAGCCTTTTACTCTAAGGCAGTGTTTGTCTTTGACACTGAGATGTGTTTCCTGTATGCAGCAAAATGTAGGGTCCTGTTTCCGTATCCAGTCTGTTAATCTATGTCTTTTTATTGGGGAATTGAGTCCATTGATGTTAAGAGATATTAAGGAATAGTAATTATTTCCTCCAGACATTTTTGAAATTGTATTTATTTATTTTATTTATTTTTTATATTCGAGAGGTTACCTTCTTTTGGGTTTGATGAGAGGAGGTTTCTATCTTGCTTCTTCCCGGGTGTAGTTTCCATCCTTGTCTTGGTGTTTTCCCCCTATTATCCTTTGTAGGGCTGGATTTGTGGAAAGATATCGTGCAAATTTGGTTTTGTCATGGAATACCTTGATGTCTCCATCTATGGTGATTGAGAGCTTTGCTGGGTAAAGTAGTTTTGGCTGAAGTTTGTGTTCTCGTAGAGTTTGCATGATATCTGCCCAGGATCTTCTAGCTTTCATGGTCTCAGGTGAGAAGTCTGGTGTTATTCTGATAGGTCTTCCTTTATAAGTTACTTGGCCTTTTTCTCTTGCTGCCTTTAATATTCTTTCTTTGTTTATTACATTTGGAGTTTTGATTATTATGTGACGGGATGTATTTCTGTTCTGATCCAGTCTGTTTGGGGTTCTGTATGCTTCTTGTATATTCATGGGCATCTCTCTCTTTAGGTTGGGGAAGTTTTCTTCCATAATTTTGTAGAAGATATTTGCTGGCCCTTTAACTTGTACATCTTCATTCTCATCTATACCTATAATCCTTAGGTTTGGTCTTCTCATTGTGTCCTGGATTTCCTGGATGTTTTGGGTTACAGCCTTTTTGCATTTAGTATTTTCTTTGACTGTTGAATCAATGGTTCCTATGGTATCTTCGGCTTCTGATATTCTGTCTTCTATCTCTTGTATTCTATTGTTGATATTTGCATCTATGGCTCCTGATTTCTTCCCAAGGTTTTCTATCTCCAATGTTGTCTCCCTCTGCGATTTCTTAGTTGTTTCTACTTCTGTTTTTAGTGCCTGGATGGATGTGCTCAGATCTTTCGCTTGCTTGATTGTGTTTTCATGTATTTCTTTGATAGATTTTTGTGTTTCCTCTTTCATAGCTTCTACTTGTTGGCCCACGTTCTTCTGTATTTCTTTAAGTGAGTTTTGTCTTTCCTCCTTATTGTCTTCTTCTTTTTGATCCATCTTCTCCTGCATTTCTTGAAGTGATTTTTGTATTTGCCTTGTAAAGGCTTCTAACTTTTGATCCATTTTCTCTTCTATTTCTTTACGAGATTTTTCTATGTGTTCAGCTACCAGCATCCTGACCAGTGATTTTATATCCAAGTCTTGTTTTTCTGGTGTTTTGGGGTATCCAGGGCTTCCTGTTGTTGGCGAACTGGGTTCAGATGCTGTCATGTTGTCTTGATTTCTGTTAGTGACATTCCTTCGTTTACCTTTTGCCATCTGGTTATTTCTGGTGTTAGTTGACCTTGTTGTCACTGGCTGGTGTTTGAATCTCCTATGAGGCTGGGCTTACCTGTTGTTTCTCTACTGGTGGTTTTGCGTGATTGCTGCTCAACGGGATCACGAGCTGGCTGCCACCCACTGACTTTGTGCACGGCCTGAGGTCTCTGGGAAGTGTGGGGGAGTGTAGCAGAGCCTCGGCAGGTGCTGCTGGGCCTGCCTAGTAGCGAGAGCCTAGCAGATCCCCCCACGTGGTAGCCCCTGATGGAATCTGTCTACTTGTTCCTTTCCAGCTGTGTTCTGGTTGCAGTATGGAGGTCTGCCGCTATCGCTGGTCCGGGCTCCTGGGGAGCTGGGTGGTGCCGGTTGCCTCGGTGCACGGCCTAAACTCGCAGGGACGTGCTGCAGATCCTAGGCGCCTGGGCCCGCCTGTGGGCGAGAGCTTAGCAGCTCTCCCTGCTCTAGCCCCAGGCGGAGTCTCTATCTGCACCTTTCCAGCTGTGTCCTGGTTGCAATATGGAGGCCTGCCGCTATAGCTGGTCCTCACTCTTCTTAATAAACAAGAATTGTTGCTTATCCTGGTTCTGTGGGCAGGGTCTGAGCACCTGGCGAGCTGGCTAGGTCTGGCTGACCTGCTACCGGCTGGATGGGATGCTGCAGACAAAATGGCGCTGCCTGCAGGGGGTTTGGGGTCTGGCCTGCGAGCACAGAGCGCAGGCACGGCCGCTGTATTCCAAACCGCTAGGCTGTGCGCAGTTCCTGCCCCCGACCTGAGTCCCCGGAGGTCTTAAACTCGGGCTGTCTCTGGTACCTGGTTCCGCTGGCAGGGTCTCAGCACCTGGCAGGCTGGCTACGTATGGCTGACCTGCTACCGGCTGGATGGGATGCTGCAGACAAGATGGCGCTGCCTGCAGGGGGTTCGGGGTCTGCGCAGAGCTCAGGCACGGCCGCTGAACTCCAAACCGCTAGGCTGTGCGCAGTTCCTGCCCCAGACCTGCGTCCCCGGAGGTCTTAAACTCGGGCTGTCTCTGGTACCTGGTTCTGCCGGCAGGGTCTCAGCACCTGACAGGTTGGCTAGGTCTGGCTGATCCGCTACCGGCTGGATGGGATGCTGTAGACAAGATGGCACTGCCTGCAGGGGGTTCGGGGGTCTGGCCTGCGAGCGCAGAGCTCAGGCACGGCCGCTGAACTCCAAACCGCTAGGCTGTGCGCAGTTCCTGCCCCAGACCTGAGTCCCCGGAGGTCTTAAACTCGGGCTGTTTCTGGTACCTGGTTCCGCTGGCAGGGTCTCAGCACCTGGCAGGCTGGCTACGTATGGCTGACCTGCTACCTGCTGGATGGGATGCTGCAGACAAGATGGCGCTGCCTGCAGGGGGTTCGGGGGTCTGGCCTGAGAGCGCAGAGCTCAGGCACGGCCGCTGAACTCCAAACCGCTAGGCTGTGCGCAGTTCCTGCCCCAGACCTGAGTCCCAGGAGTTCTTAAACTCGCCAGCAGGGTCTCAGCACCTGACAGATTGGCTAGGTCTGGCTGATCCGCTACCGGCTGGATGGGATGCTGCAGACAAGATGGCGCTGCCTGCAGGGGGTTCTCATATGTATATTTTAAAAGGACATTTAGATTTATATCTGTTTCAGGAATTGTTGACTAAATCTTCAGATATGATTAGATATTTTATTTTATTCTAAAATAATAAGTCATTTTGATTATTTTTTAAATATAGGCTATTATATACCTCAGTATTATATAATATTGACCATGGAGCAACATTAACAAATGGCTATTCATCCCAGATAGGAAATTAAAGGAAAACCAAAATACAGATTCTGCCCAAGTCCAATTTGGCAAGTCAATATGCTTTATTGAACTTCCCTATAGGAATGTGTTTAAGGATGAAGTATTAATTGTAAGAGGAGAAATGTCACAAAGCCAGATGCATCACCAAAAGTTCAAACAACATAGGTGATGTCTTAGTCAGGGTTTCTATTCCTGCACAAACATCATGACCAAGAAGTAAATTGGGGAGGAAAGGGTTTATTGAGCTTACACTTCCATACAGCTGTTCATCACCAAAGGAAGTCAGGACTGGAACTCAAGCAGGTCAGAAGCAGGAGCTGATGCAGAGGCCATGGCGGATGTTACTTACTAGCTTGCTTCCCCTGGCTTGCTCAGCCTGCTCTCTTATACCAGCCCAGAGATGGTACCACCCACAAGGGGCTCTCCCCTACTTGATCACTAATTGAGAAAATGCCCCACAGCTGGTTCTCATGGAGGCACTTCCCCAACTGAAGCTCCTTTTCCTATGATAACTCCAGCCTGTGTCAAGTTGACACACAAAACTAGCCAGTACAGCTGATAACTCTTAAAAGGTGAAAACTGAGAGTATACTGCACAAATAACAAGGAATTCAAAAGGCTGGAGACTGTCTCTTTCAAATAACACCTTCCAGATAGCTCAAATAATTTCGGCCTTACTTTAGGTAGCTTCACATGGGGAACTGTTTGTTTTGTTTATTTCTGGTATATTGGCTGTTCTCCTTTTTTGGGGGGTGGGGGGTTATTTTAGGCAGCTCAACTTGTCTGATATTATCTTTCAGCATTCCTGAATTGAGACATCATGAAACTAAAAGGCTTCTCTAAGGCAAATGACACTGTCAATGGGAGCAAATGGCAGCCTACAGATTGGGAAAATATCTCCACTAAGTCTATATTTGACAGAGGGTTAATATCCAAAATACATAAAGATCTCAAAAAGTTAAACTTCAACAAAACAAATAACCCAATCAAAAACTGAACCACAGAACTAACAGGAAATTCTCACCAGAGGCACCTCAAGTTGTTGGGAGGCACTTAAAGAAATGTTCAAGATCCTTAGTCAGCAGGAAATGCAAATTAAAATGACCTTTCCCCTCTCAAAATGGCAGAGATCAAAATCTCAAGGGACAGCACATGCCAGCAAGGATGTGGAGAAAGGGGAACATTCTTCCATTGCTGGTAGAAGTGCAAACTTATACAATCACTCTGGAAATCAGTCTGGAAGTTTTTAAAAAAAAACTGGAAATAGTTCTACTTGAAGACTCAAATATACCACTCCAGGGCATATACCTAAAAGATGCTCCACCATGCCCCAAGAATGTGTGTTCCACTATATTCATAGCAGCTTTATTTGAAAAAGCCAGAAACTGGAAATAACCAAAATGTCCCTCAACTGAAGAATGGATACAGAAAATATGGTTCATTTATACAATGGAATACCACTCAACTATTATAAACAAATTCAACATAAATTTTTCAGGCACATGGATGACACTAAAAAATATCATCCTGACTAAGGTAACCCAGACCCAAAGGATAGGCATGATATGTACTCACTTATAAGTGCATATTAGCCACAAAATATAGAATACTCTTAATATACCTCACAGATCCAAATAGTTAAGCAAGACAGAAGGGCCATGCAAGGATGCTTGAATCACACTTAGAAGGGGAAACAAAATAGTCATAGGAGGCAGAGAGAGCAAGGGAACTGAAGGTGGGGTAAGGGAGAGAAAGGAATGGGAAGGCAGGATCATGTAGACAGGAGAGAAGACCAGAGGTGCAGGAGAATGAATGTATATCTGCAGCTTCCTGGGGTAGTTGGGTGGGGGTGTATCTAGGAATTTTCCAGAGACCTGGAATAGCAGAAGCTCCCAAGTGTTAATGCAGGTGACCTTAGCTTAGATGCCTAACAGTGGGAAGATAGAACCTAAAAAGTCTACCTCCTATAGCCTGGCAGGACTCCCAGTAGAGAGATGGAGACATCAACCCATCCATGAAATTTTCCACCCAAATTTTGTCCTGTCTAAGGAAAATGCTGTGACAAAGATGAAGCAGAGGCTGAAGGAATGGCCCACCAATAACTGACCCAACTTGAAATCCATGGACAAGCACCAATCCCTGACATTATTAATGATGCTCTTTATGCTTGCAGACAGGAGTCTAAACTAACTGTACTCTTAGAGGCTCTACCCAGCAGCAGATGGAAATAGAAGCAGATACCCACAGCCAAACATTAGATAGAGGTTGGGGGCATTTATGGAAGTGCTGGGCAAAGTATTGATAACCAGGAAGTAACTGGGAACCCCATAGGAAGACCAATAGAGTAAACAAATCTGGACCCAAGGGAGCTCTCAGAATCCGAGCTACCAATCAAAGAACCTGCTGAAACAAGGCCCTCTAACAGCAAAAGAGGCCAGCCTTCATGATTGCCCTGTCTGGGATCAGTGGGAGAGAATGCACCTAATCCAGTAGAGACTTGAGGTGCCAACACCCAAGGGATCCCATCACCTCAGAGGAGTAGAGGATAGGGAATTGGGGGATAGGGGATGAGGGAAGAGTCTCTCAGTGAGGGAGGGAGGGACCTGGGGGGCAGTATTTAGACTGTTAATAAATAAGTAAATTTACTTAAATACAAAGAAAAACTGATTCTCATCTTGAAATATAGAATAGCTTTGCCTATTATGATGATGTTCGTAATGATGTATTATCTGAAAATATGTGGCATTTCAAATATGTTAAATATTACCTAAGAAACAGATTATATAGCATTGAAGAGGAAAGGACCTAGTGAATCTGGCAGGTTTTAGAAACAACAGGAGGTTATTGGGTTACTAACTTTCTGAGCTAAGAAGTTTCCCTGCAGAATGAAATGATTTTCCTCCCCTTAGAAAATCCCGTTGTTTCACCATCCTGCCAAAAAATCCTGCATCTTAACAAGCTTTGCTCCAAGATGGTCAGTTTTATCTCACAAGAGCAAGCCTCACAACATGAAGGCTGACCTCAAACTTGCTACATATACAAGGTTGACCTTGTACTTTATATCCTTGTGATTCCACCATTTAAATGTTAAGATTTTAGGAATGTATACATCTTGCCTCCTTTGTGTGGAGTTTGGGGTTAAATCTAAGGCTTTGTACAAGATAGGCAAGTAGTACTAACTTGGCTACAGCCCCAGCACAATGGGAAAGTAGTTGGAAACAAAACAAATGCATGAATTGAACTCCAAGCTGGATATTTCTAATTGTAAATGTGGCCACAATTTAACTGGTGTACTCTACCACATAACATTTCAGCCCTAAGCTTGTGTTTTCTACTAAAGCTTTATGCTTTGAGGGCAAAACACTTCAAAGTGTGTCAGTTGGTGCACACAGAACAAAGGTCCAGAGTCAGGCTGTCAGTAGAGAGGGCAGCTATGACAGACTTTGGAGTCTAAAAGATACAATTTTTTTCTAGAGTTCATAGTATTTGAAAATAAATGGCATCACAGGAAAAGCATTGTGGTGGGTCATGATTTGTCCCTTTGTTGGGATTATGAGAAGCTGCCTTCTGGGTGACTGTAGTGTTGACAGCCTGAAAGTGGCCACTGTTACCTGAAAAAACTTTAGTGTAGTCTAGCAATGTAATGCCCAAATGTGTTTCAGGTAAGAGTGTTTCTTGAAATAATTTTTCTTCAGCAAAACTAAGTTACTAAAATTAATTAAATAGTGTTAAATTAGATGAAATTTCAGACAAAATAATAGATTAGCCGCTCTGAACCATATTTCCAAAATACATGTGTATAGGATGCAGTATACAGGGAAAATAGCAATGTTTTTAAAGATCAAATCAAATGCAATCTTGAGCTACCAGGCTCTCTAGCCAAAACAGATCATTCTGAGTCCTTTTCTTCAGCGTTCTCAAAGGTTCAAACTACACAAGAACACAAGGAGCTTGCATGGTTCTGTAGAAGATAACATGGTATGCTGCTCTGTCCAAGCAACTACTGTTTTCCTCCCATTCCACAGACTACTCCTTGGCCCTAAGCATCTAGCCTGCACCACAAGATTTGTCACCTTTCCAAGACTCAAAGATCTACCACGAATGGAACCACTACTTCCTGGGTTGTGTAGTCCACATATGGCAAGGTCCAGAAGAAAGACATGCTTGCCACACCATGAGCTCATTGACTACATGTCAGGCTCAAAGCCATGGAAGCTCCTCATGGATGAAATTTCTTCCAAGTGTTCTTTTCCTTTTAAGACATGAGCACCCTTCCTTTAAAGATGCAGGCCCTCACAAATACAGAGAAAGGAAGCTGAGCTTTCTTCTGCGTTGGACCAAGAAACAAGAAATTAAGGGTGACAGGGCACATACATGCCTAAATGAAAGGAAGACACAGCGTTAAAATGCCTTGAACTAAACTTCAACAAATTTACTGTCAACAAAATAAAGCATATTTCGTTGCTATGGTATCTCCCAGAGTTTAAACACATGCACCTATGTTATTATTCTAAGCAAGAGATAGATTACACAGTGTACAGTTTACCAAAGCATTCTCATATTCTTCTCTGAAGACCATCTTTCAATACTAGTTTAGAAAATGTTTAAAAATCTAAAATTCTCAATGTTAAGGTTTTCTAAATTTCAGTGTTTTCCTAAGCTCTTTCTCTCCCAGAGAGTAAAAAAAGAAAGTGGGACTATTATGTGATGCTTCAGAAGACTTCTATACTTTTACAGGTGAAAAGCAGACACAAATGTTGTGAGGAATGTCAATGGATACTCTTCTTCATAAAATTCCTTCTGTAGTAATGAATAATGCATTTGCTCTAAAGCAGGCTCTTCTTGGTGGAGTCTTTCATTAGGAACAAAGCAAGAGGTGAGAGAGATTTGCTTAATGAGTTAGTCTTGCCTTTCAAAAAGATGCTAGAAGCTGGCCCAGGTGAGCTTCCCAGACATGATCACTTCATTTATTGAGCATTAAATCATAAACTAGACTTTATCCCCCCACCCACCCCCATGTTCTAATGAAATAATACTCTGTGTTAACAAAAATAACACCCAGAAAACAAACAACAAAAAAAGTATTTAGCGGGCGGTGATGGCACACGCCCTTAATCCCAGCATTTGGGAGGCAGAGGCAGGTGGATTTCTGAGTTCGAGGCCAGCCTGGTCTACAGAGTGAGTTCCAGGACAGCCAGAGAGACACAGAGAAACCCTGTCTGAAAAAAAGTATTTAGCTGCTAGCATGAGGATACATATATAAACTCTCTGTCTCAAGCTTTAGTGATGTGCTGAGATGTTAACTAATTCCTCACTGTAAATCCTCAGTCTCTTAGGCATCAGAGCTTTAATTTTAAAGCATATTTGTTTTGTTTGTGGAGATTTAGTCCTCCCCGACCCTTATTGTTTCTTTTGTTAATGTTTAACACATTTCAAACTCTGCACACATGTTGCAATGTATATATGCTCACCCAGCTTAAGCGCTGAGCAAGGATTGTCTAGGCTGTTGGAGTTTTATGAACCTTTGGATGTGCATTTCAAACTGTAAGATGCTTTCTCAAAAACAAATCTCTCACCTCACACTGATGAAGCCGCCCTGGAATACACCCGATAAAGATTGGGACTGAAAAGGGTCCAGCCCCAGCTATCCCCCTCAGGACCTACTCTGAATCTCCTTGGGGCCTGGCCTAAGTGCCAACATTTTCTTCTTCCATGTTTAAGGTAGAGAGACAGGCAAGGTTCAAGAATTAAGGAGAGACACCTTGGATTTTGTAGTCTCCACTATCTGTGATTTCAAAATGCTTTTTGTCTTACTCCTTTGTACTGTAAATAAGGAAGGGGTGTGTTTGAGGGAGATATTTGGAAAATAATCTGTTTTCTTTTTTTGTCTTTGTCTTAAAAAAAACCTAACATATTATTCTAACTAGTACTAATAACTGTTGGTATGGGGTACGGTGCTGCCAGTACCTTATGTGATGGTGTCAATATCATTTCAGAGAAATCCATTTCTTTGTCTTTGGAACAATAAAAAAGCCGCATTAGCTTTTTGAACTAGTCAGTTGATTGTGATTGCAATAAGCCATAGTTAGGCTACTTCAGTGTAGAATTTTAAGAGTTAACCAACCATATACATTAGACAATGTATCCCCATTATCCCCCTTACTCCACAGCTACTGATACTGTTCTCTAACTCTTTGTTGTCACTATGAACTTTTACAGCTACATGAGAAGATATAACATATATCCTTTTGTGCCTGGTTCATTTTATTTCATAAAGAAACAAATATATTTATATTATTGTAAATGGCAGTCTCATATTATATTCGAGAGCTGAATATTATATATGTATATATAATATTTTTAACCTATTGAATCAAGAGACACCTAGGTCCCTTCATATCTTGGCCACTGAAAATATCATTCAATAAATATGTGAGTGCAGATGTCCTTTTATTATTTTGAATTTGTTTTCTTTGTATACATATGTAGTAGCAGCTTTGGTGAATCGTATGATGTTTCTGTTTTGACAATAGTTTTAGGAACCCCACCCTGTTTTCCAGCATGGGTGTAATAATTTTTATTCTCATCCATGTCTGTGCACTCTTCTCACCACGGTTGTTTTCTCTGTCATTTTTTGATGACAGCTATTCTAAATGGAGGGATGCCATATGTCCTGGTGATTTTCATTTCCATGTCATCATAATGAGTGGGGTCCAAATGTATTTTTGTGTACATGCAAGCCATAAATAATTATTGAGGGTCAGTAGGAAAGTTCCGTGGATCAGATGAAGTCTACTAAGCCTGAAAACATGAGTCTGAATCCCAGGAAGTATAAAACAGGTGCAGATTGTAATCTGGTCACCAAAGTGCACTGTAGTGTGTGCAAATGCATCCCCAAAAATCCCCAAAGGGGTCACTTATACCTCTTGGGCTTATGTGTTCACTTTGTGAAGTGAATTATTTGGGGTTTTGTCTGTCTTGTTTCTGATTTTTTTCTGATGTCAAGCTCTTTATATATTTGATGACTTAAACCTTTGTAGGACAGATGGCTTATGAACAGTTTCTATCTTCTAAGCATACTACCTATTCTGCTGTTTCTCTCAGTGTAAGTAGTTTTTAATCTGATGTTTTCCCACTGGTCAACTTTTGGTGTTATGGACTGTGTTTTGTTCGGGAGGACCATGTAAAAACATTTCCCCTTGCAAATGTTCCACAATGCCTTTTCTATACAGTCTTCTAGTGGTTTTAGAGTCTCGAGTCTCAAATTTTCCTAATTCATTTTGAACTGAGCTATGTAATATGATGAATGAATGATATGAACGTATGAATGAATAGTAGGAGTGCTTTCATTCTCTTTATGCATAACCCAGCTAGTTTGTATCATTTGTGTAATAGATTTCAAAGTATGTTCTTGGTGCTTTTGCTAAAAATTAGCTGGCTCTAATTATGGGGATTTATTTGTGTGTTATCTGTTCTGTGATCTGCCTATTTTTATGTCAGTACCAAGCTTGCTTCAACTATGCATTATATTCTGTCATCATGCCAGGTATTTTGATTGATTCAGCTTTATTTTTCTTGCTAATGACTGCTTTAATACTTGGGATCTTTTAAGATTCTGCATGAGTTTTGTGGTAGTACTTCCATGAATATTAAGAACATAATTGGTATTTTGAAAATAATTCTTTAGAATCTAAAAATCAGTCCGGCCAATAGGTCCTTATAGTAGTGTCAATTTGTGCAATATCGAAACAGGAGATGTCATTTCATTTATTCCTTTCTTTTCTATAATGCTCTTTTAAGATAAGAACAAAATATGAAATGTTAATAATAAGATGTTAATAAACAAGAGAAGAGAACAGAATTCAAGGAAAGGGCAGAGGGAACACAGAACTGCCTTATAGTCTTTGATCAGTTTCTGAAGTATGCATTGGTACACAAAATCTTCTGCTACAGAGTTCATAACATTTAGAACATGGATCTTGAAAGTTTTGATTTCACAGATTCGTTTGACTTATTTAAGGAAGACAAACTTTCTAATATGTCAACTAAATGATTCTAATTATGCAGATAAACATAATGTATGGGATAGTATCACAGATTAGGTACCAAAGGTGTATGGTGTGTGTGTGTGTGTGTGTGTGTGTGTGTGTGTGTGTGTGTGTGTGGTAGTGGGAAGAGTATCACAGGTTAGTTTCCAAAGGGTGAAATAGCAAGCTGAGAACAAATTAAAGCAAAATATGTCTATAAGAGGAAACCAAGGAAAGGAGAAACATTCATTTTAATAGAACAGGCTTGAAGAGGGGAAAGCAAGCATTATTCATATGCCACAAATATAGAAAGCTCAGTAATTTCTCCTACCATTCAACTTATTCTTGACAATAATTAAAGAAAAACAAAAGCTACCTACTTTTATGAGTCACAGTTTTTACAGATCTGTGCTTTTATTCTCACCACAGAATGTCTGCTCTGCTTCTGCATTGAGCTGGTAGTAGTTCTGGGTTCTTATTTTTCTCAAATGTGAAGCACAAAATAAACACTGTAGATTATGAAAATTGATGTTTACAGAGGAAAGTTATACATTCTTGCTCTTTTCTGTGTCTGGGACCTTGTACATCTAACCCAACTACACAAAGGCACTGAGCACAGAGTGATTGGTGAACAAATATATACCTAGTGGTCCACATCACTGCACTGGGCCCCTGACTTTCCCGTTGACAATCCATCCAACATCACAGTCCTACTCCCAACCTCAGGACTCACCAGATACTATTGTCCTGGTTATGGTTATTAAGGTCATTTGGCCGTGTGACTATGCTGGAACTTTGTAAGGCTTAATCAAAACTAATCCAAACCTTTGAATTTGAAAATTATATCTTATTAACAAGTTTGTGAGATCAGACTGTTTTCCATCTTATTAGCAGCTGCTGTTGACTTTGTCTTTTGATGCTGTAGTGATATATGTGTCTGTGTATATTCCAATATTCCAATATGTTTTTATGTATGCATATGTATGAGTATAAATATCAACCCTCACATGTGTGTATACATACATACATATACATATGCGTGTGTATATATATAAACTACTCATCTTTAATTCACTGGCTAGAGAACTTCAAAGTAGACTGACAAATATAGACTGACAGATATAATTCCATGCAAAACAAATGTTATTAATGATGTGTGCATCATACATGCACAGAGGAGACCTCAGTGCTGAGTAACTCTGAATTAATTAGCGCATTCAGCTATCTAGCACCATGGCAAAGCACAATGGATTTTTAAGAAATGATAAGGCAAAGTGCAGGTAGTTCATGTTTCCAAAGGCTGGAAATTGTGGAAACAGATGCATAAGATCTGGTGGTTTCTACTCTCCGTTATGGGATCTTTTTTGGTATCCTCTCTACTTTAAAACCACTATAGTCATCTCTGTTAATAACTCAGAATACCCTGCCCCCATCAGTCTAAATAGATTAAAGGGAGGAGCAGACATTTCTGTGGGGATCTTTGTTTTCACCTGACTAAACTAAATATAATTCTCACAAGGGTTTTCCGCCTTCTATTCTGAACTCACTCACAACTTCAGACTCAAAAGTCAGCATAAAATCCTGTATTCCTAAATTAGTTCCCCTCCATCAATTTAACTCTCAAACTGAGTTTTCTCTCTTTCTTTTGTCCCACTCAAAACTCCTCTCTTTCTCTAACCCACATCATGGTTATTTTTTTAAACAGTGTTTCATTTCTCATTACCCTCACCATGATATGATAAGGGAGTTCTACACCAAATAGTTCATTTGACAGTATTGCACCAGAATCAAAAAATTGCTGCATAAAAAGTGCTCAAACTTTACTTTAAAAAATTAATAGAACTTTAAGCAAAAAATCAATGTTTTCTATGAACAAATTTATCAGTTTAAAAGTACTCAATCAATTACTGAAGAATATGTACATTTCTTCCCGAATTTAATTATTGGGTTGTTAGTATTTCTAGAAACAGTAGCACAAACTTAGATTTTCCTCTTCCCTTCTCAAGAAAACTGTGATATTCTTCCTGAATTCTCCTCCTTGGTAATAAAACAGAGTTATATATTCGGGTCACATTGTGCCCTTACATCCTGAAGACTCCCAAGGAGTTTAGAAAATAACCCAGAGGACCTTGGATCTGGGGCATGTGTTCCTAATAGCACACTAGAATAAGTTAACATCTGTACAATTCTACTTCTCAGCCCGGAGCCAATAGATTGCTTTGCAGTGTAAGAGCCAAGCATTTCTGATGCCAGAATAACAAGGAAGTACTGGCTGAGTCATGTGACTTAGCTGGGAAACCTTCTATGTTACCATCACTATGTCCCTGTTTTTAAAGTGGAGATTACTTTTCAATTACCTATATCACCTTCTAGGACCTAAGGGACTGAAAACACTAAAATGCCCACATCATTAATTCCATGTTAAACTATGACAGGTGTTGATGGTACTGACTGCAAAATTGTAGTTCCTCAGCTAGGACTTTAAGCACACTGCCATCTTTAATGCCCTTAGCGATTTAATCATAACAAATTTAACAATTTCCAGGTATTTGGGCAATTTAGAAATGTGGGTCATGACTTATTAACATTATCTCACATTGATGACTGAAGTTACCCCGAAATGATATTAGTTCAACGATAGGCAGGCTAAGCTAACTATACACAAAATTAACAGTTTTTCTAGTCCAAATTTCTTAGTTAAGGTAGTGGCATGGTCATTAAATATACTAGAATTTAAAGAGTTTCCAACCTAGGCATACAATATTTAAATACTTCATATGATCCTAATCTGGAGGTTCAGGCATACAAGCAAATGCTTCTATAGTCCCCTGACCCCGTGCTTTCCTTCCATGCTCCGGGATTCTGACATCCATGTATTCCCGGAATGAATGTGAGGGTGGGTTGTGGACAGGGTGTGTTTCATCTGCTTCCATCTGGGTCGCCCCTTGTAGTTATATAATACAAATCAGTTAAATCATGTTTATTCTGCTTTGCTTTCTACACCTCCGGTGCTTCCTCTAATTCCTTCCCCATCTCTTCACCAGTCTATTGGAGGAGCACAGTCTAAACAATTGCATTACTCTCTTTAATCATGGAAAATTTCACAAGTACTCTTGCCTACAGTGTTTCCCATGGTGAGAGTATGGTGATTTCTTTGTGTTCTTTCCAGTTTGTAGTTTCTTTTTATAGTATAGCTCCTTCTGGAATATTCTCAACATGATGGTGTTTGCTATGTGTGTGATGACACTAAGGACCTAGAACTGTAATAGTTTCCCTTTCTGATTGTCCTCTTCAACAAAACTCTTGGAGAAAACAAAAAAGGAGTTCCATTTGTGCCAGTGTTTATGTTACTGTTTTTTTCCTTGCTGTTATTTTCTAGATGATATCTGTAGTGGCTATCCATGGTTATCAACTTGACATCTGGTATGATGTAAAATCCAGAATTGGAAGTCTCACCTATGTTCCTAACCTGGAGGCTCAGAGATATAAGTTTCTGACCTGGATCTTGGCATGGAGATCTTGAAGCATAGTGCCTATGAATTCCAGAAGATTAAGACAAGGAGATCTCTGAGTACAGGTCATTTAGGATTAAAGGTGAGGTGGCACATGCCTTTAATCTTGGCTACACCCTCTGCTGGAGAACTACATAAGGACATAGGAAGAAGGAAGACTAACTCACTCTTCTTTGCCCGCTTGCCTCTTGAGACTGAGCACCTGCTAGATCCTTGGACTTCCATCCACAGCTGCTGTTGAACATTGTTGGGGAGTTGGACTACTGATTGTAAGTCATCAATAAATTCCCTTACTGTATAGAGAATACCCATATGTTCTATGACTCTAGAAAACCCTGACTAAAACAGTATCCTTGGCTTAATAGTTATAAATAGATGTTAAATAGGATACTATGGGAACCAACTATCTGATACACAGCAATTTTCACTATTAGACTTTTTTTTTTAGTTATTTTTATTTTCTATATTCTATGTTTACATTTCAAAGGCTTTCCCCTTTCCCAGTTCCCACCCACCATAGTTCCCATAGTTCTTCTCCCCCCCAACTATTCCCCAATCATTCCCCCTCCCCCCTCGGTTTCTCTACTAAACTGGATGCAATCTTTACATGCCCAGGGTCCTCTCCTTTCTTCTTCTTGGGAATCATTTGACTTGCTATTTGTGTCTTGAGTATTTAGTGCTTCTGGGCTCATTAATATCCACTTATCAGTGATTGCATTTCATGTGCATTCTTTTGTGATTGGGTTAGCTCACTCAGGATGATATTTTCCAGGTCTAACCATTTACCTACAAATTGCATGAATTCATTATTTTTAATTGCTGAGTAGTATTCCATTGTATAAATATACCACATTTTCTGTATCCATTCCTCCTTTGAGGGATATTTGGGCTCCTTCCAATTTCTGGCTATTATAAACAAGGCTGCTATAAACATAGTGGAGCATGTGTCCTTATTGCATGCAGGGGAATCCTCTGGGTATATGCCCAGGAGTGGTATGCCAGGGTCCTCTGGAAGTGACATGCCCAATTTTCTGAGGAACCGCCAAACTGATTTCCAGAGTGGTTTTACCATTTTGCAATCCCACCAACAGTGGAGGAGTGTTCCTCTTTCTCCACATCCTCGCCAGCACTTGTTGTCTCTTGAGTTTTTAATCTTAGCCATTCTGACTGGTGTGAGGTGGAATCTCAGGGTTGTTTTGATTTGCATTTCCCTGATGACTAATGATGTTGAACATCTCTTAAGGTGTTTCTCGGCCATCCGAATTTCTTCTGGTGAAAATTCTTTGTTTAGCTCTGTGCCCCATTTTTTGATAGGGTTATTTGTTTCTTTGCGGTCTAACTTCTTGAGTTCTTTGTATATATTGGATATTAGCCCTCTATCAGATGTGGGGTTGGTAAAGATCTTTTCCCACTTTGTTGGTTGCCGTTTTGTCCTTCGGACAGTGTCCTTTGCTTTGCAGAAACTTTGTAATTTTATGAGGTCCCATTTGTCGATTCTTGATCTTAGTGCGTACGCTATTGGTGTTCTGTTCAGGAACTTTTCCCCTGTGCCCAAGTCCTCCAGGGTCTTCCCAAGTTTCTTTTCTAATAGTTTCAGTGTGTCTGGTTTTATGTGGAGGTCCTTGATCCACTTGGAGTTGATCTTAGAGCAAAGAGATAAGAGTGGGTCAATTCGCATTCTTCTGCATGTTGACCTCCAGTTGAACCAGCACCATTTGTTGAAAAGGCTATCTTTATTCCATCGGATGGTTGTGGCTCCTTTATCAAAGATCAAGTGACCATAAGTCTGTGGGTTAATTTCAGGGTCTTCAATCCTGTTCCATTGATCTGTTTGCCTGTTGCTATACCAATACCATGCAGTTTTTAACACAATTGCTCTGTAGTACTGCTTGAAGTCAGGGATATTGATTCCCCCAGAAGTCCTTTTATTGTTGAGAATAGTTTTAGCTATCCTGGGTTTTTTGTTGCTCCAGATGAATTTGAGAATTGCTCTTTCTAGACCTATGAAGAATTGAGTTGGGATTTTGATGGGGATTGCATTGAATCTGTATATTGCTTTTGGCAAGATGGCCATTTTTACTATATTGATCCTGCCAATCCAGGAGCAAGAAATATTTTTCCATCTTCTGAGGTCTTCTTCGATTTCTTTCTTCAGGGACTTGAAGTTCCTGTTGTACAGATCTTTCGCTTGTTTGGTTAGAGTTACGCCAAGATACTTTATGTTGTTTGTGGCTATTGTGAAGGGTGTTATTTCCCTAATTTCTTTCTCTGCCTGCTTGTCCTTTGAGTACAAGAAGGCCACTGACTTGCTTGAGTTAATTTTATAACCTGCCACTTTGCTGAAGTTATTTATCAGCTGTAGAAGTTCTCTGGTGGAGTTTTTTGGGTCGCTTAGGTAAACTATCATATCGTCTGCAAATAATGATAGTTTCACTTCTTCCTTTCCAATTTGTATCCCTTTGACTTCCTTATGTTGTCTAATTGCTCTTGCTAGAACTTCAAGTACTATATTGAAAAGATATGGAGAGAGAGGGCAGCCTTGTCTAGTCCCTGATTTTAGTGGGAATGCTTCAAGTTTCTCTCCATTTATTTTGATGTTGGCTACTGGTTTGCTGTAGATTGCTTTTACTATGTTTAGGTATGGGCCTTGAATTCCTGCTCTTTCCAAGACTTTTAGCATGAAAGGATGCTGAATTTTGTCGAATGCTTTTTCAGCATCTAATGAGATGACCATGTGGTTTTTTTCTTTCAGTTTGTTTATGTAGTGGATTACATTGATGGATTTCCGTATATTGAACCATCCCTGCATCCCTGGGATGAAGCCTACTTGATCATGGTGGATGATCGTTTTGATGTGCTCTTGGATTCGGTTAGCAAGAATTTTATTTAGTATTTTTGCATCTATATTCATCAGAGAAATTGGCCTGAAGTTCTCTTTCTTTGTTGGATCTTTTTGTGGTTTAGGTATTAGCGTAATTGTGGCTTCGAAGAATGAGTTGGGCAGTGTCCCTTCTGTCTCTATTTTTTGGAATAGTTTGGAGAGTATTGGTGTTAAGTCTTCTTTGAAGGTCTGGTAGAATTCTGCACTAAAACCATCTGGTCCCGTACTTTTTTTGGTTGAGAGGCTTTCTATAACCCCTTCTATTTCTTTAGGGGTTATGGGACTATTTAGCTGGTCTACTTGATGCTGATTTAATTTTGGTATTTGATATCTGTCTAGGAAATCGTCCATTTCCTCCAGATTCTCCAGTTGTTTTGAGTATAGACCTTTGTAGTAGGATCTGATGATCTTTTGAATTTCCTCAGTTTCTGTTGTTATGTCTCCCTTTTCATTTCTAATTTTGTTAATTTGTATACTGTCTCTGTGTCCTTTGGTTAGTCTGGCTAAGGGTTTATCTATCTTGTTGATTTTCTCAAAGAACCAGCTCCTGGTCTTGTTGATTCTTTGTATGGTTCTCTTTGTTTCTATTTGATTGATTTCAGCCCTGAGTTTGATGATTTCTTGTCTTCTACTCCTCCTGGGTGAATTAACTTGTTTTTCTTCCAGGGCTTTAAGGTGTGCCATTAAGCTGCTAGTGTATGCTCTCTCCAGTTTCTTTTTGGATGCACTTAGAGCTATGAGTTTTCCTCTTAGCACTGCTTTCATTGTGTCCCATAGATTTGGGTAGGTTGTACCTTCATTTTCATTGAATTCTAAAAAGTCTTTGATTTCTTTTTTTATTTCTTCCTTGACCAAGGTGTCATTGAGTAGAGTATTGTTCAGTTTCCATGTGTATGTGGGCTTTCTGTTGTTTTTGTTGCTATTGAAGACCACTCTTACTCCATGGTGATCTGATAAGAGGCATGGGATTAGCTCGATCTTCTTGTATTTGTTGACATCTGTCTTGTGACCGATTATATGGTCTATTTTGGAGAAGGTACCATGCGGTGCTGAGAAAAAGGTATATTCTTTAGCTTTAGGATGAAATGTTCTATATATATCTGTTAAATCCAATTGGTCCAGAGTTTCAATTAGTTTCACTGTGTCCCTGTTTAGTTTCTGCTTTCCTGATCGGTCCATTGAGGAGAGTGGGGTGTTGAAGTCACCCACAATTATTGTGTTAGTGTAATGTGTGCTTTAAGCTTTAGTAAGGTTTCTTTTACGAAGGAGGGTGCCCTTGCATTTGGAGCATAGATGTTCAGTATTGAGAGCTCTTCCTGGTGGATTTTCCCTTTGGCCAGCAAGAAGTGACCTTCTGAGTCTCTTTGGATGATTTTAGGTTGAAAGTCAATTTTATCTGATATTAGAATGGCTACTCCAGCTTGTTTCCTGAGACCATTTGCTTGTAAAATTGTCCTCCAGCCTTTTACTCTAAGGTAGTGTTTGTCTTTAACACTGAGATGTGTTTCCTGTATGCAGCAAAATGTAGGGTCCTGTTTCCGTATCCAGTCTGTTAATCTATGTCTTTTTATTGGGGAATTGAGTCCATTGATGTTAAGAGATATTAAGGAATAGTAATTATTACCTCCAGACATTTTTGAAATTATATTTATTTATCTTATTTATTTTTTATATTCGAGAGGTTATCTTCTTTTGGGTTTGATGAGAGGAGGTTTCTATCTTGCTTCTTCCCGGGTGTAGTTTCAGTCCTTGTCTTGGTGTTTAAATATAGAAAAACAATGCTTGAAAATACTTATTAAATGGTCAAGAATGATGATAACAAATAATTAAGCTCATTTGAAATGGCAAGAAGCTTTATCTGTAGTGATATTTTAGCAAGATCTTAATTGGAATATAAATATTTATATTATAAATTTAAATAAATTCACAAATTAAGTAACCATGTAATTAAACTTTTTTATTATCTCTTTAAAACATTCAAATTGAGAAATAATAGTAGTACACAGAAATATACTGTGTATAGGCAATTCAAAGAACTGTTTGCCACTGTTGGTGAAATTGTTTTCTTTTCAATTTACATACCAATATATGTTGAAATGTTGAAAGTCTATAAAATTTCAGCCATATTTTTCAGTTGCATCTGAAATATGTAGTTTTCACCAATAGACTTTGTCAAGGAAGCATGGCAAATATCACTGATATCAATCCAGATATATTACATTGTTGAGATTAATATTTTTATTCCTTGGTCAGAAAGAATTCCATTACCACGCTTTGAAGGAGAACTTGGCTTGTGTGCATTTAGAAAGAGTTATAACCCTCATGAAGAAGGACACAGTTTATTATGAATAGTAAATTAGAGCTTGTTTTCCTCACCATGATCTAGCCACTGTACAATATTTTCTTAGCATTATATGATAATGGAACTGCCAAGAAGACCAAACCTTATTTATTTTTGTGATGATGATTCTTCAGGAAAATGAAGTAACTATGAAATTGTCAATTTATAACATTTGTCATGTTCCCCTGATAAGTTTTAAGATGAAATTTCTCTTCTTTAAATTCTTCATTTTTGTTCTGCCTAATATGAATCACACACACACACACACACACACACACACACATAACTATTCCAGATCTCACTTTATGGCCTTGTTTAGCCTGGAGCATGCTAAGATTTAGGATGGCCTTAGACATATAGAGATTAACATTCCTCAAATTTCAAAACACAAGGATTAGAGGCATGCACTGTGTTACCCAGCATAACTTAATGTACCAAAATATCAGCTGTTTTCTTAATATTTTGCCCATATGATAACTGCAAAGACTTTTCTTAATTATTTTTTCTCAAACATATTCAGATTAATACCTTCCTCATTCTGTTTAAATGAAGTCCAAAATAAGCCTAGGATAAAGTTTGGGGGTAATATCAGTAATATTTGGGTTTTAGACTGTTTCCTTAAATTCCTGAAGGATCGAAGTCAGTGCATTTAGTTTGTTTGAAATATCTGGCAACCTTCAATCTGCTACATAGAGCAGTCAAATGAGGCTACTCCAACCTGAAACTTGCCTTTATTCTACAGTTTGTATTCATGTGCACATATGCATCTCTGAGAAAACTGTCTCCCCTCTGATCACTAATTCTAAGATAGTTTACAGCCATAATTATACAGATTTTCTAAGTTTGTAGCATCTAGGAAAATTGGTGCTTACATCTCTTTTGAAATTTCTTCTTTCAATTCATTCCAGGGCTATGTATTCTCAAAATACCTCTTTGGTTCCCTGGAGCCTGTTAAAAACATTATGCTGTGTGCATTATAAAAAAAAAGAAGAAAAAGAAAACAGAGGAGAATAAAAATAAGACAAACAAACTGTTAAAACCAAGAGGTTAATATAGTAATGTGTGAAAGATGGTATTCTGTGTGAGAACATCGCTGTGAGGATGAGGATACAGAAATTTCCTAGGTGGTGGATTCCGAGAATGATGAAGAATGACCATAAGAATGTGGTGATGACCTTAAAAACGTCATTGTTCATGCTGTTTACCAATAAAGGAACAGTTATGCAAACTTGTTATTATAACATTTTAGAAAATTTGGTTTGGGAAATAGTCTGAAGTTTCTTTGAAACATTGCAGCAGAGATGTTAGTACATATATGTTTTCATTTATGCTTCAGAGTTAAAGAAAAATCATAGAGAGGAGAAAATAGATCCTATCCTCCAGAAATGCAATGTCACAAACCACTCTTGTGAACTTTTATTACTAACTAAAAGAATTTGTGTTGTGACTTTTTCTTTCCAGTGACTGTCCAAGGCATTTCCAGGAGCTCATGGGGTACAAGATTGACAGAGCAGCTGGGACAGGGTACTTCTGATCTCCATCTGCACCCAGGAGCTGGGCTGTTCCACAACCCTCTGTGACAGAGTGGAAGTGGTCTCCCAAGGCTTCTGAGACGAGCTTGCAGGCCCACAGGAGGGACAAACTCCTGCCAGAAACAGCAGGACCAACTAACACCAGAGATAACTAGATAGCTAAAGTCAAACCCAACAACAATACCAACAGAAACCAAGGCAACATGGCATCATCAGAACACAGTTCTCCCACAACCGCAAGTCCTGGATACCCCAACACACCAGAAAAGCAAGATTTGGATTTAAAATCACATCTCATAATGCTGCTAGAGGACTTTAAGAAGGAAATGAATAACTACCTTAAAGAAATACAGGAAAACACAGGTAAACAGGTAGAAGCGCTTAAAGAGGAAAAACAAAAATCCCTTAAAGAATTAAAGGGAAACACAAGCAAACAGGTGAAGGAATTGAACAAATAATCCAGGATCTAAAAATGGAAATAGAAGCAATAAAAAAACACAAAGGGAACAACTCTAGAGAAAGAAAACCTAGGAAAGGGATCAGGAGACATAGATGCAAGCATCAACAACTGAATACCAGAAATAGAATGATGTTGAACATTTCTTAAGGTACTTCTCAGCCATCTGAATTTCTTCAGGGGAAAATTCTTTGTTTAGCTCTGTACCCCATTTTTAATAGGGTTATTTGGTTCTCTGAGGTTTAACTTCTTGAGTTCTTTGTATATATTGGATATTAGCCCTCTGTTGGATGTGGGGTTGGTGAAGATCTTTTCCCAATTAGTTGGTTGCTGCTTTGTCCTTCTGACAGTGTCCTTTGCCTTACAGAAACTTTGGAATTTTATGAGGTCCCATCTGCCAAGTCTTGATCTTAGAGGATAACCTATTGGTGTTCTGTTCAGGAACTTTCCCCCTGTGCCCATGTCCTCCAGGGTCCTCCCCAGTTTCTTTTCTATTAGTTTCAGTGCAACATCATTTGTCATTAGGGAAATGCAAATCAAAACAACCCTGAGATTTCACCTCACACCAGTCAGAATGGCTAAGATTAAACACTCAGGAGAAAGCAGGTGTTGGCGAGGATTTAGAGAAAGAGGAACACTCCTCCACTGCTGGTGGGATTGCAAAATGGTACAACCACTATGGAAATCAGTCTGGCGGTTCCTCAGAAAATTGGGCATGACACTTCCATAGGACCCTGTCATACCACTCCTGGGCATATACTCAGAGGATTCCCCTACAGGCAACAAGGACACATGTTCCACTATGTTCATAGCATTCTTGTTTATAATAGCCAGAAGCTAGAAAGAACCCAGATGCCCCTCAATGGAGGAATTGATACAGAAAATGTGGTATATTTATACAGTGGACTACTACTCAGTAATTAAAAACAATGAATTCCTGAAATTTGTAGGCAAATAGTTTGAACTGGAAAATATCATCCCAAGTGAGCTATCCCAATCACAAAAGAATACACATGAAATGCAATCACTGATAAGTAGATATTAATTAGCCCAGAAGCTCTGAATATTCAGGGCACAATTAGCAAATCACATGATTCCCACTAAGAAGGGAGGAAAGGGCCATGGTCCTGAAAAGACTTGATCCAGAGTACCAGAACAGAGAAATGGGAGGGGGGTGTATGGGGATTGGGTGGAGGGAAGAGGACTTATAGGACATATGGGGAGCGTGGAACTGGGAAAGAGGAAAGCATTCAGAATATAAACAAAGAATATAGAAAATAAAAAATAAAAAAAGAAAATAGAATCTCAGATGCAGAAGATACCATAGAAATCATTGACACAAGAGTCAAAGAAAATGCAAAATTCAAAAAGCTTCTAATGCAAAACATCCAGAAAATACAGGACACAATGAGAAGACCAAACCTAAGCATAATAGGTACAGAAGAGAGTGAAGATGTTCAGCTTAAAGGGCCAGTAAATATCTTCAACAAAATTATAGAAGAAAACTTCCCTAACCTAAAGAAAGAGATGTCAATGAGCATGCAAGAAGTCTACACAACTCCAATTAGATTGGACCAGAAAAGAAATTCTGCCTGTCACATAATAATCAAAACACAAAATTCACCAATGAAAGAATATTAAAAGCAGTAAGAGAAAAAGGTCAAATAACATATAAAGGCAGACCTATCATAATTACACCCGAGTTCTTGCCAGAGACAATGAAAGCCAGAAGATCCAGGGAAATTGTCATACAGAACCTAAGATAATACAATGCCAGCAGGGCAGTGGTGGCACATGCCTTTAATCCCAGCACTTGGGAGGCAGATGCAGGCGGATTTCTGAGTTCAAGGCCAGCCTGATCTACAGAGTGATTTCCAGGACAGCCAGGGCTACACAGAGACACCATGTCTGGAAACCCACCACCCCCAAAAAAGAGAGAGAGAACACAATGTCAACCCAAGCTCCTATACCCAGCAAAATACCAATTACCATAGATGGAGAAAACAAGATATTCCATGACAAAAACAATTTTATACAATATCTAGCCACAAATCCAACCCTTCAAAGGATAATAAATGGAAAACACCAATAAAAGGAGGGAAACAGAACCTTAGCAAAAGCAAGAAAATAATCTTCTGTTAACAAACCAAAAAGAAGATAGCCATAAACATAATTCCACCTCTAATAACAAAAATAGCAGGAGGCAACAATCAATTTTCCTTAATATCTCTTAATATCAAAGAACTTAATTCCCCAATAAAAAGACATATACTAACAGAGTGGATACAGAAACAGGACCCAAAATTTTGCTGTATACAGGAAACTCACCTCAGGGAAAAAGATAGACGCCACCTCAGAGTAAAAGGTTGGAAAATTTTTTTCCAAGCGAATGGTCCCAAGAAACAAGCTAGAGTAGCCATCCTAATATTGAAGAAATTCGACTTTCAACCTAAAGTTACCAAAAAAGATAAGGAAGGACACTTCATACACATCAATGGAAAAATATACCAAGATGAACACTCAATTCAGAACATCTATGCTCCAAATAAAAGGGCACCCATGTTCATAAAAGAAACTTTAGTAAAGCTTAAAGCACACATTGCACTTCACACAATAAAAGTGGGAGAATTCAACTCCCCACTGTCATCAGCAGACAGATCATGGAAATGGTAACTAAACAGAGATATAGTGAAACAAAAAAAAATTCTGAATCAAATGGATTTAACATATATATATATATAAAATTTTATCCTAAAACAAAAGAATATATTTTCTCAGTACCTCATGGTACCTTCTCCAAAATTGACCATATAATCAATCACAAAACAGGTCTCAACAGATATAAGAAGATTGAAATAATCCCATACATTCTATCAGATCACCATGAAATAAGGCTGGTCTTTAATAACAACAAAATAATAGAAAGCCCAGATACACATGGAAACTGAACTCCACTCAATGATAACTTGGTAAGGAAGAAATAAAGAAAGAAATAAAGACTTTTTAGAATTTAATAAAAATTAAGCCAGAACACACGCAAACTTATGGGATGTAATGAAAGCAGTGCTTGGAGGAAAACTCATAGCTCTGAGTGCCTCCAAAAAGAAGCTGGAAACTAGCAGCTTGACAGCACATCTGAAGGCTCTAAAACAAAAAGAAGCAAATACACCCAAGAGGAGTAGATGGCAGGAAATAATCAAACTCAGGGCTGAAATCAACCAACCAATGGAGGGACCCATGACTTCAACTAAGCATGTAGCAAATGACGGCCTTTCCAGACATCAATAAGAGGAGAGGCCATTGATGCTGTGAAGGCTTGTTGCCCCAGTGTAGGGGAATGCCAGGATAGGAAAGTGGGATGGGGTGGATTGGTGAGCAGGGGTGAGGATGGGTTAGGTGGTTTACATAGGGGAAATGAAGAAAGAAGCTAACATTTGAAATGTAAATAAAGCAAATATCTAATAAAAAAGAATTGTGTTTCTCTTTTACAAAGTCTGAACAAAGAACATTACTTTGTTATTACAATGTAAAGTTTATTTATTGTTTTGTTTCTTATAAATTCTATTGGTGAACCACATTGACAGAAGATTACATAAATTATTAACGCGCTATTCTAGAAACTTCCACAAACTAAATGTGCCAAGTAGCCACTGGCCAGGTAAAAGAGAAGGCCTCTTATATTCTGTCTTTCCAAGCTGCTCCAACTCCATCTCCCGTCCATTGTCCTAACAAATGGAAGCAATAAGATCTTTACTTTTGTTTTTCTTGTTATGTTTCAACTTCATATGGAGGAAAATTAACTTGGAATTGTACAGAGTTCTTGTGAATAATACCTTAAACTGAAGAGACATGAGACCAGAAGAGACAGCAAATAGCTTTCAGGGGACTTTTCTCTTTTAACTAGGTGCTGCAACTTCTGTGCAGCAAGGATACCCTCTATCTCTTTCTTATCTGGCACATTTTATTGTTCTGTAGGGAAAGGAAAGACTACTGGAAGTGTAATAAACAAACTTTCTCATCTCTGATCTTTTACACAAACTGCTTTTTCTTTGCTCTACAGACCTAACTGTTAGCCTTCTTACAGCCTCTTCCATCCTTTCCCTTTCTTCACCAAGCCTGGTATATAAACTGGCTTCAGCCATCTAGATAACTGGACAGTGTTTATTTGTTAGCTTGGCTTTCTACTTTCCCTTTACTCCATTGTAAATCTTTCTTTCCCCTGTTGAGTTTGCAGTTTCCCTTCACTGAATGTCTTGGCCCTTCTTGATTGATAGAACTGTCTATTATGTTCCTTTTTACATCTGGATGTTTTGCTGCTTAAATTTTGAGGGAAAATATTAGTCTTATTTTTGTAAAGTATTATGTTATATTAAAACTTAGCAAATTTTCCAATCAACTACAGTAAGAATTTCAGATTGTCCCTCTTTCTCATTAATTTTAAAACACAGGACTAGGAATGTAGTTCAGAGAACTTGCCTAGGATGCACAAGGCCCTGGTTTGTTAACCAATACTGGAAAGTAGCATAAATGAATTATCATGTTCTTACTGAATGTCCATTTTTCTGAAGGAGTAGAGGGATTAATCAATATTATGCTTGCTGTACAAACATGAAGGCCTGAATTGCTAGCACCTACATAAACATCCAGACACTGGGGTAGCTGCTTCTAGTTCCAGATGAGGATGCAGAAAAACTATGTTGGGGAGTGCCTGAAAAAGAGACTCAAATTGGACCTGTGCCTTCCACATACACACTCACAATTACTTACACATATACCCACATCGAAGTAGGTTTACACATATGTAGCACATGTATGTACAAATAACATGTAAAAGGTAAAGTTAGAACTAACAGTATATGGATAATAGAAACTCAGTCGAAGGAATATAGTTAGTGGAGTCATGGAGAAAACAGGAAGCTTATATAAGAAGCTCACACAAGATGAACAGGGAAAGAGTTTTGAAGAGTGAAGGTGTACAAATAGCGTTTGCCTAGATATGGATGAATCTGGCTTGATTGGATCTTAAAATTCTTAGAAAGTAATTTTGATCCCAATAGATAGCTAGGAAGTTCATTATAAATAATTCACACTAAGCTTGGTAATGTACTGATGTCTTTCAGATATTAGAATTAGTGAGTATTTCATAAAGTGGTGGGGTTTAAATGGCCATACCTAGTCTTTCTCTGTTAGAAATGAAATAACAAAGATTGTGATGCAAGGAAAGTATGGGTGTGAGAAAATTAAGCATTAGTCCAAAAATGATAAAACTTTAACACAAGGAAATAGGAAAAGTAAAACAATACAAGCATTATTTTAATCATGTGCTTTTCCAGCCAGTTTGTATTGCTATCAATCACAGATTATGTTTGTATGTATAAAACAAACATCAATTTCTCTATAGCAGGCACAGTAACACATTATACAATACAGAGCACAAGTACATTATACAGCTAGACAATTTATAAATACTTCTTTAATGATATCTAATCAATATTTCTCTTTCTCCTTCAAACCATTATATAGAGGTGGATAACCCAATCATTGTTCACAGGTACCATAAACATTATATTCATTATTGTAGCATTATCACAGAGTCTTTTTGATACATTAATTTAATATATTCATCATTTTCATATTATACATAAATGTGGGAGTGTAATTGAAAGGGAAGTGGGTTGAACTAGATAGACTTAAACTGAGCATGTATATATAACCCAAGTCCAGAAAGACAGAAACTACTTTCTTTGTCTCATGTGTGTGTCCTATTCCTGAGAATTTTTTTGAAGTATCCCAGGGGCCAAGCAAATGATGAAATGATGACAGAGATGTGCATGCATGCATGTGGTGTGTGTTTGTGTATGTATGTGTGTGTGTATGTGTGTTTGTGTATGTATGTTTGTGTGTGTATGTGTGTGTATCAGAGAGAGAGAGACAGAGACAGAGAGAGACAGAGAGAGAGAGAGAGAGAGAGAGAGAGAGAGAGAGAGAGAGAGAAACTTGTGTCTGCATGCACTTGTGCAAGTAGTAAAGGCTTCCATAAGGCAGAAGTGACCAAACAAATTGATGAAATGAAGGTGGCAAGTGTGTTGGGGTGGAAATGTGTAAACATGGAGTACAGTAAAAGATGGAGTAATTGAAGGAACTAGTCAAACAACGTGAAAAGTGTATGAGAAATAATTCAGTAACCTACTGTCTAGCAAACCAACTTAAAAAGGTAACAGAGAATTTGAAGGTAATTAATATGCATAATGTGCAAAGCAAGAATTAGCAAAACAAATCCCAGAGTGGCAAATGTGGCATACCTCAGAAGGGTTTCGGAGTCCCTCAAAACATGCTTTTTTGTTCCAGTTCCACTTGTTTACCAATCAGAACTGATTGATAAGCCCCTATTACTGTAGACAGCCCACCCACTGGATGCAAGATGTAGAATAAGATGGAAATGAATTGGGGCTTTTCTCCCTGTGATCTGTATCTTGAAGTATTGGATCGTGCTGTGCAAGCTGCATTCAGGTCAAGGCATTGACAGCTAACTCCATGAATTCACAACTCCGCTGTGAACTCCATGAATCACAGTCCAGACCAACCATTCCAGATGTGACCAAGTCCAAAACTCAGGACTGAAGAGGTCTTCCATCATCCTGGAAAGGAACCTCAGAAAACTACTTAGCTGAAATAATAGAGAATAAGCTGCCCCCTAAAGGTCTGTAATTATACCCCTTCCTATATGGCAATCCTTAAAAAAAGCATTCTTTTATTTTATGGCATGTAGGTAAATACAAAGACCCATAGCTGAACAAGACTGTGAGAATAAAGGAGAGCAGTGAGTTCAATCTACACAAACCTTTATCTTTATACTTATACTGAATCCCTTATATCTAACAGAGCATTATCTTAGCACTGATGCTAAGATAGCATTCCAGAAGAGAAGATCAGAAGGAAATACTGTAAGATCTCAATAATGGGGAGGTTTGCAAAATATGATAATCTAAGCATGAAACAGTTATGGACACCATTAACATACAGCTGCTATGTAAACGGCATTAAGTTTGCAAGTCATGATTCTGAAAGTCACCTACAAATAAGGAATGAACTCATTGGCAATACAACATACTGCTGATCTGTAGATTGGGGCATGTGTGACATATCTTAGTTCACTTTCTATTGCTGTGACAAAGACTATATAATCGAAAGCCACCTGGGGAGGAAAGGGTGCATTTCCGCTTACAACTCCCAGGTCATAATCTACCACTGAGGAAACTCAATGCAATTGCCTTGCCTTAAATATAAGATTACACTAGAAATCATTATTCTTGAGGAAGAAACTGAAGGAAAGACCTGGAGGTAATGCTGCTTACTGGCTTGTTCCTCATGACTTACTCAGTCTGATTTCTTGTACTAGCTAAGATCATTTGCCTAGGGATGGTGTTGTCTACAGTGGGCTAGGAGCCACCCCCAAAGCAATTATCTAGAAAACACTCTACAGAATTTCCCACAGGCAATGTGACAGAGCCATCGTCTCAATTGAGATTTCTCTTCACAAATAGCTCTAGTTAATGTCAAATTGAGAAAAAACTAATTTTAAAATGTAAATAAATAAATAAATAAATAGACAAGCATATTATCTGCTTTTATACCCAAGAGTGAGCTGACCAGACACTGATGGTTAATTCCCAACTCTGGATTACACAGATGACCATAGTTAAATGCAGTGGTACAATATTCAAAGCAACAAATAGAATATAAAAGAAAATTGGCTGTAGGGAAAGGGGAGTGCTGGTAGAGGTAGAGAAATAAGAAAGAGTGGTACAAAGAGTAACCAGAATAGAGATATGTGTATATGTATGAGAAAAGCAGATGGTCCTAACAATAAAAAAGACACATAAAAACAATGGTATAAAAGAGCAAATATGTTCTTCCTAGCTTTTCAGAAAGTTTGAATTTCAGAACTGATCTATGCAAATAAACCATGACCATGAGTATAGTCAGACCTGAGAAACTTAGAGTATTGAGTTTTGGTTTTCTTTTAAATAGAAGTATAAAAATGCAACAAAATTGATGTTTATTATTTTAACTCATTCTCAATAGTTTCAATGTTTTCCATTTTATATAAAAGCTGCATTTATACCTCTTTATAAATAAAACATAATTTTGTGATGTGCTATTTTAATATAAATAAAACGTAACAGAAGTATATAAATATGCTTTCACATAAGGTCAAGTTATTTTTACACTGAATTTCACTCTGTGTTGTGTCCTAATTTTGATAATTAAAATAATAGCACATTAGGCAGGACAATGAGCAAGCAAAGGAAAAGTGATGTGAAAATTTTCACCTTCCCAATATTCTCTCAAGAAATGATGTTCTGTTGTCTACAGTGATATATCTAGTCTCTCCCTATTTGTTTCAAGTTACCAGGAGTAACCCTGGAGGTCAAAGACATCATTTCCTATAATATCTATGACATCTAACTATGCCACATATTGGAACAACAAGTTGTAGTGGTAAAAGTAGCAATAGTTTTGCAATTGGCAGAAGAGTGACCCTTTGCCCACCTGCCTGTTCTAATGACTGTATCAACCTCTCAGAATGAATGAGCTTCACAACTGAGGACCTGAGCTACCTCGGATTTCACCAAACCCATCATCAGTTACAATGAGTGTAAAGATTAGTTCTAATAAATTCATCTAGAACTGAAGAAAATTAGAATGATATTTTTAAGATTGGGGCTACAGTCAGTTGACAAATGCTCAAAACTTTGCATTTTGATTATATGTGTATGTGGAATAATCTGGGTAAAGAATTGTGAAGAAAGATGCTGGACATTTTTACCAAGTCTATGGAACTGACCAGTGCAAGTGCTTTTCAGCTCCTTTTCAAGCTCTTTGGAAACTTATATTGACAGTTGCTCCTCATAGGAAATGTTTTTCTGAAGTGACTTAATGGTTTTTCTTTTTCAGATGAAAACTAATGTAGGGAACATAGATAATGCAGAGAGAATAAAGATAAAGCCAAGTGCATATGCAAGGAAATAAGACATGTGTAACTGACAATTACCTATAACTTTTGACAAGTTGTTGAAAAATCTACCAAAATTCAGGTTGCCTCAATGATTGCTTGTCTTATGTGTTTCTGCGACTTTGTGCTGAGAACATATGGCCTCCTTGTAGAACCTTTAACCAGGCTCCTCACACTAGAACCCTATAGACCATGCAAAGTGCCAGCAACACTTCAGTAATGCCTTGTCAACTTGACGCTGATAGGGAAATATGGTCTTTTAAAATGTATGAAATGTTAAAAGAATTAAAATTTAATGCACACAAATTCTAACTCTCACCCCCTAGTTTATCTCCTGCATAGAAACTACTCCTGAAAAGGATAAAATTTTCTCTTTAATGGGTAATTTAGCAGAATATATGAAAAAGCACTTTGTGATGAAATGATTGGAGCTGTTCCCCTTCGTTGATTAAACAGTGAGTTGTGACTCTGTCTGGTAGTAAATTCAAAGTGTGTGAACAGTTTTTAAACCACAAAAATAAACCTAAAATAAATAGGATACTTAGTAGACACCAGTTTACATGTACATCTCTCCAAGTAAAACTTAGGATAAATTAGAACTCGACCAGCTTTTAAATAGCTTTTACAAATCAAAAATAACAATAATTCAGAGAAGGGAATTTAATTAAGCTCCTTTAGAGATACATTAGAGCCCATTGAGATATCTAACTGTTAAATTTCCTCCTGTCATGGCTGACTCTCATGTGCAAGGCCAGGGAGCCTCAGGGAAGGGAAGCCATTTTTTAAAATGCAGTCTGCTGACTGAGTGAGAGACCATGGAAAGGAAAGAAATTAAACTAGGGGCATTGTGAATATGAAACCTGACCTCTGCCTCAAATATTGGTAAATTTACTCTCAAAATTAATGCAAATTCAGTTCAGCAAAGCTTGATCTTCATGTATTTTCCCAATACTTTTACTGCACACATCCATAGCTGAACTAAACCAGTAGCTTAAAACATGATGTAAAGAAGTGGAGGGAGGTTAATCAACAGGAGCAAAGTTCTGAATCATCACAATAAAGCAAAGTTCATAGCATTTTCCTTGTATGTATTGAAGCAATCTAGAATTATAAGATAATATTAATGGGCAATGTTATAAAAGCACAGCTTGGCATCTATAGTATTATATCAGTTTTCATATATTATTTTCATTCCTGGAAGAATGCATTTCACACTCTCAGTTATTTCTTACTATTTGTGATGGTTTGTATATGGTTGGCCCGGGATGTGACCTCATTAGGAGGTGTGGCCTTGTTGGAGTAGGTGTGTCACTGTGGGTGTGGGCTTAAGATCCTCACCCTGGCTGCCTGGAAGTCAGTCTTCTACTAGCAGCCTTCAGACGAAGATGTAGAACTCTCAGATCCTCCCGTACCATGCCTGCCTGGATGCTGCCATGTTTCTGCCTTGATGACAATGGACTGAACCTCTGAGCCTATAAGCCAACCCCAATTAAATGTTGTCTTTTATAAAACTTGCATTGGTCATGGTATCTGTTCACAGCAGTAAAACCCAAACTAAGACACTATTTTTTTTCTCTGCAGTTTGATCCCATTACTGCACAAAAATAGCTCTTCCCCAACTCATCACTAACAATCCCTAACAGTAAACCTAGAGTAAGGTCAGCTACCCCCAGGGTGAGGGCCCTAAGCCAATCATGGGATACACATGATGGAAGTAGAGAATTGACTATTGTCCCTCTGGCCTTCCCATGTGCACACACAAAGATGTATTCTCACACAAAATAATAAATGTAATTGAAAATTTAAAACAAATCTAGGTTGTAATTTGTTATTTTCAACCTGTTGAGAGCTACATATATTATTATGGTCCTCAAGAGGTACACTCACTAGTTTTTTCCTATCTTTGCCTGTGAAGAATGTTTGTGTATATTACTAAGGAATTTTACAGTAACCCTGCTTTGTCCTAAAATGTTCTCTTATATTCGAATGTGTCAAAACTCACCACCACCTTTCAAGCTTAGGCTTCCTAAATTAATGTTCATAAGGCAAATAGCTCATTAGTAAGCTCACATTAAGCATTGTATCATATACAGAAATCCATCAATGTAATCCACTACATAAACAAACTCAAAGAAAAAAAACACATGGTCATTTCATTAGATGCTGAAAAAGCATTTGACAAAATTCAGCATCCTTTCATGCTGAAAGTCTTGGAAAGAACAGGAATTCAAGGCCCATAGCTAAACATAGTAAAAGCAATATATGGCAAAACAGTAGCCAACATCAAACTAAATGGAGAGAAACTTGAAGCAATCCCACTAAATCAGGGAGTAGACAAGGCTGCCCCCTCTCTACATATCTTTTCAATATAGTACTTGAGGAACTAGTTAGAGCAATTAGACAACATAAGGAGTACAAAGGGATAAAAATTGGAAAGGAAGAAGTTAAACTATCACTATTTGCAGATGATATGATAGTTTATTTAAGTGACCCAAAAAACTGTACCAGAGAACTCCTACAGTTGATAAAACAACTTCAGGAAAGTGACTGGTTATAAAATCAACTCAAGAAAATCAGTAGCTTTCCTATACTCAAAGGATAAACAGACTTAGAAAGAAATTAGGGAAATGACACCCTTCACAATAGCCACAAGCAATATAAAGTGTCTTGGTGTGACTCTAACCAAACAAGTGAAAGATCTATATGATAAGAACTTCAGGTCTCTGAAGAAGGAAATCAAAGAAGACCTCAGAAAATGGGAAAAAATGGAAAAAATGGAAAAAAACTTCCATGGATTGGCAGGATTAATATAGAAAAATGGCCATCTTGCCAAAAGCAATATACAGATTCAATGTAATCCCCATCAAAATCCCAACTCAATTTTTCATAGAGTTAGAAAGATCAATTCTCAAATTCATCTGGAATAACAAAAAACCCAGGATAGTGAAAAACTATTCTCAACAGTAAAAGAACTTCCAGGGGAATCAGTATCCTGGACCTCAAGCAGTAGTACAGAGGAATAGTGTTAAAAACTACATGGTATTGGTACAGTGACATGCAGGTAGATCAATGGAATAGGATTGAAGACCCAGAAATGAACCCACACACCTATGGTCACTTGATCTTTGACAAAGAAGCTGAAACCATGCAGTGGAAAAAAGATAGCCTTGTCAACAAATGGTGCAGTTTCAACTGGAGGTCAGCATGAAGAAGAATGCAAATTGATCTGTTCCTATCTCCTTGTACTAAGCTCAAGTGGATAAAGGACCTCCACTTAAAACTAGATACACTGAAACTAATAGAAAAGAAACTGGGGAAGACCCTTGAGGACTTGGGCACAGGGGAAATTTTCCTGAACAGAACACCAATAGCTTATGCTCTAAGATCAAGAATTGACAAATGGAACTTCATAAAATTACAAAGTCTATAAGGCAAAGGACACTGTCATTAGGACAAAATGGCAACCAACAAATTGGGAAATGATTTTTACCTACTCTACATCTGACAGGGGCTAATATCCAATATATACAAAAAACTCACGAAGTTAGACTCCAGAGAGCCAAATAACCCTATTAAAAATGGGGTACAGAGCTACACAAAAAATTTTCACCAGAAGAAATTCGAATGGCCGAGAAGCACCTTAAGAAATGTTCAACATCATTAGTCATTAGGGAAATACAAATCAAAACAACCCTGAGATTTTACCTCACACCAGTCAGAATGGCTAAGATTAAAAACACAGGAGACAGCAGGTGTTGGTGGGTTTGTGGAGAAGGAGAAACACTCCTCCACTGCTGGTGGGATTGCAAGCTGGTACAACCACTCTGGAAATCAGTCTGTCAATTCCTCCAAAAACTGGGCATGACACTTCCAGAGGACCCTGCCCCACCACTCCTGGGCATATACCCAGAGGATTCCCTGGCATGCAATAAGGACACATGCTCCACTATGTTCATAACAGCCTTATTCATAATAGCCAGAAGCTGGAAAGAACCCAGATGTCCCCCAATGGAGGAATGGATACAGAAAATGTGGTATATTTACACAATGGAATAATACTCAGTAATTAAAAACAATGAATTCGTGAAATTCTTAGGCAAATGGTTGGATCTAGAAAATAAAATCCTAAGGGAAGTAACCTAATCACAAAGAACATACATGGAATGCAGTTACTGGTAAGTGGATATTAGCCCAGAAGCTCTGAATACCCAAGACACAATTCACATATCAAATCATTCCCAAGAAGAAGGAAGGAAAAGTCCCTGGTCCTGGAAAGGCTTGATGCAGCATTGTAGGGGATTACTAAGACAGAGATGTATGAGGGAGTTGATTGGAGAAAGGGTGGAGGGAGGAGGGCTTATGGGGCTTATGGGAGGGGAGAACCAGGAAAGGGAAAATCATTTGGAATGTAAACAAAGAATATAGAAAAGAAAAAAAGAGAGAAACTTAAAAACAAAATCATTGTATCATGACCTATAGAAGTTGCACTTTGCTTTGCCCCATTTAACATCTTCTATCAGGAACATGTCTTTCCTTCTTTCATATCTCCTTTCTTTCTCCTCCACATTGATTCTTTTTCATCCCTAGTTGTTTCTCTTTCTCTGACTTTCTTTCATTGTTTTTCTACAGGGTCTAGCTATGTACTCCAGATTGTCCTTTTATTTAAGGACTATCTCTGAGTAGTAAGGGCAAGAGACAAACACTACCACACTGAATTTTACTCTGATCTTTATATTTGAAAGCTATGCCTCTTTTAGACATTTTATAGTAGGTGATGGTACACAAGTTATCGATGCCATAATATTAAAAGTCTCTAATTCTTCCACACTCATACTTTTATTACTTACACCAAAACCAGCAGTTCAGATTACACTGCCATGTCTGTCCTTCAGATATCTGCTACTCCCATCTCCACTGGTACCCAGCATCTCCACTGCTAACCAGCATCTCCACAGGTACCCAGCTTCTCCAGTGCTACCCAGAATTCCCATCATGTCTTCTTGCTACCACTCTCAGCCTCCTTGTGTCTCCCTTGTTTTAGTAATTCAAACATAACAAATCTCCTCTCAGCTGTATCACTCTGCACATTCTGGTCTTTATTTATTATTTTGTTTGTTTTGCTTCACATACTCTTGTTACTGTGATTAATATACTTAGCTCATCAACTAACGATTTTTCTACTTATTATAATTAGAAAATAGACGTATTTTTAGAGAGTTACATATCTATTTAGAAAACACTTGAACTAGCAACTTATTTAATTTTAACTGATTTGCAAAGGATAACTTAAGAAAAAAAAATTTCCTAGACTCAAAGCTGAAGAAGAATTTCTTGTTAGAGCTATATAAACTGTTCAGATCTATAAACAGCAGGACCTTGAAAGTTGGAGATGAATACAATAAACATTCAAGGATTGGCAACACTGTATTTGAACTCCAGATAAAGACAAAAGTGCAAAGAGAAACCACCAAAGTCATGGTTAACTTTTGAAAAGGCTGCTGTCTAGCAGAGTTATAGACATCGCTTCCCATTGATCTCTGCTCTCAGGAGAACAGAACAGAAGGGGACAAAACAGACTTTAATAAACCCAGATCTCTTTGCAGTCTCGTTCCTCCTTTCCTTCACTCTAATGACTCTTTTACATTAGGAATAAAGGTTTATTAATTCACAACTCAAACCATTGACCTAATTTCCAAGGGAGGAATTCCAAGGGAAGAACAATAACTGCTTTAAAAGTCTGTGTTATCTCAACAATGCGACAGTCTAAGTTTCAGGGTGAATCTCTTTTCCTAGGTAAGGACCCTCAAACTTTGACATTTAACCTTGTTCCACCTGGTCTGACATGAGAAGTATCTTTCTGTGAGCTCTTTTAGTCATGTCTAAACTCAATTTCCACATGTATTCAGTACAGATTCATCTGTAGAAATCATTAAACATCTACTGTGTTGACTAGAACTTTCTCAAAATATGGGGTCCTGAATATGAATACTTGATCACATTTATTTCATTTTTTTCTAAAATAATTTATGACTAAAGTCATATGATGTACATAATAATGTTCATTTTATTTGTTATTGCCACATCTTTTCTAATGACTCTTAGTATTCAGCTTCTATTTTAACAATATTATATGATTAATTCAGAAGATGATCACTAAATAATAAAATGGAAATTGACATTTGTCTGTTTGTTTTTAAGAAAGGATTTCTCTGTATAGTCATGGTTGTTCTGGAACTCACTCTGATATTCATCTGCCTCTGTATCCTGAGTTCTGGGATGAATGTGTCACCATATATACAATGTAAAAATATATAGTAAGTACTTATTATCTACAAAGAGTTTTACATCTTCATTTAATAGTCAGAAATGGCATAGTATAATTATTGCCCTTATTCTTAATTAAAGTTGAGGAAACTTAGACACAGTCATGGCAAATAACGTTTTAGGATTTCAGATGTTGTAAATTGCTGATCTTAAAAGTGTTTATGAGGTACTTATTGCTAACTTTCTTCCTTATTGGACCTGCAACACTACAGACAACTAAAATGAATAAATTAGCAATTTTATGAGTATAGCCCAGGGGATAGACTGATACTATTTTTTCTGCTACACCGTCCCAGTATTGAAGCAAATCTTAATGGTGTATCATTCTATAGATCATTGTTTATCTCCACTCTGATCAAAGCAGCTTCTTAAGTATATTGTAATTACTAAACATACCTTCAGCTGATCTGATTAATATAGAGTGAATAAGAGATTGTGAAGTGCTATGTCCTAAATGGATCATATATAACACACATCGAGCAGAGCTCAGGGACCTTAGCACAAGAGGGAGTGTAAAGACTGTAAGAGACAGAGGTGACTGAGCAGGGCAATTGCCTATATGGTCTCATAGGCATTGTGGCAGCATTCATAAGTTCAGTGCAAACTCAAGTCAGATGAAATCTCATTACAGACTGGAGGTGATATGGTGAGGTATTGAGTATTGGCATTTTCTATCCATTAGGAGTAGGAGAGTGAATATTCTTTAATGATGTGGGCCTTGGTATGTTGACCAAACTCCATGGCTAGTTGAAGATGCTTTTAAGTTGGGTGAGTGAGGAGGTAAAGGTGGAAGGAGTACTCTGGGAAGAGTTGGGTGAAGTGGAAGTTATATTGGATGAAACGTCAAAGAATTAATAAACATTAATTTTAAAAGAAAATTGATGTATTTTAACAAGATAAAGACAGTATACTAAAGAAACACATGAATTTGAAATATAGAATTACATGCAAACTGCATGTAATATGGTTTATACAGGCGTGCTATCTATTACATGTTTGTTTATATAAACTATGCTACATTTATACATTTAATTTATATATTAGTAGATACATTAATTGAAATATTTATATAGAATATAATGTGTATATACATACTATAGAAACTACACAAATGTCACAGCACTGTTTACCTATAGTTTTGTCACTTATTTGTTTATTGATTTTATATGGCAATGATGTGTTAATCCAGTTAACCCCAGCTTTGTAAGATAAACACTATTTAAAAAAAACAGCATTTCAGTTACAATTTCCAACTGTATCCTGAAAAGTAAATTATCACCATATCACTATATTGTAAAAGACTAATCTGTGGTTTTATGATTTTAGAGCTGAAAACATATCTTTCAAAAGTTACAAAAGTGATTTTGTTCTAAAATTGAGATAAATTATTTGTGATGTTACACAAAATACATCTTGTAGACTCAAAAATATCACTTAAAATTAATCTTTTTTTTAGTCTCAAAATTTTAATAAGGAAAATCCATAATATTCTCTTAGATTTCATTTAGAGGTTCATATATTTTCCTCTTTGTACCATCTTATTTAATGTATTGAATTCTTTTACTTTTATATAAACTGAGAAAAATGTCAATATACTAGAAGTAATAAAGGAATTCTTAAGTATTAAAGCTGCCTAGGTGTTTTATTATTTTTTAAAACAATTACACACCTCCAAATACATATCAATTTGCTGCTGGAACCAACTTGATAATACTGTTATACCACTTTTTATGTACTCATCACCATTTACACTAAAATCTTTTTTTTTTCCCTTTAGAAATCAGTATCATTTTTTTTAATTTTTATTTTCTATATTCTATGTTTACATTCCAAAGGCTTTCCCCTTTCACAGTTACCCCCCACCATATGTCCCATAATTCCTCTCCCCCCCCTGCTATTCCCCACTCATTCCCCAACCCACCCCCACGATTTCTCTGTTCTGGGTCTACAATACTGGATCCAATCTTTTCAGGCCCAGGGACCTCTCCTTTCTTCTTCTTGGGAGTCATTTGACTTGCTAATTGTGCCTTGAGTATTTAGGGCTTCTGGGCTCATTAATATCCACTTATCAGTGATTGCACTTCATGTGTATTCTTTTGTGATTGGGTTAGCTCACTTAGGATGATATTTTCCAGATCTAACCATTTACCTACAAATTGCATGAGTTCATTATTTTTAATTGCTGAGTAGTACTCCATTGTATAAATATACCACATTTTCTGTATCCATTCCTCTTTTGAGGGATATCTGGGCTCCTTCCAATTTCTGGCTATTATAAACAAGGCTGCTATAAACATAGCAGAGCATGTGTCTTTATTGTATGCAGAAGAATCCTCTGGGTATATGCCCAGGAGTGGTATGCCAGGGTCCTCTGGAGGTGACATGCCCAATTTTCTGAGGAACTGCCACACTGATTTCCAGAGCAGTTTTACCATTTTGCAAACCCACCAACAGTGGAGGAGTGTTCCTCCTTCTCCACATCCTCGCCAGCACCTGTTGTCTCTTGAGTTTTTAATCTTAGCCATTCTGACTGGTGTGAGGTGGAATCTCAGGGTTGTTTTGATTTGCATTTCCCTGATGACTAATGATGTTGAACATCTCTTAAGGTGTTTCTGGGCCATCTGCATTTCTTCTGGTGAAAATTCTTTGTTTAGCTCTGTACCCCATTTTTTGATAGGGTTATTTGGTTCTTTGGGGTCTAACTTCTTGAGTTCTTTGTATATATTGGATATTAGCCCTCTGTCAGATGTGGGGTTGGTGAAGATCATTTCCCACTTTGTTGGTTGCCGTTTTGTCCTTCTGACAGTGTCCTTTGCCTTGCAGAAACTTTGTAATTTTATGAGGTCCCATTTGTCAATTCTTGATCTTAGAGCATAAGCTATTGGTGTTCTGTTCAGGAACTTTTCCCCTGTTCCCATGTCCTCCAGGGTCTTCCCAAGTTTCTTTTCTAATAGTTTCAGTGTGTCTGGTTTTATGTGGAGGTCCTTGATCCACTTGGAGTTCATCTTAGTGCAAGGAGATAAGAGTGGGTCAATTCTCATTCTTCTGCATGTTGACCTCCAGTTGAACCAGCACGATTTGTTGAAAAGGCTATCTTTTTTCCACTGGATGGTTGTGGCTCCTTTAACAAAGATCAAGTGACCATAAGTCTGTGGGTTCATTTCTGGGTCTTCAATCCTATTCCATTGATCTACCTGCCTGTTGCTGTACCAATATCATGCAGTTTTTAACACAATTGCTCTGTAGTACTGCTTGAGGTCAGGGATATTGATTCCCCCAGAAGTCCTTTTATTGTTGAGAATAGTTTTAGCTATCCTGTGTTTTTTGTTGCTCCAGATGAATTTGAGAATTGCTCTTTCTAGATCTATGAAGAATTGATTTGGGATTTTGATGGGGATTGCATTGAATCTGTATATTGCTTTTGGCAAGATGGCCATTTTTACTATATTGATCCTGTCATTCCAGGAGCAAGAAATAATTTTCCATCTTCTGAGGTCTTCTTCGATTTCTTTCTTCAAGGACTTGAAGTTCCTGTCATACAGATCTTTCGCAGCAAAAAAACTTCTGGGGGAATCAATATCCCGGAGCTCAAGCAATATTACAGAGCAGTGGTATTAAAAACTGCATGGTATTGGTTCAGTGACAGGGAAGCGGATCAATGGAATAGGATCGAAGACCCAGAATTGAACCCACACATCTATGGCCAATTGATCTTCGACAAAGGAGCTGAAAACATCCAGTGGAAAAAAGATAGCCTTTTCAACAGATGGTGCTGGCTCAACTGGAGGGCAACATGCAGAAGAATGAGAATTGATCCACTCTTATCTCCTTGCACTAAACTCAACTCCAAGTGGATCAAGGATCTCCACATAAAACCAGACACACTAAAACTAATAGAAAAGAAACTGGGGAAGACCCTTGAAGACATCGGCTCAGGGGAAAAATTCCTGAACAGAACACCAATTGCTTATACTCTAAGAACAAGAATAGACAAATGGGACCTCATAAAACTACAAAGTTTCTGTAAGGCAAAAGACACTGTCAAAAGGATAAATCTGCAACCAACAAATTGGGAAAAAATCTTCACCAACCCCACATCCGACACAGGGCTAATCTCCAATGTATACAAAGAACTCAAGAGGTTAAACCCCAGAAAACCAAATAACCCTATCCAAAAATGGGGTACAGAGCTAAACAGAGACTTTTCACCTGAAGAAATTCAGATGGCTGAGAAACACCTTAAAAAATGTTCAACATCACTAGTCATTAGGGAAATGCAAATTAAAACAACCCTGAGATTTCACCTCACACCAGTCAGAATGGCTAAGATTAAAAACTCAGAAGATATCAGGTGTTGGCGAGGATATGGAGAAAGAGGAACACTCCTCCACTGCTGGTGGGAATGCAAGCTGGTACAACCACTCTGGAAATCAGTATTGCATTTCCTCAGAAAACTGGGCGTGATACTTCCGGAGGACCCAGCCATACCACTCCTGGGAATATACCCAGAAAATTCACCAGCATGCAATAAGGATACATGCTCCACTATGTTCATAGCAGCCTTATATATAATAGCCAGAAGCGGGAAAGAACCCAGATGTCCCTCAACAGAGGAATGGATACAAAAAATGTGGTATATATACACAATGGAGTACTATTCAGCCATTAAAAACAATGAATTCATGAAATTCTTAGAGAAATGGATGGAGCTGGAGAATGTCATACTAAGTGAGGTGACCCAGTCTCAAAAGAATACCCATGGTATACAGTCACTGATAAGTGGATATTAGCCTAGAAGCTTGGAACACCAAAGACACAAATCACATATCAAGTAATGTCTCACAAGAAGAAAGGAGTGGACACTGGTGCTAGAATGGACCAAAACATCATTGTGGGAGAGTACAAGAACAGTAAAGTGGGAGGGGGTGGATGCAGGAGCAGGGGGAGGGAAAAGGACATGTGGGACCTTTGGGGGTGGGGAACCAGAAAAAGGGAAATGAATTGTAAATATAGAATATATACAATAAAAAAAAAGAAAAAAATAGAAAATTAGAAATGAAAAGGGGGATATAACAACAGAAATGGAGGAAATTCAAAAGATCATCAGATCCTACTACAAAGGCCTATACTCAAAACAACTGGAGAATCTGGAGGAAATGGACAATTTCCTAGACAGATACCAAATACCAAAATTAAATCAGCATCAAGTAGATCAGCTAAATAGTCCCATAACCCCTAAAGAAATAGAAGGGGTTATAGAAAGCCTCCCAACCAAAAAAAGTATGGGACCAGATGGTTTTAGTGCAGAATTCTACCAGACCTTCAAAGAAGACTTAACACCAATACTCTTCAAACTATTCCACAAAATAGAGACAGAAGGGACACTGCCCAACTCGTTCTTCGAAACCACAATTAAGCTGATACCTAAACCACAAAAAGATCCAACAAAGAAAGAGAACTACAGGCCAATTTCTCTTATGAATATAGATGCAAAAATACTAAATAAAATTCGTGCCAACCAAATCCAAGAGCATATCAAAACGATCATTCACCATGATCAAGTAGGCTTCATTCCAGGGATGCAGAGATGGTTCAATATACGGAAATCCATCAATGTAATCCACTACATAAACAAACTAAAAGAAAAAAACCACATGGTCATCTCATTAGATGCTGAAAAAGCATTCGACAAAATTCAGCATCCTTTCATGCTAAAAGTCTTGGAAAGAGCAGGAATTCAAGGCCCATACCTAAACATAGTAAAAGCAATCTACAGCAAACCAGTAACCAACATCAAAATAAATGGAGAGAAACTTGAAACAATCCCACTAAAATCAGGGACTAGACAAGGCTGCCCTCTCTCTCCATATCTTTTCAATATAGTACTTGAAGTTCTAGCGAGAGCAATTAGACAACATAAGGAAGTCACAGGGATACAAATTGGAAAGGAAGAAGTCAAAGTATCATTATTTGCAGATGATATGATAGTCTACTTAAGCGATCCAAAAACTCCACCAGAGAACTTCTACAGCTGATAAACAACTTCAGAAAAGTGGCTGGTTATAAAATTAACTCAAGCAAATCAGTAGCCTTCTTGTACTCAAAGGACAAGCAGGCTGAGAAAGAAGTTAGGGAAATAACACCCTTCACTTAAAATTAGTCTTATCTAGCATGTTCACTAGGGAAAAACACTTCAAAGATGTGCAAGGCATATTAATCTTTGAGTAATAAAGTTTCAAAATCTTCACAGTAGAGTTGCAAAAGCAACATCCTAGAAATATACATCAGTTTTTCCACATTGAAAAAGTCCAGCAAATCACCCAGTACCTATTTCATCTAGAATGATAATACAAATCTCAACACACATTTTCCTCAGCATCTTTTCTTCACATGAGCAATGAATTACCCATTATGGGCTTGCCTGGCTAAAACATTTATGGACTGTGCACATCAGCACTGGCAACAAAACAAGTAGCTGTAGCATCAGAGTCTCCACAGGTTATGAGAAGGTGCTCAGATTTTTCTTAACTCTTTTCTCAGATGAAAATTGAGCAAGGCCTATATCTTGTTTTCAGTGTCTTCCAGAACACAACAGAGAACAAAGTTCAGGAGATAGAGCCAATGATAAGCAGAATGACTCAGAGGCATGCTGCTGGTAAAACAGGCCATGCAACTTTACAGTATTATTCAACTTTGGGAGATGGAAATGCCACTTACATAGACCAGGCCCTTTGGCATTGCACCATTGCACAGCATGGCTTCCCAAACCTGACAACCATGGGTAGCATTGCATTCTGTTGTACCTACAAGTTTCAGTCTCCATGAGTGCCCTAGAAGCCTTGTGGTGTTAGTGTATAGCTTCAGATGCAGCTCATTTACCAGGGTATTAGAAAATTAGACACAATCATGGGATTCAACATGTAAGTTATGTTATTATGATTCATTTACTTCAGAAGTTTGTAAGTAATTGTACCTGCTAAGAGGCTTGGAGCCAAAGTTCTGTGAATGAGTCTATCTTGCTGCCCCTCCTCCCACCCGACCCCCGCAAATTGTTTAAGTAGAAATAATTTTTCAAGTGCATTAACTAATTAGGCATATCATCAGGCTCTTCCTTTCTAGTCCCTCAGGACTCTGGGAGGACCTGACAGACAGCACAACATGTGGAAAAGTTTTGTGTTGCTAACAGAACTCAATGATCTCATGCCAACATTGAGAATTATATAAAAGCATAAGACAAAAAAGTCTCCCCCACCCCTTTTTTTCTGCAAAAATATTTCTTTGTTTCTCAAATATGTTAGGAGGAAGGAAAGGAACACAGTTTTAATGGGGCTGCTTTTTCAGATTAAAGTAGAGGTTTGCAGAGCAGTTCCATTGGGGGTCAGGTAGAGTTCTATACATCATCACTTTAATATTATTTGGGTAAGAAACTGATTTAACTCCATTATCCTTAACTGAATCCAGGCCATTTTACTGATGTGAACAGGAAAGGCAGAGTGGTTGATGATGAGCATTATTATGGTTGAAATGGAGAGAAAATATTCCACCCACACAGCTGCCCACCAATATCATTACTTTCTCATCCAGAATTACATTCTAACAGCAATTATATTCCCCTCACAAGGACATATAATATGACTTGGAAAATTGCGTTTCTAAACAGGAAACATCTTGGAAGAGCCTAAAATGCATTTGCTGAGCCTTTCTCCTCGAACAGTTTCCTCTGTATCATAATTTCAAATCTGAATTTGTAAGCCTAAAGGCTTTGGTTTTAAATATGTTTTGGTGACATTCTCCTTACTGTGACTATACCTAACTTGTTGTGGAAAATTATGATGCTGTACATTTAAGAAGCTGGACCCCAGAAGTTAAAACTATGACAGCATCTGAATGTCATATTAATTTGCAGAACTTTGTAGAAGCACAGCAAATCATCTGCCTTTCCTGGAAATTCATAAAGGTACACGTTATTCTATCAATATCAATCTTGTCTGTTGTTCCATTCTACCATATTCTCCGTAAATGATCACTTACAGTTACAATGCAGCCATGATGCAACCACCTCCAACATGATGCATGACTGTGGAACTGTTCTGAGCTACTGTTATTTTCAATATAAGGAGTTACTGGTCAAGACATCATCTATAAAATGGGAGGAATATGGGTAAAGCCCAGAATAAAATCTGAATACTATCTCAGGATACTTTCCAAAAATGTAGATTATTATACGAAAATGTCTACTGTGTCATGCCCAAGAATTAAGGATGGCTTTTTTTTTTTTTGCCTACAATACATTTTCTTTTCTTTTTTTTATTGGATATATTCTATATTTACAATTCATTTCCCTTTTTCTGGTTCCCCACCCCCAAAGATCCCACATGCCCTTTCCCCCCCTGCTCCCTCATCCAGCCCCTCCCACCTCCCTGTTCTTGTACTCCCCCACAATGATGTTTTGGTCCATTCTAGCACCAGTGTCCACTCCTTTCTTCTTGTCAGACATCACTTGGTATGTGATTTGTGTCTTTGGTGTTCCAAGATTCTAGGCTAATATCCACTTATCAGTGACTGCATACCATGGGTATTCTTTTGAAACTGGGTCACCTCACTTAGTATGATGTTCTCCAGCTCCATCCATTTCTCTAAGAATTTCATGAATTCATTGTTTCTAATGGCTGAATAGTACTCCATTGTGTATATATACCACATTTTTTGCATCCATTCCTCTGTTGAGGGACATCTGGGTTCTTTCCGGCTTCTGGCTATTATATATAAGGCTGCTATGAACATAGTGGAGCATGTATCCTTATTGCATGCTGGGGAATCTTCTGTGTATATTCCTAGGAGTGGGATGGCTGGGTCCTCCGGAAGTATCATGTCCAGTTTTCTGAGGAATCGCCAGACTGATTTCCAGAGTGGTTGTACCAGCTTGCATTCCCACCAGCAGTGGAGAAGTGTTCCTCTTTTTCCACATCCTCGCCAACACCTGAAGTCTTCTGAGTTTTTAATCTTAGCCATTCTGACTGGTGTGAGGTGAAATCTCAGGGTTGTTTTGATTTGCATTTCCCTAATGACTAATGATGTTGAACATTTTTTAAGGTGTTTCTCAGCCATCCAAATTTCTTCAGGTGAAAAGTCTCTGTTTAGCTCTGTACCCCATTTTTGGATAGGGTTATTTGGTTTTCTGGGGTCTAACCTCTTGAGTTCTTTGTATACATTGGATATTAGCCCTCTGTCAGATGTGGGGTTGGTGATCCACTCTTATCTCCTTGCACTAAGCTCAACTCCAATTGGATCAAGGACCTCCACATAAAACCAGACACACTAAAACTAATAGAAAAGAACCTGGGGAAGACCCTTGAGGACATTGGCTCAGGGGGAAAATTCCTGAACCGAACACTAATTGCTTATGCTCTAAGAGCAAGAATAGACAAATGGGACCTCATAAAATTACAAAGTTTCTGTAAGGCAAAAGACACTGTCAAAAGGATAAATTGGCAACCAACAAATTGGCTTTTTTTTTTTTTGAATGAGCTTGCTTTGAGATTTTTTTTTTACTATTTTAAGTGTAGATATAAAAAATACGCTGTTAAAATGATTTTGTTCACAGACAAAGTTAGAGTTGGCAAGTAGTCCATGGATACTCAGATGGGTCTTCCAGACTAGGTTTTGTGCTTACACGGACCTAGGCATGGAAGGCTGCCCAAAGCCCATCACAACAACATCCCATGGTTTCACAAGTAGATAACTTAAACACTAATAATCTTTGGTTGTGACTTTGTTATTATTTCACCTTAACCTTGCTAATCCAACTCTCATCTGTTCATATGTGTGAGTATAATAACGGTAAAAATAGCAAACCCCTGTAAAATAGCACATAGTTTACACAGAGCACATGGCACAATCAGACTAGTCATCCAAAAACAATGTTATGGAAATATTAATAAAGAAAACAGGCACAAAAGTGGATAGAGATTTGATAGGTCATGCAGCTAGGTTTAGACTGAGCTTAATTTCAGGTTCAGCATTTCTCAGTGAGGTTTCTATGGACTCATGCCAAACCCACATATAATTCTAAAATTTAGGAGATTATATATAATCTTTTGATTTTTTGAAAGTTTCCCTAGTGTTTTAGAGAAATGGGAGCTAGAATGGCAAAAAAAACATTAGTTTTAATTTATATTTATTAATGGGGAACAACTTTTTTAAAAGTTGATAGTAGCCCAGAGAAATACAGTACAATCACAATATAGAGGCCAAATGTTCTGAAAAAAAGAGCAGAATTTTTTCAGTCATTTTCTAGACTCCCTAATATATTCATTTGACAAGGTGGCTGATAAGTTATACTTTTGGTGACAAAATGCATGCACATTATGTGATGCGCAAAACTAAATCATTGCCATAATCACAATTTAAAGGCAGTGGACAAGTTTGCAGTGAGGGCAATTTGGTTTCTTCCTAAGTGCCTGTTTCCTGGGCTTCTTCTGTATTGAATGTCATTGCAGTGTTGGATGACTGCTAATATCAATTTGCTTTAGTAATAAAAGATATTGCCATAAAGGTTTTTTTTTTCTTTATAAAATAGCTTCCCTTGCAGGAAACAAAAAGTATCTACTTCGACTAATTTATGTTATTCTCTTCGCCCTTCAGATCCCAAATGTTTTAGGAGTCACTTTTGATAAATATGAAATAGAAGGTAAGGGGCCAACTCTCTCGGCTTACAGCAGAGGCCGCCATCTTGCCTTGGGTCACTGCAGAGAGCTAGAAACTGGGGCTAGGTGTGTGGACAGAATCCCAGTCTAACATTGACTACCATGTCAGGTTCTTGCCTGCACCCAGAGCCAGATCAACTCAGTGGGAGGTCTGTGTGTAAAACAGCTCTGTGGGCTGTCCCAGACTGCTGGGGGCCAGCTTGCTCAGCTTGCAGCAGAGGCTGCCATCTTGCCTTGGGTCACTGCAGACAGCTGGCAGCTAGGGCCAGGTGTGTGGACAGAGTCCTAGTCTAATATCAACTACCCTGTCAGGCTCTTGCCTGCACCCAGAGCCAGATCATCTCAGCGGGTGGTCTCTGCACCAACCCAGGTGGGCACCAACTTCCTTGGGGGTCTGTGCCTGGAGTACAGTGGAGGCTGCCATCTTGCCTTGGGGCACTATAGACAGCTGGCAGCTAGAGCCAGGTTCTCAGAGCTCAGGTCCAGCAGACAAGATCTGCACAGTTTAGCCAAACATGTACAGGAATATAAATTTGTACAGCTTCTTCCTAGGAGAAGGAGGTTCAGAATCCAAAACTGAATTGTGTCAAAGAATTCCCAAATGAAGACAAATAAGAAGATTGGCTTTGTCAAAGGAGAGCTAGCTGGCTTTAGCTCCCTTCTAGTCACAATGTGCTGAGAAAGTTCATTGCTTAGCTGACATCTTGAACAGGACAGCCTGAAAGAATAGATAGGTAAGCTAGCTGTTCTGGAAAAGTTGTGGGAGCAAGTCTTTAAAAAAGTAGCTTTGGGGACCGAGATCCACAGCATCTTGTATCCTGCAGTTCAACCAGGGAAGCTCTTGGTCTACAGAGAACCCCATCATTAGACAGTGCCCTGCGGTCTGACTCTATCTTGGGGAAAGCAGCTCAAACAGATGGAGCCCTGTGGACTGACAGAGCCACTGTACAGGCTCCAGCTGTACAGGTGAGCCAGGGAAGCTCAGGTCCTGCAGGGAATCTTGCAGTTAGACAGAGCCCTGAGACGTGCCACCATCTTGGAGCTGGTAGACTAACTAGGAAAACCAGGAGGAGACCACAGGAGTCCAGTTAAGTGCCCAGCAGTAAGCCAGGAGAAGACTTGAGTCCAGCCCAGCAGAGCTGAGGAGGTAATTCAGAGCCCAGTGGTGGAAAACTTCCAGTTTCCACTTCAGGAGCACAGATGCCCTCTGAGACAGCAATGTCAAACACCAGGCTCACAGGAGCTTCAAACACCAACCAGTAACAACAAGACCAACTAACTCCAGACATAAACAAATGGCAAAAGGCAAATGTAGAAATGTTACTAACAGAAATCAAGGCAATATGGCAGTATCTGAACCCAGTTCCCCAACAGCAGTAAGTCCTTGATACTCCAAAACACCAGAAAAGCAAGATTCAGATCACTGGTCAGGATGCTGGTAAAGGAACACATAGATAAATCTCTTAAAGAAATACATGAGAAAATGGATCAAAAGTGAAGATTTTCAATTTAAAGGGCCAGCAAATATCTTCTACAAAATTATGGAAGAAAACTTCCCCAACCTAAAGAGAGAGATGCCCATGAATATACAAGAAGCCTACAGAACTCCAAACAGACTGGACCAGAACAGTCACATAATAATCAAAACCCCAAATGTACTAAACAAAAGAATATTAAAGACAGTAAGAGAAAAAGGCCAAGTAACATATAAAGGAAGACCTATCAGAATTACAACAGACTTCTCACCTGAGACCATGAAAGCTAGAAGATCCTGGGGAGATTTCATGCAAACTCTAAGAGAACACAAATTTCAGCCAAAACTACTATACCCAGCAAAACTCTCAATCGCCATAGATGGAGAAACCAAGGTATTCCAAGACAAAACAAATTTGCAGGATATCTTTCCGCAAACCCAGCCCTACAAAGGATAATAGGTGAAAAACATCATCACAAGGAAGGAAACTACACCACAGAAGAAGCAAGATAGAAAACTCCTCTCATCAAACCCAAAAGAAGATAGACACTCAAATATAAAAAATAATTTCAAAAATGTCAGGAAGTAATAATTACTATTCCTTAATATCTCTTAACTTCAATGGACTCAATTCCCCAATAAAAAGACATAGACGTACAGACTGGATATGGAAACAGGACCTTACATTTTGCTGCATTCAGGAAACACATCTCAGTGTCAAAGACAAACACTACCTTAGAGTAAAAGACTGTAAGACAAATTTACAAGCAAATGGTCTCAGGAAACAAGCCAGACTAGCCATTCTAATATCAGATAAAATTGACTTTCAACCTAAAGTCATCAAAAGACACAAAAAAGGACACTTCTTGCTGGTCAAATGGAAAATCCACCAAGAAGAACTCTCAATACTGAACATCTATGCTCCAAATGCAAGGGCACCCTCATTCATAAAAGAAACTACTAAAGCTTAAAGCACAAATTGCACCTAACACAATAATTGTGGGTGACTTCAACACTCCACTCTCTTCAATGGACCAATCAGGAAACCAGAAATTAAACAGAGACACAGTGAAACTAATTGAAGCTTTGGCCCAACTGGATTTAGCAGATATGTATAGACCATTCCATTCTAAAACAAAAGAATATACCTTTTTCTCAGCACTGCATGGTACCTTCTCCAAAATTGATCATATAATTGGTCACAAGACAGACGTCAACAAATTCAAGAAGATTGAACTAATCCCATGCTTCCTATCAGATCACTATGGAGTAAAAGTGGTCTTCAATAGCAAGAAAAACAACAGAAAGCCCACATGCACATGGAAATGGAATAATACACTATTCAATGACACCTTGGTCAAGGAAAAAATTAAGAAAGAAATTAAAGACTTTATAATTCAATGAAAATGAAGGAACAACCTAACCAAATCTATGGAACACAGTGAAAGCAGTGGTAAGAGGAAAAGTCATAGCCCTGAGTGCCTCCAAGAAGAAAATGGAGAGAGCATACAATAAGAGCTTAAGAGCACACCTGAAAGCCCTGGAACAAAAAGAAGCTAATTTACCCAGGAGGAGTAGAAGGCAGGAAATCATCAGTGTAAGGGTTGAAATCAATCAAGTAGAAACAAAGAACCATACAAAGAATAAACAAAATTAGGAGCTGGTTCTTTGAGAAAATCAACAAGATAGATAAACCCTTAGCCAGACTAACCAAAGGGCACAGAGATAGTATCCAAATTAACAAAATTAGAAATAAAAAGGGGAATATAACAAGAGAAACTGAGGAAGTTCAAAAAATTATCAGATCCTATTACAAAAGCCTATACTCAACACAACTGAAGAATCTGGAGGAAATAGACAATTTCCTAGACAGATACCAAATACCAAAATTAAACCAGGATCGATTAGATTAGCTAAACAGTCCCATAACCCCTAGAGAAATAGAAGGTGTAATAGAAAGTCCCCAAACCAAAAAAAGTACAGGAACAGATGGTTTTAGTGCAGAATTCTATCAGACATTCAATGAAGACCTAACACCAATACTCTTCAAACTATTCCACAAAATAGAAACAGAAGGAATGCTGCCCAACTTGTTCTACAAAGCGACAATTATGATAATACCAAAACCACACAAAGATCCAACAAAGAAAGAGAACTTCGGGCCAATTTCCCTTATGAATATCAGTGCAAAAATACTAAATAAAATTCTTGCCAACTGAATCCAAGAGCACAACAAAACGATCATTCACCATGATCAAGTAGGCTTTATCCCAGGGATGAAGGGATGGTTCAATATAAGGAAATTCATCAATGTAATCCACTACATAAACAAACTTAAAGAAAAAAAGTCACATGGTCATCTCATTAGATGCTAAAAAAGCATTTGACAAAATTCAGCATACTTTCATGCTAAAAGTCCTGGAAAGAACAGGAATTCAAGACCCATATCTAAACATAGTAAAAGCAATATACAGCAAACCAGTAGCCAACATCAAACTAAATGGAGAGAAACTTGAAGCAATCTCACTAAAATCAGGGAATAGACTAGGCTGCCCTCTCTCTCCATATCTTTTCAATATAGTACTTGAAGTTCTAGCGAGAGCAATTAGACAACATAAGGAAGTCAAAGGGATACAAAATTGGAAAGGAAGAAGTGAAACTATCATTATTTGCAGATGATGTGATAGTATACTTAAGCAACCCAAAAAAACTCCACCAGAGAACTCCTACAGCTGATAAACAACTTCAGCAAAGTGGCTGGTTATAAAATCAATTCAAGCAAATCAGTAGCCCTCCTGTACTCAAAGGACAAGCAACCTGAGAAAGAAGTTAGGGAAATAGCACCCTTCAAAATAGCCACAAACAACATAAAGTATCTTGGCGTGACTCTAACCAAACAAGTGAAAAATCTGTATGACAAAAACTTCAAGTCTTTGAAGAAAGAAATTGAGGAAGACCTCAGAAGATGGAAAAATATTTCATGCTCTTGGATTGGCAGGATCAATGTAGTAAAAATGGCCATCTTGCCAAAAGCAATCTACAGATTCAATGCAATTCCCGTCAAAATCCCAAATCAATTCTTCATAGATCTAAAAAGAGGAATTCATAAATTCATCTGGAGTAACAAAAAACCCAGGATAGCTAAAACTATTCTCATCAATAAAAGGACTTCTGGGGGAAATCAATATTCCTGACCTCAAGCAGTACTACAGAGAAATTGTGTTTAAAACTGCATGGTATTGGTACAGCAACAGTCAAGTAGATAAATGGAATACAATTGAAGACCCAGAAATGAACCCACAGAGTTATGGTCACTTGACCTTTGATAAAAGAGCTATAACCATCCAGTGGAAAGAAGATAGCCTTTTCAAAAAATGGTGCTGGTTCAACTGGAGGTCAACATGTAGAAGAATGCAAATTGACCCACTCTTATCACCTTGTACTAAGATCAACTCCAGGTGGAACAAGGACCTCCACATAAAGCCAGGTACACTGAAACTAATAGAAAAGAAACTGGGTAAGACCCTGGAGGAGATGGGCACAGGGGGAAAGTTCCTGAACAGAACACTAAAAGCTTATGCTCTAAGATCAAGAATTGACAAATGGGACCTCATAAAATTACAAAGTTTTTGTAATGCAAAGGACACTGTCAGGAGGAAAAAAATGGCAACCAACAAATTGGGAAAATATCTTCACCAATCCCCACCCAACAGAAGGCTAATATCCAATATATACAAAGAACTCAAGAAGTTAGACCCCCAAAGAACCAAATAACCCTATTAAAAATGGGGTACAGAGCTAAACAAAGAATTTTCACCAGAAGAAAATTGAATGGCTGAGAAGCACCTTGAGAGATGTTCAACATCATTAGTCATCAGGGAAATCCAAATCAAAACAACCCTGAGATTCCAATTCACACCAGTCAGAATGGCTAAGATTAAAAACTCAACAGACAACAAGTGCTGGCAAGGATGTGGAGAAAGAGGAACATTTCTCCACTGTTGCTGGGATTGCAAGATTGTACAAGGTCTCTGGAAATCATTCTGGCGGTTCTTCAGAAAATTGGGCATGACACTTCCAGAGAACCCTGTTATACCACTACTGGGCATATACCCAGAGAATTCCCCTGCATGCAATAAAGACACATGCTCCACAATATTCATAGCAGCCCTATTTATAATAACCAGAAGTTGGAAGGAGCCCAGATGTCCCTCAAAGAGGAATGGATACAGAAAATGTGGTATATCTACACAATGGAATTCTACTCAGCAATTAAAAATAATGAATTCAAGCAATTTGTAGGTAAATGGTGGGATCTGGAAAAAGTCATCCTAAGTGAACTAACCCAATCACAAAAGAATACACATGAAATGCAATCACTGATAAGTGGATATTATTGAGCCCAGAAGCTCTGAATACTCAAGGCACAATTAGCAAATCAAAAGATTCTCAAGAAGAAGGAACTAGAAGACACTTGTCCTGAAAAGACTGGATCCAGTTTTGTAGGAGAGTATCAGAACAGAGAAAAGGTTGGGGGTGATTAGGGAATGGGTTGGGGGAGAGGACTTATAGGACATATGGTGAGGGGGGAAATGGGAAAAGGGAATGCCTTTAGAATGTAAACAAAGAATATAGACAATAAAAAATAATATAAAGAAAAAAGAAAAGAAACTGGGGAAGACCCTGGAGGTCATGGGCACAGGGGGAAAGTTTCTGAACAGAACACCAATAGCTTATGCTGTAAGATCAAGAATTGACAAATAGGACCTCATAAAATTACAAAGTTTCTGTAAGGCAAAAGACACTGTCAGAAGAACAAATCGGCAAACAACAAAATGGGGAAAGATCTTCACCAACCCCACATCCAACAGAGGGCTAATATCCAATATATACAAAGAACTCAAGAAGTTAGACCCCAAAGAACCAAATAACCCTATTAAAAATGGGGTACAGAGCTAAACAAAGAATTTTCATCTGAAGAAATTCGAATGGCTGAGAAGTACCTTAAGAGATGTTCAACATCATTAGTCATCAGGGAAATGCAAATCAAAACAACCCTGAGATTCCACCTCACACCAGGAAGAATAGCTAAGATTAAAAACTCAAGAGATGGTACCCAGAGAATTCCCCTGCATGCAATAAAGACACATGGTCCACAATATTCATAGCAGCCCTATTTATAATAGCCAGAAGCTGGAAGGAGCCCAGATGTCCCTCAAAAGAGGTATGGATACTGAAAATGTGGTATATCCACACAATGGAATACAACTCAGCAATTAAAAATAATGAATTCATGGCAATTAGTAGGCAAATGGTTGGATCTGGAAAATATCATCCTAAGTGAGTTAACCCAATCACAAAAGAATACACATGAACTGCAATCACTGATAAGTGGATATTATTGAGCCCAGAAGCTCTGAATACTCAAGGCACAATTAGCAAATCAAAACATTCCCAAGAAGGAAGGAGATGACCCTGGTCCTGAAAAGACTGGATCCAGTTTTGTAGGAGAGTACCAGAACAGAGAAATGGTGGTGGTGGGTGGGTGGGTGGGGTGATTGGGGAATGGGCATTGGGAAGAGGCCTTTTGTGACATATGGTGAGTGGGAACTGAGAAAGGGGAAAACCTATGGAATGTAAAGAAAGAATATAGAAAATAAAAGAATAAAAAAATAAAAAAATTTAAAAAATTAAAAAAAAGAAGGTAAGATTCACTGAGTCTTCATGGTTTCTTAACTTACATTTTGTTTGATCCCTCTAACCTAAAACTTTGCTCAACTCTGTTTTAAAAAAATGTGAAGTTTCTCCAGAAGAAATTCAGATGGCCTAGAAACACCTTAAGAGATGTTCAACATCATTAGTCATCAGGGAAATGCAAATCAAAACAACCCTGAGATTCCACCTCACACCAGTCAGAATGGCTAAGATTAAAAACTCAGGAGATAACAAGTGCTGGTGAGGATGTGGAGAAAGAGGAACACTCCTCCACTGTTGGTGGGATTGCAAAATGGTAAAACTGCTCTGGAAATCAGTTTGGCGGTTCCTCAGGAAATTGGGCATGTCACTTCCAGAGGACCCTGGCATACCACTCCTGGGCATATACCCAGAGTATTCCCCTACATACAATAAAGACACATGCTCCACTATGTTCATAGCAGCCTTATTTATAATAGCCAGAAATTGGAAGGAGTCCAGATATCCCTCAAAGGAGGAATGGATACAGCAAATGTGGTATATTTATACAATGAAATACTACTCAGCAATTAAAAATAATGAATTCATGCAATTTGTAGGTAAATGGTTAGGTCTGAAAAATATCATCCTAAGCAAGTTAACCCAATCACAAAGGAATACACATGAAATGCAATCAATAAGTGGATATTAATGAGCCCAGAAGCTCTAACTACTCAAGGCACAATTAGCAATTCAAATGACTCCCAAGAAGAAGAAAGGAGAGGACCCTGGGCCTGAAAAGATTGGATCCAGTTTTGTAGATCCAGAACAGAGAAATGGTGGTGGGGGGGATGATTGGGGAATAGTTGGGGTGGAGAGGACTTATGGGACTTATGGTGGGGTAGAACTGGGAAAGGGGAAAGCCTTCGGAATGTAAACAAAGAATATAGAAAATTTTAAAAAAAGAACAATTTCAACAAAATGCCCCTCTTTTCATTGTTCCCTCAATATTTCTCTGTTTCCTGTTTCATTTTTACAAAATATATTGACCATGAAGTTTGCATGCATTCCCATTTTTTCAACCCATAAACATTACCTGTTATGTCTTAGCTTCGTCAAGAATGAATAAGATCATAATTTCTTCTATGTCTTTTCCATTTTGAGATCACTAGCAATCAAACAGACAGACTGATTAGTCCATAGCTCTGTAACTCACCTCATGTCTACCCATCTTTTAAATCTTACTTATTATTCTTACAGTCTCATAAATATTGGAAAATACTATGTATGCATATTGGAACAACACTCCAACTTCTAAATTTCTGCCTTTTTAAAATTGGGTATTTAATTTATTTACATTTTAAATATAACCCCTTTCCTGGTTTCCCTTTCCAAACCCCCTATCCACTCCCCTCTCCTTCTGCTTCTATGAGGGTGTTCCCCCACCCCCTCACCCATTTCTTGGCATTCCCCTACACTGGAGGATGGCCTTGGCATTCCCCTACACTGGAGGATGAAGCCTTCAAGGACCAAGGACATCTGTCTTTTTATAAGTGAAGATGTACTATAAATTCTAGCATTGATGTTTTTTATTGAGATTTTAAGTGTAGCATTGACATTAAATATAAAACTATTATATTTAATAACTATAGCATACTTAATATAGATTGGTACAATGTAAAGGAAAAAGCCAAGTTAAAAAATTTGAATAACAAAACAAACAATTTCTTCAGTTGTACAATATAAATCAATATTTCTAAATATGACTTGTTGATTTTTGCTTTCCATTTTTGGAAAAAAACATCTATTTCTTTTCAGGCCATTGTGCAATTCTGCTCAAGAGTCACTCAAAATGCCCAAATAGTAGTCACTCTTACTATGTGTATTTCTAATGATGTCTTTTTTTATTATTTTATTTAATCTTTTTTTTACACTCCAGATTTTATCCCCTTCAGATCCACCCTCTGACTTTTCCCCATCCCATACCTCCTCCCCATCCCCTGTCTCCACAAGGATGTCCCAAAACACACCCCTATCTCCACTCCCACCCCACCAGACCTCTAAACTACCTGGGGCCTCCTGTCTTTTGAGGATTAGGTGCATCCTCTCTGAATGAACCCAGATCTGGCAGTCCTCTGCTGTCTATGTGTTGGGGGCCTCATATCAGCTGGTCTATGCTGCCTGGTTGGTGGAATCTGGAAAAATTAGTCCTGTCACTGGATGATGACACTCTACAAATGAAATTTTAATTATTTTAATGTTTTATTTTATGTTACTTTATTTTTTATGTGTTTGAGTATTTTATCTAAGCCCTATCACTGTGAGCAGTGCTCAGTAAAGACAAAGGAGGGCTTCAAAACCCAGGAACAGGAGTTACATAAGCAGTCAGCTACTGTGGGCTGCTAGGAACCCAACCCTTGTCAATAGAAGAAAATATAGTGTTCTTAATGAGTGATCTGTCTCTACAAATGCAGAAATGAGTATCTTCACTTTGTAGTTTTGTTTATATTATAATTTACAAATTTCCCTATAATATTTCCTAGACCTCTATAAATCCCTTCACACTAATTTCAGTTTAAAACACAATTTAGCATTCATCACACACAGCTGTATAGAGTTTAAGGTAGAATTCCATTAGACTGAAAAATGCTTATCAATTGAACTATAAACCATATTTTTTAGTACAATCCAAATGAAATTGCAATCTCCAGTCTGATTTAATATGTTGAAGAAACTTGGAGTTTTACATATTCTTTTCAGTACTTACTAAATCTCAGGCAAGTATCACAAAATTACAATGAAGATATATGAAAGTTAAGAACTAATGAATCAAACCTAGTTATGCCAAGCTATTATAAAGAGTAACTTTCTATGGCAAAAAAAAAAAATACTATGCCAGAAGATATATACATTTCTGAAGGCATTAGTATAGTGTCTTCCCTTCTGTATGTACTCCATCAAATATGCATGCTACAAAAAAATTTGGGTGCCTGGGGCATGTGTCATCCATCCTCTGCATTGCTCTGAACATAGGTCATTAGTTCATGGAGATTACCAGTTTTCATGTAGCCCCGTCTACAATCCAGGTCAGCTCTCCTCTGAATTTATTGTTCTTAGTCTTTCTTCTGTACAAAAGTTTAACCCATTTTTCTATCCTCTGGAATTAATAGAAAAGATTATGTTTGTGAAAGATGGTTCTTTCAGATTGTCCAGTATTATTTAACACCTCCATCTGTGTCTTCAAAATTATTGTATTTTAGTATCACATAATAGAATAACCAAACTAAAGAGTCAGAAAAATTGTTAAATGCACTCTAATATTTATCATAATGCCTGTTCTCTAAAAAGCAAAACAATTGGACCAAAATGATTTAAAAAGAAATGAAAAGGAAAAAAAACAAAGAAAGACAAAGAAAAGAAAATCTAAAATATATTAGATCCCATTAACAAAACCCAATTTTTAAACTTTATTGATTCCAGACAGGGAAACAGGAAGGCTAACTGCAGAACTTCAAATCTTTTAAAGAATTCCATTACTCAGACTTATACCCAGCTCTTTAGCAGGCTACTTGTTTTGTCTACCATTCCTATCTATCCATATCCTCAGTGAATCACACAGAGCTTCCCCTCCAAGCTTCTTTCCCCCAACTCAAACATTCATTATAATCCCTACCTCTACCAGGCTTTCCCTGGGAAGTTACAGGCCACTTTGGTTAGTGAAACAGGTATCCTAACTGTAGATCTTCAACTTGCCCCCTCTCCTCCAAATTCAAATCTCCATTCTCATCCCTAGCTCTGGAGAAGAGCACACTTTCTCTCTACCATCATTTGCAGCTGATAACTCTAGATCTTCTCCTCAAACCTTCTTCCCCAGTCACTCTTTAATCCCAGTCCTGAACTCCAGCAGGCATTGCTTAGGAAAGTACTAGTCAAGACTGTCAGAGACTAGCAGTCCAGGAATCAGTAGGACACCCAGATAGACAAGCATCAAATCATCAGTCTCCCTACTCCAAATCTAATATCCATGTCCCATGTCAGGCTCTGTAGCATTTTCTATTGGGGTCCCTTCTTGCCATTTGACCCATCCCATGGAACTAAGCATTTCCTGATGGAATAATGATGCTTTCTTCTCTTTTCTCTGTAGTACCTTAAGTTCCAGAATCCTTAGTCCATCAGAGGATGCAAGGGTCTCCCATTCTCATATTCATATACAAGTACATTTAATATAATACTAATGGCCAGTCAATAATAAGCAATTTGCCCATTCATTGCAATCCCCATCAAAGTTCATCAACAGATATTGGATGCACAATTTTCAGCTTCATGCAGAAACACAGAAAACTCTAGATAGTTAAAACAGTCCTGAACAATACAGAACTGTGGGAGATATTGCTAACTGATTTCAAATTGAACTATAGAGATATTGTAGTAAAGACAGTATGCTACTGGCACAAAACAGATAGACTGATCAAAGAAATTGAACTGAAGGCTCAGACATAAATCCTCACACATACTGATACCAGATGTTTGATAAAGAGATCAGAAATTCACACTGGAAACAAAACAGCCTTTCAACAAATGGTGCTAGTCAACTGTATGGCTGTATGTAGAAAAATGAAAATATATCCATACTTTCCTCCAAAAATCTCAACTGTAAATGGATCAAAGATCTCAACATTAAATCATATTAGAGTAAACCTGATGGAATAGAAATCAGGGACTAGCCTTGGACTCATTGGCAGAGAAAATGAATCTCTGCAGAGAACACTGATAGCCCAAGCAGTAAGATCTCAATTAATAAATGGAACCTTATGAAACTGAATTGCGTCTGCATAGCAAAAGACACTATCATTCAGACAAGGTGGCAGCCCACAGAATGGGAAAAAATTTTGTCAACAATAAATTCAATAAAGAGCTTCATTCAGACTATATAAAGAACTCACAAAAAATGTATATTGGGCTGGAGAGATGGCTCAGTGGATAAGAGCACTGACTGCTCTTCCCAAGGTCCTGAGTTCAAATCCCAGCAACCACATGGTGGCTCACAACCATTCATAATGAGATAAGATGCTCTCTTCTGGTGTGTCTGAAGACAGCTAGAGTATACTTACATATAATAAATAAATCTTAAAAAAACTGTATATTAAGAAAACAAATTATATAATTTAAAAACGTGGTTTAGAGACCTAAGCAGAAATTTCTAAAAGGAAGAAACTCAAGTGGCTGAGAAACACTTAAAGAAATGTTAAAATCATGTTAGTCAACAGGGCAATGCACATTAAACATACTTTGGGATGTCATCTTACATCCATAAGAATGGTCAAGGTCAACAAAAAAGGAGAGCTGATGCTGGTGAGAATGTAGGATAAGAAGAACATTGATCGACTGCTATGGGTTACTGTAATAGGTTGAGCAAAGAGGGCAAAGAAGAAAAGAGTGGGATGATTCAGAAAGTATAGGAAGAGGCAGCTAAAATTAAGGTTCATTGAGGGGTAGTATAAACAACCAATACAGTAGAAGCTTTGTAAAATATATACTTACATGTGTGTGGTATTTATCAAATTGCCAAATAATGGAGGAGATGGCCCCAACTGGATATCTATTGTCATCAAATGAAGTTTCCAGTACTGGGAATGGATTATATCCAATTTTGGGTTCTCTTCAACAAAAAAGGTCACTTTTAAAATCTTGATCAGCAGTATGGAGGTTTAAACATTTACCTTCACTTACTTTGTGAAGGTGGTAAAGTCAGAATGAATCATCTCTACTAATACATACGAATTGGATTTATAAGATATCGTGAAATTTACAGGCCAATGGATGAAACTCAAAGATATTGCCCTGTGTGATGTAACCTAGACCCAAAAGGATGTGCACCGTATGTACTCATAGGTAGATATTAGGCATAAAGTATAGGATACCCATAATGCAATCCACAAACCCAAACAAGCTAAATAACAAGGAAGGCCCAAGTGAGGATGCTTGAATTTCACTCAGAGATGAAAAGAAAATAGTTAGCAGAGGCTGATGTGAGCAGGGAATAGAATGGGAGAGGGGATAGGGAAGAGAGAAGAACCAAGGATCAAGATGAGGAGAGGAGAGAAGAACAAGAGATTGAATGGAAATCAGTGGCTTGCAGGGGATGGGAGTTTCTCCAGGACATGCCAGTGACCTGGTATAAGAGAGTGCTTCATGGTTCTATGCAGGTGACTCTAGCTCAAAGTCCTGGCAATGCAGGATGTGCAGCCTGAAGTGGCCTCCTCCTGTAGATAGGCAGGACTCCCAGTGGAGGGATACAAACCACCCACAAAACCTTCCAACCAAAATTTGTCCTATCTCGAGAAGTGCAGGGACAAAGATGGAGCAGAGAGTGAAGGAATGGCTAACTAATGACTTGCCTGAAATGAGACCCACCCCATAGGCAACATCCAATCCCAGACATTATTAATGATACTCAGTTATCCTTGCAGGCAAAAGCCTAGCATAACTGCCTTCTGAGAGGCTCTACCCCAGCAGCTTAGATGAACAGATGCAGAGACACAGCCAAACAGCAGACAGAGCTGGAAGTGTCATGTGGGAAGATTTGAGGGACACAGAGGTGCTAGGAACTCCACAGCAAGACCAACATAGTCAACTAGCATAGACTCTTGAGAGCTACTAGAGACTAAACCACCAACCCAAGAGCAAACATGGGCTGGACTTAGCAAATGTGCAGCTCTGTCTTCATGTTAGTCTCCTAGCAACTGGAGCTACAGTTGTCCATAAATCTCTTGCCTGCCTGTTCCCTTGTCTGGCCTCTGTGGGAGAGGATAAGCCTAGTCCTGCACTGACTTGATATTCTAGGGTAGGGTTCTACCCTGGGGTCCTTCCCTTTCTCAGAGGAAAGGGGAGGAGAGTTGGGGGAGAGGCACTGGGAGGAGGTGGGGAGAAGCAATCAGGATATAAAGTGAAATAATAAAAACAAATTCATGAAAAAAACCAGATAAAAATTTATGTAAGCTGAATGGCATCAGACTTCCTTACTGGAAGCCTCATTTTTGAGCATAGCCACCAGAATGATGTTTTAATTATTTATGCTATTTGTCATTAGCCATTTTAATTATTTTGTTGTTGTTAACTTTTAAAGTATTGAATATTTTTTCTCAGTTCTAAACAATAGCTTGCCCTATGCTTTTTCTTGTGGGTAGATAGATAGATAGATAGATAGATACATACATACATACATACATACATACATACATAGATCAATAGATAGATAGAGATGATAGATGAAGAGAGAGGGAAAACATGAATGCAGACCAAAGAATGAAGAAAACAAAGGAAAGCCAGTAGAGAACTATCAGAGTAATACTCTCAGATTGTGTACTTTGAAACCCTATTTTTAAATCAACCATTTTTTATGTGATGGTGCTTGGCCAACTTAGCAACAAGACATTTTTACATCATCTTACACTTGAGTTTTATCAAATATAAAATGCTTCAAGCCTATTTCATATTCCTCAGAGAATTTAAAATGAAATCAGAGGAGCTTAGCTGCAAGCCTATGCCATATTTCTCAGAGCATCTAAGACAGAATCAAGAGCACTTCGCTCTAATGACAGCTTTCTTTCTGTGAGCTATGTAATTTGGTTTTAAGTAGAGCCATCTAGCTGTATCTCACTGACTCCATCTATCAGAGGGAGCAAATGTACTCCATCATCTACTTAAAAGTACACGGAATCAATAAAACACTGTTAGTTCCCTATAAACTGGGTAGGATTATGATTTTAGAGCACTTCTGCTCATTCAGTCCCTCGGTAAGTGGTAAGTTATTGCTTCTCAAATGTACATACTTCTATAGACCCACTCTATTTTCCAATCCTCTTCCTGCTTCTCTTTCCCAAGCATTTTGTTAATATGTATGACTTTATTTTTATATAACTTAAGCTAGCACCGGGCTCTTCTCTTCTTAATTCTCATAATTTTATTACTCCAACTTCATCATGACCATTGACATTTGAGTACTTCCCCATGAGGAAGACATTTTCAAATGACAGAATAAAAGGGGATTACAGAAGAATCCACATTTCCCTACAAGCTCAAAAGCATGATTTAACAATTCATCAAAATCAGTCTAGTGTGTAAATATATTAAAAAAAAACTTTGACCTTCCTTTCCTATAACTATGTGCAAATGAAACCACCAATCATGTTCACATGCCTGAGAGACCTATGTCTGCCTGAGAGGCACCCAATACATGCCTCTTACATATGGAGTGTTAGAAACAGACAAATTCTTTGTTCCTTTATCTTCTTCCTTCTAGTCCTTATATGATGATAGGGATAGGGCATTTTATCAGTTTATTTTCCCAGCTTCCTATCTTAAAAAATTAGCACAGACTTCAAAGTTGAAAATAAAATACATACTGACTGTGATTTCATTAATCACAGTATCAAAAAGGCTGCAGTGTGATTTATACCAATTTTGCCACCATTGCTATAGGTATCTCATACTATAATCTAAAGACCTATAGACATGACCAATTGCTCTCCATGGTGTATACAGCACATGAACTACCAGCCACTTAGGAATTATATAAGATATTAAGATATTTTAACCTGATCAATTGGCTACATGATATTTATATTTTTAAGACTTTCTTGTATTCCTAATTCCAATCACCTAATTTGCACTTTTCTTCAAGTTTAAAATGTTTAGCACCTGAAGTTTATGAAACTAATTATATCAAATTTAATTTTCATCTTTGAAACTAGTTCACATCCGGTAACTTCTATTATTTGGACATTTTCCAAGAAATTCCAGGAAAAAATAATTTAATACATGTTGTACATTTCTATATGGAACTCAAAATCTTCAGTACTTAAAAATGTGAAATATTCTGAATACTGACATGATACCACAAGTGGGAAATTATAAATCTGACCTTATGGAAAAGGTTATAGTCAAAACACAGGTGTACTAAAAATTTTATAAAATTACTTTTGTAATACATAATGGATCAAAAAGACATGAATTTTGTGTTTTGACATGGCTCCTAACTCTATAGATAGTTTATGTATATTCAAACCATATAGAACTTCTGGTTTTAGCATTAACATGTGGGATGAATAAAATATGTACCTTCTGCATGAAGATGATGATATAACTGTTAGACAAGTTATAAAAAAATCAAATGCTTATACAGTAGCCTTCAGCATCTTAAGGACATCCAAGCTGATGAAAGACTGAGAACTGATACAGACCCCTTCGTGAAGGAAGTCCATATGTATATAGCCTTAGATAAGACAGTATAACATAAAAGGACTTTAGTGAGAAAAAAATGATGTAACTGGAACAATGTCTATGCTGGACAAGAGAAATGTAACAACTGGATTTTTGAGAGAGAATCAAAATCCAAAGTACAACATTCCAAATGTCAATTTGTATTATTCTGCCAGTTGTAACTTTCTGTTATGAACTGTTGTGAGGCTGTATCAGGTGAATATACTAGAGAACTGGGTATAGGTGAGGCTGTAGGGAGACTAAATGAATTGGTGTTTTTGTACTTTAGGGTTTTTTTCACATTTTTTTAATTGAATATGTTCTTCATTTACATTTCAAATGTTATACCTTTCCCGGTTTCCCCCCTCCCAAAAAACCCCCAACCTGCCTCCAAGAATATGCCCTTCCATCCAACCCACTCCTACTTACCCCCTCTCGATTTTCCCACACTGGGGCACTGATCTAGCCTTCATAGGATCATGGACCTCTTCTCCCACTGATGCCCGACAAGGCATTCTTTTGCAACACTTTTGGCTGGAACCATGTGTACCTCTTGGTTGATGGCTTAGCCCCTGGAAGTCCTGGGACATCTGGTTGGCTGACATCATCGTTCTTCCCATGGGGCTGCAAACCACTTCAGCTGCTCCAGTCTTCCCTCCAACTCCCCCATCGGGGACCCCACACACAGTTCAATGGTTGGCTGCTAGCATCTGCCTCTGTATCTCTTAGGCTTTGACAGGGCACCTCCAGAGACAAACATAAGAGGCTCTTTAGGAGCAGTCTTGTCATGAATAAAATGTCTGGGATTGGTGACTATTTATAGGATGAATCCCCAGGTAGGACAGTCTCTGGATGGCTTTTCCTTTAATCTTTCCTCCATACTTTGTCTCCATAATTGCTCCTGTGAGTATTTGGTTTCCTTTCTCAGAAAAACCAAAGCCCACCCACTTTAGTCTTCCTTCTTCTTGGGCTTCCTGTGGTCTGTGAATAGTAACTTGTTTGTTTTGAGCTTTTGGGCTAATATCCACTTATCAGTGAGTACATACCATGTGTGTTCTTTTGTGATTGGGCTACCTCACTCAGGATGACACTTTCTAGTTCCATCCATTGGCCTAAGAACTTCATGAATTCATTGTTTTTAATAGTTAAATAGTACTCCATTGTGTATATGATATATATATATATAGATAGATAGATAGATATAAATATAGATATAGATATACACATACATACATACATGCATACATACATACATACATACATATATACCACATTTTGTGTATGCATCCCACTATTCAAAGACATCTGGGTTCTTTCCAGCTTCTGGCTATTATAAATAAGGCTGCTGTGAACATAGTGAAACATGTTTCCTTATCATATGTAGGAGCATCTTCTGGGTATATGCCCAGGAATAGTATAACTGTATCCTCAGGAAGTACTACGTCTAATTTTCTGAGGAACTGCCAAACTGATTTCCGGAGTGGTTTTACCAGCTTACAATCCCACCAGCAATGGAGAAGTGTTCATCTTTCTCCACATCCTCTTCAGCTTCTGCTGTCCCCAGAGTTTTTCATCTTAGCCATTCTGACAGGTGTGAGGTAGAATCTCCGGGTTGTTTTGATTTGCATTTCCCAGGTAACTAAGGATGCTGAACATTTCTTTAGGTGCTTCTGAGCCATTTGAGTTTCCTCAGTTGAAAATTCACTGTTTAGCTCTGTACCCCATTTTTAATAGGGTTATTTGACTCTCTGGAGTCTAACTTCTTCAGTTCTTTGTATA